>CM076577.1:1191684343-1192035995 GCA_034641835.2 Pinus albicaulis
TTTGTCTTTATGCATAGAGAAACAAATTCCCCATACATGTATCTTTCGCCTTTTTCTGTTACAATTGTGGATTCTAGATCATCCCTAAATCCAAACTATTAAATAAAAATGGACATAGAACCATATAATTATGTAGTGACAAAAAAAATAAAACTCCCATACATACCTTGTTTGTCTTTATGCATAAAGAAGCAAATTCCCCATACATACCTCTTTCGCCTTTTCCTGTTACCATTGTGAACTCTAGATCATCCCTAAATCTAGACTATTGAACCCAAAAGAAAATGTGAACAAAAAAAAAAATAGATAAAAAAACACAAGATAAAAATGTCAAACAATAAATTAGCATGGCCATGCTCACAAAAAACAAAGATACAACAACAACAACATGGAAAAAACATAAACAAAGATATAAAACAAGAAATGAAAAAAATATAACCAACAATAAAAATTTGATGGTGTTTTGGGCATGCATTTGTCTGTTGAGAAATTTGTTGAAGCAAGCTGAAGGAGTGATTTATGGGCAAAGTTGGGCACGGAAATCAAGGCATAGAAGACAACAAAAGGTACAGTATGAACAACATTTGATGCTGAGCTGCACGTAGTTTGAGAGAAATTTTTGAGCAAAAAAATATTTTTTTTTGAAAAAAAATTTGTACAGTTTGTATGGAATTTGTACAGTACAGTCTGTGTCCGTACAATACTTTTTTTAGCTTCAAGTGGGCATGGAAATCGAGGCAAAGTGGGCACAATTTTCAAGAAGTTTTGGGATGAAGAGATAAGTTGTTTTTTGCTGTTTTGTTTTGTCTGCAAATTTATTTTTCTTGAACTTTAAAGATAAATAAATTTGAAGAGCTCTCTAACAGGTTTTCCCTGGAGAAGATTGAAGGGATTTTGTTTGGGTCTAAGTTGACCAAAAATTTGTGTATATTTTTTTATGTGTTGCTGGTCTGTTTATGTCCATATTTATTTTTAGCATGTGTTGACAGTCCCGCGTGTTTTAATCTGAAAATTTCATTTCCAGAATTCTGTATGCTGAATGTAAGTTTATGGGAAAGGGCATTTAACTAAATGGGAGTAATAAGGTGAAATTAAAACCGGGTTGGGATTGCAAGAAACTTTTTAGTCATCAAATTTAAATAGGGTGAGCAGCTGAAAGCAGAGTGCTTTGTGTTTCTTATCTGCCTTCATTACTGAACATGGAGCATATATATATATACATTTCTAGCCTTGGTGTTCACAGTTATTAACTATTTCTGTAACCTGCTTAACACACCAACTTTGTTGTGGTGTGCCTGGACATGTCACCCAAAATAAAGGTGGTGGAAAAACAAAGGCTGTGGTAACTTATGTACCACGATTGTTCCCTCCTACACTCATATACCCAAGTATGGGCTTCCCCTATTATAGCTACCCTTGTACCGTGGCATGTGGCTTGGAGCCTTCCCTGATCCTCACTCCATTCCATCATTATATCACATGCCACCTACCATTTGATGGATGTACCATGGACATGTCACCCACTTTAAAGGATGAAACCACCTAATAGGGTCCTTGGTTAACCCTTTTATTGAGCTTGGGGACACTTGTACATGCTAAAGCCCACTATGGAAGGGCATGCCACTATGAAGTGTCCACTTGTTTTCCATGATTTGTAAGCTCTTTTACTCAATTACTCTAATGATTTGTTGTATTGGAAGGCGAGGAGATGTTGTGGATCTTATGCAGAATTCCAGATGGGTCTCCATTTGGGGTGTGGTTTCCTTGTATGGGGTCCAAGCCCTCTAGAGTGTCACATTGGGACTTGTAGAGTGAGCGTTGAGAGCCATGGGCTTCCACCACAACAAAGAGTAGTGTAACACCTCATGGATCCCTCAACACCACTCATTGATTGCATGTGTTCCACGTTTTGGATGAGGATGATGTACATGGATCACCATGCTGAACTGGATTCACACATGTACCATACACTTGTTAGATGTTCCAGGGCCCAGATGAGGATGTGTCTCACTATGGGATATAATGGGAGGGATTATGTGATCATTCCACCCCTTGCAGTTGATATACATGCATTATCGATCCACCTGCAGACCCATGAGGTTGTCATTTGTGCCCCCACACCCATTTGGGGGCACCACATTGGATTTGCTTGGATATCAAGGTTCCAACCTCCTGAGCATTGGATTGGCACACTTTGGACTCCACTAGGCCTCCTTAATGGCCCAATGGTTCATTGTATTATTGAGCTATCTTGGTGGGCTTGTCACCAAGTCATGTCATTATTGTACATTATTTTATTATTTAGGGCATTATTAGGCTAATTAAGCTATTCAAACCCCCTTATGGATTGTATAAATAAATGAGAGGATCATTCATTTCTCTCATCATCACTTGGATTGGATTAGTATCTCTTGAGATTTTCACACTTGTTCTCTTGGACGAAATTTGGAGTTTCTTGATGTACTATGATGTTTGGATTTTTAGTATTGTCTTTGGAGCTTCTATTTATACGAATTTGATGAATAGATATACTCTTCTCTCTCTTGTAAGTGAAATTTAATGCTATTTCATTTTTCTTACTTGTCTAATGCATGATATTTATATCATTGTTCTTGTATGGGCTATAAATGATGCGGATTTCTTCTTAAGCCTTGAATAATTGATATATTGCATGCGTTGCTCATTGAGAGAGAGGGTGAATGTTCCTAGAGGCTCCCTAATAGGTTAACAAATCTTGAAATTTCATCCCCTTTGCAATTTGAGGTGTAAATCCCTAATGACCTTGTTTCTGCACTTGGAAGGGCTAGCGAAAGTCATTTAGGGCCCTTTAGCATATGAAAATTCATGATCTAGGTGTATCTTGACTCCATTAGCCCAAAGAGATAAGGCACTGATCCTCAATTTCCTTTTGTGGTCAAAATAACCTCCTCTTTCCTTCTTTTTCTCCAACTATAGGCCTAACCCTAGAAGGCCTCCTAGTGCATCACACGAAATCATTTATAGCCATAAAAAATCCTTGAAAATTGGTTTAGAACTGCGTTGGGGTCTTCTTGAGAGGTCCTCCAATCTTGAGCTCAATCCGATAGTGGAATTCCCAAGATATTGCAAGCCCTAGCTCGAAGACCATTCTTCTCCCTTGGTTCCCTTGGGTTAGTGCCTTCATTTGGATCATTGTATTGAAATTCCAAGAGAAAATTATTCCTTTGATCCTATTCTCCTCCTTAACCTAGTCAAGTCCATCTATTGCTGATCAACTCAACACTCTTGACCTAGTTTGGGTCCACTTGGGTTCTTTGTGGTCCCACAACTTTGTGACTCAAATTACACAAGGGTTACATAGAAATCATTTCTCCTTTAGGATTCTTAGGTCTAGGATACCTCTTGTTAAGGGATATTCTCCAAACCTAGGTCTAGGTGTCCCCTCAACCCTTCTAGGAGAGCCAATCACCTTGTTTCCAAAGCAAGTAAGCAAATCATCTAAGTCTCTCTTGTGAATAGGCTTTAGAAATCACTCCTCACCTCCATCATTGATCAATCCATCCTTGTGATTTCTCTAATACCGAGTCTCCTCTCATCGGTGAAAGTCTATAAAGAGCAAGGAGATTTAGATGAGGTGGCAGTGGGCTATTGCTCCATTGTTGCCACTTGATCTAGTAGTTGCTCTATAGGATCCCCTCCTAGGACCCCTGCTAGTTTGAGTGGTAGTAGGACCCACAGTGTACAGGATATGACAAAGTAGTTGCGATGGCTCTCTACATCAACTAGATTGTCAGATTATCTTGTATTTTGTATTCTTGTACTAGAAGATATTTGAGGCCATTATCCCTAGTGCAGGAGCCCTAGACCGTTGTATTATATTAGTTGGATTAATATAACGAAGTTGGGTTATTGTACATATTTGTGTATATTTTGTGCACTAGTAGATTTACTATTGTTTATATTCCACTATGCAAAGTAGACTTGTTGTGATACTTGGTTTGGTAGCGTCAGTGATTTAATATTCTATCTTATACACCAGCATCGTGGAAAAACAACACCCTTCTCCCTCCTCTCCATATTAAATCCATACTTCACCCCACCTTTATCTTTCCTTTCAAACCCTAAACTAACAACTTCCACTTGTAAAGAATCCTCACATTGCCAACTAAATGGGATTTAATCTTCTCCCCAGATTTATGTCCATTTCAACTTCCACTTGTAAAGAATCCTCACATGGGGCTCTAACCTGATGACTTATGTCCAATTGGGCAATATGTGGTCCCCAAGTTACCATGGAATTTTTTGGCATGGACTTCTACTTGCATGGATGCGTGTTATATCTATATCTACACACATGCTATTTCTCTTCCATGTGCAGAAACCTATTCTTGCTTGTGTGATTGATTTCATGCATATAATATTCTTTATATATGCCATAATGCATACAAAATGGGTTCAATGACATTATGGTACTAAAATAGAATTAAATAATATTAGAATGATATTAAAATAAATTCAAAATCTGATATTAATTTTGACATTAATAAAAATGGTTAATATTATGAGCATTTACAAACGTGTGTGCTCTGTGGTGTACCTATATGTATAGAGAGAGAGAGATGGTGATACGGTATACCGATAACTAAAATTACATGCCATAAAATTCCTTAAATCTTTAATGCAGACAAAGTAAATGAGAAATCTGAGTTTGTTGATCACGGCTCCTTTTACAATGATGCAGTCAACAATGAAGAGTTCATCTTGGCAGACTTTAAAAGATGGATGGATAGGTATTCCTCAACTTATGCTTGACTGTCTTTGAATCTTAATTTTGTTTGTCATTTCTAGAAGGGCGCTTTTGTCTGGGAGGTAAAAATGATCATTGATTGCAAAGAAGCCCTACGCTGCTCTATTAAATTTCTATTGCATATGATTTAGAATGTAGGACTCTTCTTTTCATGTTTATTTAGCGAAGGTAGAGCATCTATTATTAATCAATTGCCTGGATTTCGTTTATATCAACCTAGCATGCTATTCTCAATTATGAATGCTTTAGAAAATTGCTACAATGCTTTAGAAAAACTGTTTGACTATCAAAGTGTTTTTGATTTTTTTAATTGTTGTACTAAAGTTTAATCTGCATGTTTATTATGCTAGTGAAGGTAGATTGCCTCTTGTTAATTTGTTGAAATACTAGGAATCTAGTCATAATAATTGGTCAAAATTTAGAGTTTTTGCAAAGATAGTAATTTTAGTCACTAAAAACAATTTTGGGCTTTGGAAATCATCAGTGTGGTGTTCAATTGTAGAATTGGTTCAATGCATTACAGTGAAAAAGCTTAGGAGGATAGGTGAATTCAATCACGCAGAACAAGTACACAATAATTGTATCAATTTTTGTCTTTCTTTGCTTAGAAACATAGTTTTAGAACTTGGTCTTGGACATCGACATGGGTTTTGATTCAGACTTGGATCGTCTCGGATTCAATGACTCAGTTTTTGAAAAAATACATAAACCAGTTAAATTTTATTAGATAAGCTAAATTTAATGATTTTCTATGATGCACAATGGAAAGAGTTAAATCCAATGTTTTAAAAAACGGAATCGGTCAGCTACCAGGTCGAGGTAATGACTCGGTAATGACTCGGAATCGGTAATGACTCGGTCGACCAGGTTTCAATGACTCGGTCATGACTCGGTTTTTGTAAAAAATACATTAAATATTAATTTTTTTTGTACAAAAACATAAATTTAAAGATTTTTATTCATGTTTCCAAACACAAAGCATTACAATATAGACAAAAGACAACATATGATAAAAGTAGGCTCTCGGTCGACCAGGTTTCAATGACTCGGTCATGACTCAGTTTTTGTAAAAAATACATTAAATATTAATTTTTACGACCCTAATAAAATTAAGCCAACCTAATCACTCAGGTATGATCACTACATGTAAGCTTGATTTGAAGTAGTTTGCATGAGTCAAATGTTTTGAAGAATTACTGTTGAGCTTAAAGTGCCTTGATAAAAAACAAACAAATCTACTTGATAAGGTATTGAAGGTTGTTATTCAAGGTTTCTGGTATCTCTAAGGGTTTCTACAGTGGGAGACAATATTGAATAATATTGTCACTTGTTTAAATTTTCTATAAGGTTGTAGCAGCAGTTGGTTGGCTCAATAAATCCATTTGATTTGATGCTTGCTCTCTTCAATTTATTATTGGAAGGATCTTGTGACAAATTCAAGGCTTGTCTTTGGACTAATTCAAGCAAATATCTTTGAGCCCTAGTTTGTGACCAAAAAGAGCTGAAGTTCCGTGACATCAACAATTGACCAATAGTTCCTTACTACTTAGTATTAATTCTGAGCACAAGATAGGGAAAGGACACATGTACATGTAGCATTGAAGGTTGCATAATTTCTGTTAAGGATTAAACTGATGAAAGGAGTCCAGTTTGTTCAAGTTACAGCTTTCTTTTGGTAACAAATTGAAGAGTTGTCCCTATGCCCTAATCATTAAAATTTGAGAGTGTCTCTAAATATATTCTGAACAAAAGGGCAGACTGATATGACAGTGATACATTGCAGAGTGACAAAGATGTATGACAGTACCATTTTGTATTTTGTAACAGTGATGCTTGGGTCTTGATCCTAGTACTTGAGACAATGATGCTTGGGACAAGAATTGGTAGGGATAACAGTAATAAGTGTTAGTGGTCTTGTGAGATGCTCTTATGTATGCTGTGCACTATCTATGCAGTGCTTTTATATGACAATAATCTATTGGAATGTGACAATGACAGTGATCTACTTGACAGGTGGAGACATGACAGTATCTCCTTGACAATGAGAATTGTATCTCTTGTCAATAATGTGTGTTTAACAGTGTATTATGAGTCCACAATCTTCAGCAAACACTCACAAATGCTCAAACAAATTGCATGAGAAAGATGTGAGCTCAATAGAGGGGGTGGGTTAGTTATATAGCATTGGGAGGGCTTAGACAAGCATAACAAACCCTAACAGCGAGTTAAATTCCTTTTTCAAGTCCGCAAAACCGCCAAAAATGGGCCCACCGGCCGGCTGTAATGACCAGGCCTGGTTGAATCGGGCTCGGCTTGGTCGGCCGGTTTATTACCGAGCCGGCCGAGTCATTACAAAAACCGGCCGGCTCGGTAATAAACCGGCCAGCCTAGCTGGTTATGTGACTGGTCGGACCGACCGCCCAACCGGCTCGGTCGACCAGGCCTGGTCGGTTTCGACCAGGCCGTTTTTTAAAACAGAGGTTAAATCTGGTTTGTAATTTTTAGAAATTTAATATTGTTTCAAGTTTCTCTTAAAATATTGTTTTAATCTATTTCACATTTTAGGCTGTAATCTTGGTTGTTTCAAGTCTTCTAGCAAGTAAAACATTTTCACTTCAAGCTGTGTATGTACATTCACTATTTTTTGCAAAACCATAAAAATCCAATATTAATTTTTAGAAATTTAATATTGTTTCAGGTTTCTCTTAAAATATTGTTTTAATCTATTTCACATTTTAGGCTGTAATCTTGGTTGTTTCAAGTCTTCTAGAAAGTAAAACATTTTCACTACAAGCTGTGTATGTACATTCACTATTTATTTGCAAAACCATAAAAATCCAATACGATAAGGGGCATTCGAAATTCTTTGATAAAAATAGTAAAATGGTATTTGTTCAAGAAAACTGAATATGATATTCCTTTCTATATTTATGCAGCTTTATTAATCACACAAATCACTCGTGTCTTTAATGGCCATTTTGCAAATAAAATGTATTTTCATGAGCACATTGAGAGAAACCAACACTAGACTCAACAGACAGAAACATAAAATAGAATAGACTTGAAGATAATAGAGAGTCCTGATAGACCTTATAGACCCTCTGTTATGAAACCAGCTCCAGAAATAGAAGAAAAGAGATATCAATGCCTTAAAAATAAGCCACTTCGAGGGGGAAACCTCCAATACATTACATAAATGAACAATTCTTGGATGATACAAATGACAAAACCTCCTTTCTATATATAGGAGCCCATGGGGCCACAATGTAATCCTAGCCGACATAACAATAATAATGTAAGGGCACAATAATAACAATATGGGGGTTACAAGGGTACAACAATAACGATAAGAGGGTTATACTAACAACAATAAGGGACTATACTAGTAATATAGTGACCTAACATGCTCCTCTCTTTCAAAAAAAATGTTGTCCTCAACACTTGAGTAGCTCTGGGTGCTTCTGTATAAAATTCTCATCCTTCCATGTAGAATCTTCAGTGGGTAAGTTCTTCCATTTGATGAGATACTCTGAAATTGATTGATTTCGTAGCTGTCGTGTTCAAGTTCCAATATGGTTTTTCCTTCCTCATCAAGTTCTGGCAATATTGTTTGAACTGGAAATTTGTCCCCTATAACCTTCTTTAAGCATGAAACATGGAAAACTGGATGCAGTCGCGAAGAAGCAGGAAGCTCCAATTTGTATGCCATAGTACCTATCTTTTGCAACACCTTGTAAGGACCATAGTACTTTGGCGATAATTTATTATCCTTCTTAGCTTGCTTGAGGAACATTTGTTTGTATGGTTGTAGCCGTAAAAATACCTAGTCTCCTACATCAAAACTTCTCTCACTGCAATGTTGATCTGCCTGTTGTTTCATTTGATTTTGTGCCAAATTTAGGTTATCCTTTAAGAGTTGGAAAACTTCTTGTTGATGCTCAATGTGATCTTCCATTACTTGAACCCTAGAATTTTCCCTTAAAGAAGATGTGATGGACGGTGGGTGATATCCATAAAGTGCCATAAATGGGGTCATTTTTGTTGCAGTATGGAAGGAAGTGTTATACCACCATTCAGCGAGAGGTAACCACTTGACCCATTGTGCTTGCTTATCAGATACAAAACAACGAAGATATTCTTCCAAACTTTTATTCACTATCTCAGTTTGACCATCGGATTGAGGATGATAAGATGAGCTATGAGCTAATTGTGTACCCAAACAAGAAAATAATTCTGTCCAAAAATTTCCTGTAAAAATGGGATCTCTGTCACTTACAATAATCTTCGAGTTTCCATGTAGCTTTTGAATTGTTTCCATAAATGCAGTAGCAACTGTATTTGCTTTAAATGGATGAGATAATGCACAAAAGTGTGCATATTTGGTAAGTCTATCAACTACCACCATGATGACACTCTTTCCTTTGGACTTAGGTAAACCTGTGATAAAATCCATTGAAATCTCCTCCCAATGTTGACCTGGAATGGATAAAGGTTGTAGAAGACCTGGGGTCTTAATGTTCTCAACTTTATTTTGGTGGCAAACCAAACATTCTGCCACAAATTTTTGAATATCAGATTTAAGGCCATCCCAAAAAGATTCTTTCTTCACCCTGTGGTAAGTTTTTAAAAATCCCGAGTGTCCTCCTAAAGGGGAAGTGCAATTCCAAAAGAATTTTTTGTTTTAAGTGGGAATTCTTACAAATATACAAGCGATCTTTGTACCATAAGGAATCATTTTTCCACCTAAATGTATCAGATGTACTAGGATCTTGTTGCAACTTTTGAATGAGTGTCCATACTTCTTCGTCCTTCTTCCATTCATCCCTTGCTTCAGTTACCCCATCTAGTTGGATTATAGAAATGGCACAAAGCAATGCTTCCACCTCTTCATCCTTTCTTGAGAGTGCATCTGCAACAACACTTAGCTTCCCTTTTTTGTAGATGATTTCAAAGTCATAACCCAACATCTTTGTGACCCATTTTTGTTGCTCTTCTGAAGATACTCTTTGTTCCAAAAAGTGTTTAAGACTATCATGATCAGTTTTTACCTTGACGTGTCTTCCCATTATGTAAGGTCGCCATTTCTTTAGTGCATGTAGTATTGCCAACATTTCCTTCTCATAAATAGCTTTTTGTAAATACTTTCCTTTGATTGGATGTCTTTCAAAAGCAATGGGTCTTCCTTCTTGCATTAAAACAACACCAATTCCATTTTCCGAGGCATCACATTCCACAATAAAGGTTTTTGTGAAGTCTGGCGTAGCTAAGACTGGTGCTAGGCACATTGCCTCTTTAAGATGTTCAAAGGCCTTAGTTGCTTCAGGAGTCCATGAAAATGCATCTTTCTTCAATAATGTTGTTAGAGGTGCTGCTATTCTCCCATAATTCTTAACAAACTTGCGATAATACCCTGTTAACCCGAGAAATCTGCGCAACTGCTTTATGGTTGTGGGGACTTTCCATTCCTTAATGGCTTTAATTTTGTTAGGGTCTACCTCAACACCCTCGTGAGATACAATATGACCTAGATATTCCACCTCTTGTACTCCAAAGAAACATTTGGAGGTTTTTGCATATAATTGTTTCTCCTCTAATAGTTTGAGCACCCTATCAACATGTTGAACATGATCCTTCCAAGACCTGCTATAGATTAGTATATCATCAAAAAATACTAGCACAATTTTTCTAAGGGTGGGTTTGAAAATGGAATTTATCAACCCTTGAAATGTAGAAGGTGTATTGGTAAGGCCAAAAGGCATGACCAAAAATTCATAATGACCCTCATGAGTTCGAAAAGCTGTTTTCGGAATATCTTCAGTCTTCATTCCAATTTGATGATATCCTGAACAAAGATCCAACTTGGTAAAATAAATTGCTCCATGTAATTCATCCAATAATTCATCAATCACATGAATGGGAAATTTATCTTTAAAGTGAGCTTATTGAGCTCCCTATAATCCAGACACATGCGCTATGATCCATCATTCTTGTGCACCAATACTACTGGAGTAGAGAAAGAACTTTGACTAGGATGAATTATACTACCCTCTAACATTTCTGCAATCATACATTCAATTTCGCTCTTTTGGACATAAGGATATCTGTAAGGCCTGATGTTTGGAGGAACACTTTCTGGAATCAAATGAATAGCATGATCATGATCACGAATAGGTGGGAGTCCTTTGGGAGTTTCAAACACCTTGGAATGATTGTCCAAGACCTTTTGGAGATCTGGAGAAATAAATGATTTTGATGTTGGAACTTCTATTGAGCATAATTGTGCAATTACGCCTCGTTCTTTCTTCAGAAGCGTTGTCATGACATTAGAGCTTATTATCTTTCCTGGCTTCCCTACGATACCCCTTAATTTGATTTCCTTTCCTTCCGAAAAAAATTTCAAGAAAAGTTCTTGAAAATTAAAAGCTACCGTCCCCAAAGATTGTAACCATTGTACTCCTAGTACAACATCAACACCTCCCATTGGGATGGAAAGCATTGGACTATTCAATACATATTCTCCCATGGCTAGCTTGATATTATGGCATTTTCCAGAGCAATTTATAGTTCCTCCTTTTGCAACCATCACTTGACATTCTGCTGCTGGGTATAGGAAACAATTCAATTCCTTGGCTACCTTACAATGAATAAAATTTTGAGTACTACCCGAATCAGTCAACACTATTACCTTTGTCTTCTTGATGTGTTCTTCTATCTTGAGAGTTTGAGGAGTTGTAATTCCTGCCAATGCATTACACGATATGGTCGGACTCATTTCTTCTTCTTCTAGGGTTGGTTCCTAGTGTATATTCTCTTCTTTTGAAGTTTCTTGTTCATTTTCTTCCTTCTCTTCACAATCTGTGTAAAATAATTTCTTCTCAGCACACTTATGACCTTTAGTGTATTTGCTATCACAACTGTAGCAAAGCCCTTTTGCTCTTTTTTCTTCCAATTTTTGTGGTGTCAACCTTGTAGGTTGTGGAAGTCTAGGAGTAGCAACACTTCCATCTTTATAGATGTGAGTGGTAGGCTTCCTTGTCGCCATAATTTACATTCAATTTTTCTTGCCAACCTGAATGCCTTCTCCAATGAATCACGTTCCCAAACGTGAACTTCATGTTGGATTTTCTTCTTTAAAGTCCCTATGAAGACATCAATCTTGTGTTCCTCTGGAATTTCAGTTACCCTTATATTCAATTTTTGGAAGTCCTCAATGTGCTTCACCACTGAACCCTTTTGTTTGAGATTTATCAATTGGCTAAAGAAGGTGTTGCTCTTTGTATCCTCATAATGTGCTATCATTTCCTCCGTAAAAATTGACCAAGTGACAATTTTTTTACAGGAGCAAAGCTATCGATACCATACAAATGTATTTTGTTCTAAATGTAAACTTGCAATGCATACCTTTTGTGTGTTTTGCACATTATTGAGATCAAAATATTGCTCCATCTATAGTATCTACGTTACGGGATCCTTGCCATCAAACTTCCTCATATCCATCTTTTGAATATGGTGGTTCTTCAATCCGACATTAGATTTTATGAAATCATGATTAACATTTATTTTGTTCTCATCATGAGTTTCCTCTACTATCTTTTCTCCATTAGGAATCATTTCTTGTATAAAATTTGACAAACCTTCCTTCAATCCTTCCATGTCTTCCTTCAGACCTTCCATTTTTTCTTCCATACCATTCTTCAAACCATCCATCGTAGCTTCCACGCTTTTCTTCATCTTCATGAGCCATAGTAGAGCCTTCTGAAGGCTTTATGGGTGTTGAATTCTTTTTAGGGGGAATTTTAGAACCCAATATTGATATCTATTCTACAATATGCCCTTGGAATCAATTCAAATTGAGTCTTCAAACAAGACTTATGCAATTCGGAAAAAAAATACACACCTTTTTCTTGCTTTTGAGGAGCTCGATATTGAAATTGAATTATCTCTGTGATTTCAGATCTTCAATATCTGAAATTCGGCCCTGTAGTAGCACTATGAATCTTCTTTCGAATGCCACAGGTCTGACCTGATTTGGATTCTTCTGTAACATCCCCGTTTAGGGCAGCCCTGTTGAGGGTGAGCCCTGCCACGTGTCTGAGGTCTGCGAGGTTGTTTAGCTGCGGGGCTATTTAGCTGCTGTCCTCGAGATGCTCCGGTGGGTTGTTGAGCTCGCCCTTAACACCCTGGGATGCCGCCCTCACTAACAGTCCGGGCTTTTGGTGTAGTGGTTGTGCCTTAGTGGTATCAGAGCCGAGGTCTCAAGGTCGAGACTTGCGGAGCGTGGTGGGCTGTAATATCCCTGTTTAGGGCAGCCCTGTTGAGGGTGAGCCCTGCCACGAGTCCGAGGTCTACGAGGCTATTTAGCTGTGGGGCTATTTAGCTGCCATCCTCGAGATGCTCCGGTGGGCTGTTGAGCTCACCCTTAACACCCTTGGATGCCGCCCTCACTAACAGTCCGGGCTTTTGGTGTAGTGGTTGTGCCTTAGTGTAATATCCCTATTTAGGGTAGCCCTGTTGAGGGTGAGCCCTGCCATGTGTCCGAGGTCTGTGAGGCTGTTTAGTTGCGGGGCTGTTTAGCTGTCGTCCTCGAGATGCTCTGGTGGGCTGTTGAGCTCACCCTTAACACCCTGGGATGCCGCCCTCACTAACAGTCCGGGCTTTTGGTGTAGTGGTTGGGCCTTAGTGGTATCAGAGCCGAGGTCTCGAGGTCGAGACCTGCGGAGCGTGGTGGGCTGTAATATCCTTGTTTAGGGCAGCCCTATTGAGGGTGACCCCTGCCACGTGTCCGAGGTCTGCAAGGATGTTTAGCTGCGGGGCTGTTTAGCTACCGTCCTCGAGATGCTCCGGTGGGCTGTTGAGCTCACCCTTAACACCCTGGGATGCCGCCCTCACTAACAGTCCGGGCTTTTGGTGTAGTGGTTATGCCTTAGTGGTATCAGAGCATAGTTCTGGCTCAGCCTGTGGAGCTAGTTGTCTATGACGCCGGGGAAAAGGCCCTACCTTTGTTATAGAGGCAGAAAGTACAGAGATCATGAGCGTAGGTTGGAGAACACCTACGGAGAGGGAGACTGTGTTCGGGTGGTGGACACAGAACAGGAGGAGCCTGTGATAGACGCAGAGCAGGAGGAGCCTGTGTTAGATTCAGAGCAGAGAGAGCCAATGGCAGATGATAGTGAGGCAAAATAGTTTGGGGAGGCACTCCTCAAATCAGTGCAGGATCTAGCGAGACAGATTGAGGTGATGGGTCAGAGATTCACCGCTGTGGAGGCTAGACAGCGTGAGACCCCATGGGTTTTCCAGGTAGGTGAGGGATTGGGTACATTCCACCATTTGCCGGAGCATGGTGCTACTTAGTGTGATACTACTCAGCAGATGGCTTCACATGCACCTACACGCTCCACCATGCCCACTTTCTTAGGAGCAGACACAGGGGCAGGAGCCCAACAGGAGGCAGAGCCCGGGCATATGGGTGATTATTTTGCAGAGTATCAGGCCTATGGGCAGGAGTTCAGGGATGCTCTCTCGTTTAGAGATTTTGTTCAGCTTCAGCGAGACAGTAGACCCCGCGACCATCATAGAGGGCACTGGCATTGTCATGACGGAGATACCCACCGCACAGCCAGCAGATTTCACTTGCCTACATTTGATGGTTCATCAAACAGTTCGGCGAAGTCTTGGGTGGAGAAGCTGGACATCTATTTCCAGCTTAACTAGATGTCGGAGGCAGAGGCCGTCAAGGTGGCGACATTACATTTGGATGGTGAGGCCCAGGACTGGTGGTTCCATGGGATGGTTACACTCAGACATTCTACAGGGACGACATATGTCGAGTTCACTAGGAGGTTGATAGAGAGATTTGACTGGAGGGATCCGGAACAACACTTTGTTGAGCTGACGAGGCTCAAATAGTCCGGGAGCCCAGAGACATACATTGCAAACTTTTTGAGGGTTTCAATGATGGTGCCAGATCTATCCGCGGCACGGATGATCTATATATTTGTGGAGGGGTTAGCAGAGCCACTTCGGGGTCTAGTCAGGTCTACTAGACCAACCACACTCCAGGATGCTATTAGTAGGACCCGGGATTTACAAGATGCATTGCCCAGGACTCGGACACCTTACCCCCAGAGACGGGGCTTCCAGCCCAAGGGGAAGGATGTAAGGATTCCGCCTCCAAAGGGGAATCCAGGACAGGCACAGACGGATGATGATGCCAGGAGGGAGTTGAAGAAGAAGCGGTTGTGCTTTACCTGTCAAGAGCTGTGGGCACCGAGACATAGATGTGCTGCTGGCAAAGCACACTTCATTGAGGTCTTCTCCGAGAGTAGCGGGGAAGAGGATGAGGAGGATGATGTGGAGGCAGGGGACAGTCAGACAGCCCAAGATCAGTTGCCACCACCACCTCCAGGAGTAGGAGGTGCAACTTTTGCACCCATAGGGGGAACCCTTGCAGCATTGCAAGGAGTTCCTAAGTATTTGACGCTGCGCGTACGGGGGACAATACGTGGTCAGCGAGTATTAGTTTTGGTTGACAGTAGGGCAACCCACAACTTCATCAATGCACAGATGGTTGAGCGGAGAGGTATACTGACCCAGAGCTTCGATGGATTTTCAGTTTTAGTCCCAGAAGCTCAGACGATGCAGTGTGCCCGGTATGTTCCAGAGTTGGCAGTGACGATGGGTACCTACACTGTGATCGACCACTTTTTCGTGGTCAACATACCGGATACCAATGTGGTATTGGGTGTTCAGTGGTTGATTACTCTGGGAAATGTCACCACAGATTGGGAGGCCTTGGAGATGGAGTGGGATGATAAGAAGACCGGGAAGCATGAGAAGATCCGCGGGATGCACACTTACCCACCTCAGACTGTTCCGGCTCATCGGATGGAGGCAGATTTTCGGAAGGGAGACATAGAGTGGGCAGTTGAGTTGCGGGCATCAGAGGCAGGGACCACCGGTCAGGCCATTCATCCTGATATACAGGCCATGCTTGACAGGTATGACACAGTGTTCGGGGATATACCACCAGGCCGACCACTGGATCGGGGGTTTGAGCACACTATTGAGTTGGAGCAGGGTATTCAGGCAGTGATTACCACACCCTATAGGCACCCCAAAGCCTATCGAGATGAGATTGAGTGGGCCATCCAGGAGTTGCTGGCTCTTGGGCACATCCGGCTGAGCACGAGTCCTTTTGCTTCTTCCGTGGTGTTGGTGAAGAAGAAGGACGACACTTTGAGGATGTGTATTGACTACAGGGCCCTGAACAAGAAGACCCTGAAGAACAGGTACCCTATACCTAGGATCGATGAGTTGATGGATGAGTTGAGAGGAGCCCGGTTCTTCTCAAAGATTGATTTGAGATCGGGGTACCATCAGATTCGCGTGAGGGAACAGGACATTCCCAAGACCGCCTTCAGGTGTCACTATGGGCACTTTGAGTTTTTGGTGATGCCCTTCGGGCTAACCAACGCACCAGTGACATTCCAGTCTTGCATGAACCACATCTTCCGCAGTCACTTGAGGAAGTTTGTGTTGGTGTTCTTTGATGATATCCTCATTTACAGCAGGACTTGGGAGGAGCATCTCCAGCACATTGAGGCAGTGTTGCGCATTTTGGAGGAGCAGTAGTTCTATGCCAAGCTCTCCAAGTGTGAGTTTGGGTTGTCGGAGATGTTGTACTTGGGACATATCATAGGGGTGGACGGAGTGAGAGTCCACGAGGAGAAGATTAGGGCCATTAGAGATTGGCCGGAGCCTAGGAATGTGACAGAACTTCGGGGTTTCATTGGCATTTGTACTTATTACAGGAAGTTCGTCAGGAGTTTTTCACAGCTTGCTGCACTCCTTACAGATTTGACGAAGAAGGGGGCATTCAGTTGGTCAGATACAACGCAGCGAACCTTTGACAGGCTCAAGGAAGTGATGAGTAGCTGCCCAGTGCTTGCATTGCCAGATTTTACGCAGCCATTTGTTTTGGAGTGTGATGCGTCGGGAGAGGGGATTGGCGTAGTATTGATGCAGGGAGGACACCCTATAGCCTTTGAGAGCCGGAAGCTCCTTCCACACGAGAGGTTGTATTCTATATACGACAAGGAGATGTTGGCCATTATGCATGCATTGGCCAAATTCCGGCAGTATTTAGTGGGTAACAGGTTCAGGGTGAAGACTGATCACAACAGCCTCGGGTTCTTTTTGGAGCAGAAGCAGCTACAGGAGAGGCAGCAGAAGTGGATCAGTAAGATCCAGGGATATGACTTTGACATTGAGTATGTCAAAGGTAAGAACAACGTGGTAGCAGATGCCCTTTCACGTAGACCAGCCACGTTGTCTCTTATGAGCTTGGATACAGATTGGAGGGCTCGACTTTTAGTAGAGTACTCCAAGGACAGATTTGCATGTGAGGTTCTGGATGGACAGGTGGCGAATGACAGGTACAGGGTGGTCGATGAGATCATCTACTACAGGGACTGGATCTTCTTGACTGAGGGATCTCAGCTCAAGAAGAAGATACTTCAGGCATCACATGATTCACCTTTGGCCAACCATCAGGGGTTTACCAAAACCTACAGGGCCATTAGAGAGAGGTTCTCATGGAAGGGCCTCAAGGAGGACGTACTCCAGCACATCAGGGAGTGCGATGTTTGCCAGAGGAACAAGGGGGAGATGAGCCATCCCGCAGGATTATTGCAACCTCTTCCCATTTCGGAGGGGAAATGGGAGAGTATCTCGATGGACTTCATCACAGGGTTGTCCATGGTGCAGGGCAAGGATTGTATCTTTGTCGTCGTTGATCGACTGACAAAGTATGCGCATTTTTTTGCCATATCCACGCACTACACAGCAGTACAGGTGGCCGAGCTGTTCTTCAGAGAGGTTTTCAGGCTACATAGTCTTCCTAAGACCATCATTAGTGACAGGGACAGCCGCTTCATGGGCGGATTTTGGCAGGAGCTTTTCCGGTTGATGGGGACGGAGTTGACACCGAGTACCAGTTATCACCCACAGACAGATGGACAAACGGAGATAGTTAACAAGTGGCTGGAGGGCTACTTGCGTAACTATGTCAGTGGGCAGTAGCGAGCATGGCCGAAGTGGTTGAATCTGGGGGAGTACTGCTACAACACTACACATCACATGTCCATTGGTATGTCACCATTCTATGCTTTGTATGGGTATCATTCCTTATCTTTTGCTGATGTGATGTTTGGTGCTAGCAAGGCTCCAAGAGCCAACATTTGGATCCAAGAGAGTCAGGATATTCTCCGAGCTCTCAAGGACAATATGGCTACAGCGCAAACCCAGCAGAAGCTGTATGCCGACAGGGGTTGGGTGGAGAGACAGTTTGAGGTAGGGGACTTGGTCTACCTACGATTACAGCCATACCGACAGTTGTCACTGAAGCAGAAGGGAGCTGAAAAGCTCAAGCCCCGCTTTTATGGGCCATACAAGGTGATACGCAGGATTGGATAGGTTGCATATGAGTTGGAGCTGCCCCAAGGCAGCGAGATTCATAATGTTTTTCATGTATCATGCCTGAAAAAGGCACTGGGGCAGCAGGTGACAGTGACAGATGAGCTACCACCCACGGATGATGAGGGGCATTTGGTATTGCAGCTGGAGGCTATTATTGATACCAGGGAGAGGTAGCTACGGAGCAGGATAGTCCGTGAATTCTTGGTGAGGTGGAAGAATTTGCCGGATGAGGATGCCACTTGGGAGAGAGAAAATTTTGCAGCATCCATCACTTCAGTTGCTTTAGGACAAGCAACATTTTGTCGGAGGGGACTGTAATATTCCTAATTAGTTATGGCTAATTGGAATATTCGATTTTGCTTAATTTTGTCGTCTACAGTTTGTTCATAAATAAAAAGGTGAGTAGAGAAGACATAACTCACTTTAGAAATAAAATTTCACTCCCTAGTAGCACAACGTTGTAACTTAAGTTAGCCAAGGGGGGCCAAGAGACCACGTAGAGAGGTGGCCCACGTAGACACATGGAGCGACTGCGCAGGCCAAGAGGGAGCACATGGCAACATTGGAGGAGGTGAGCCTTAGGGTTGAGAGGGGCTAACGCTATATAGAGGGGAGAGCCTCATTTTTATCATTCGTTGTTGATGATATTGAGATGGTCGTTCGATTTCTTGAGCATGTTGGCTATTTAGCCTGTTTGCGGCACTGTTTAGTGCGTTGAGTGTCTCTGATCGAAGATCTCGCTCTTAGCCCCGGGGGACTTCGAGTGCCTGCTCGGGCAAGGTAGTTTCTTCAGCATTTTGTGGGAGGATTGATGTTTGGGTTTTCTTGCGGAGTTGGGCATTCAGAGACTGCGCAGTCTTGAGAGGGAGGACGCAGTCCATTCTAGGGGAGCTCTGGATCGAGTTTCTTGCAGGGGTTTTGAGCTTGGAGATTGAGCAAAGGATCAGCCTTTGCCTTTGGGAGGATTTTGGTGGAGTTTGAGGTTGCATTTCAGTGGTTCCCATTCAGCCTCTGCACAGAGCCTTGGAGGACAACGTAATTCCCCAAGGGGGTGATTTTCGGAGGTCAGCCATTTCAGATATGATTTCTGGGTTTTGCTGTGGTTGATGAGTGGAGGTGGATTCCATATTTTCAGCTCATTTTGGCGAGGGGATCAGCCCCAAGCCATCAGTTCATTTCAGTAGTAGCAACTACACGACAGTTTTCCAGCAGCTGGGACGCAGTTCAGAGAGTAGCCATTTCTTGGATATTCTGAGAGTATTTCTTCACTTGCCTTGAGCAAGTCTAGGTGCCATCACTCTGATCACCTATTGTACTTCATTGTATTTCTCAGTATAATAAAATGGCTTAGCATTCTCTCTCTATAATTCTGGATGATTTGTCGTACATTCTATCTATGCTATTGTATGTCAGCTTTACTGTTATCTTTATATACCTTCGGGCATTCTAGTTCTATACCACTTGGTGCGTTTATTTCATACTCTTAGACAGAGTCTGGAAAGGGCCAGGTAGCCTGCAGATCTCACCCTCTTCTCAGAGGTGAAATATCTGGTAAACGCCCTCCTAGTCCATCTCTGGTTGGAGTTTGCTTGTGTTTTAGAGATATCCCCGAAACGGGATATTACAGTGGTATCAGAGCCGAGGTCTCAAGGTCGAGACCTGCGGAGCGTGGTGGGCTGTAATATCCCTGTTTAGGGCAGCCCTGTTGAGGGTGAGCCCTGCCACGTGTCCGAGGTCTGCGAGGCTGTTTAGCTGCGGGGTTGTTTAGCTGCCGTCCTTGAGATGCTCCGGTGGGCTGTTGAGCTCACCCTTAACACCCTGGGATGCCGCCCTCACTAACAGTCCGGGCTTTTGGTGTAGTGGTTGGGCTCTGATACCACAAAGGCCCAACCACTACACCAAAAGCCCGGACTGTTAGTGAGGGCGACATCCCAGGGTGTTAAGGGTGAGCTCAATAGCCCACCGGAGCATCTCGAGGACGGCAACTAAACAGCCCCACAGCTAAACAGTGTCGCAGACCTTGGACACGTGGCAGGGCTCAACCTCAACAGGGCTGCCCTAAACAAGGATATTACATCTTCAAGGCAAAGTTATGCCCAATCTCCCATAATGACCTATTATGGACTGGTTTAGTAGAGCGAACTTGTACGACGTGCCACGTGTCACTATTTCCACCTTCGGCTCTGAAATTGATACACAGGAAACCACAGTCCGTTTGATTGCTGCCACTTTTTACAGAATTCCAATTCGACGCTCAGAGAGAAAGTTATGATGATTTTCCGACGGTCACCTCTTTGAGATGAAATTCGAGAGCCTGAAAAAACCCTAACTTCCACAGATCATATCTCCGAAAATATTGCGAACCAAGATCTGAAATTTGTACAGGAAGTTCCATAGGATTTCGGCTTCGCTCTGTAAAAATTTTAGCTTCTGGACCTTTGCAGAACAAAAGTTATAGCACAAATTCCACGATGACCTGTTTTAGGTGAAATTCAAGAGCTTAAAAAAACCCTAACTTCCACAGATCATATCTCCGAAAATATTGCGAACCAAGATCCGAAATTTTTACACGACGTTCCTCAAGATTTCGACTTCGCTCTATAAAAATTTCAGCTTCTGAACCTTCATAGAAAAACCGTTATAGCGAAAATTCCACGAGGACCTGTTTGGAGCAGCGAAACCCTAGAATCCAAAGCTCTGATACCAAATGTTATGAAACCAGCTTCAGAAATAGAAGAAAAGAGAGATCAACACCTTAGAAATAAGCCACTTCGAGGGGGAAACCTCCAATATATTACATAAACGAACAATTCTTGGATGATACAAATGACAAAACCTCCTTTCTATATATAGGAGTCCATGGAGCCACAATGTAATCCTAGCCAACCTAACAATAATAATGTAAGGGCACAATAATAACAATATGGGGGTTACAGGGGTACAACAATAACAATAAGGGGGTTACACTAACAACAATAAGGGACTATACTAGTAATATAGGGACCTAACACCTTCAATTGACAAATTCTAAGTCCTAGACCCTTGACACAAACCCCTCCAAGACCAAGTCAATGCCTCTCCTTGATGAGCTTCTCTTTCAAAAGGTCAACCTCTGTCAAATTCACTTTCCAACAACAACAACTTCTCCTTCAAACTCTTTTTTGACCTGCAACTACTTGTTGATTTTTGTACCATCCGGAAGTGTTCCAAGTCTCAAACTTTGCAAGGAGGCTTGGACAACAACATTCCAAAGAACCCAGAAACCGTTTGTGGAAATTCCACTCGGTTCATGACTTATTAAAATAATTAATTATTTTAATGAAGACTCTTAAGTCTAAACTTAGGGAAATGAAATAATTAAAGGGTATTAATAAGTTAGAGTGTGAATGTTCTAGAAAACGAAGGTCAAGTCAAATTTTAATCTTAGCCATCAATTAAACTTCTAATTTGGGCCTTTGGTTCTCTAACGAGAAGATTATAAAAGAAGGCTTGAGGGTCATTTGGAAAATAAGCCGGGCATACACTCAATACCCGAAGACGATCTATTCTGAAGCAAGAGAATTCGATTTCAGTGGGAGAGTTGCAGGGCGAGGATTTTGCAGAAGTAGAAGGAGGAGGGAGTCAACCAGTGATCGAGGTCAGGGATAGAGGGAAGTAGTGGGCCACTGAAGGCAGCTCTGGGCTACAGCGTAGAGAACCCACGCAGACCCTACGCAAACTTACGCAGTCCAGCGCTGGGACTCCGCAGAGAAACACACAGATAGGCACAGGAGATAGCAGAGGTTGATCAGGGTGTCAGAGATTTGTCGGAAGGAGTCGGGAATCTTGTCTCAGGTGTTTCAGATTTTATCTGCCAGTATTTTTTTCTTGTAAAGAAATCAATTGCTGAAGAATTAATAAAACCTTCATCTGTTATACCGGTTTTCCCGCATTGGGTTTTTTCGGGGACAATTGTTTAAAAATAATTGTGTACATATGATTGATTCCTGTGCTTATGTCCTTTATTGTTCATTTCTCTGCATATGTATTTGTGAATGTTGCAGTCGTATTTATTTCGATATTTGCCACAAGATTTTTGAAAAATAAGTTATTGAAATAATAAGTAGGGGGAATAAATCTGTCACTGCAACTGTATAGTTTTCAGATTGAAAATTTCACATGGTATCGGAGCCAAAGATGAGTAACAGGAATGAAGAATCAACTAGTGAACGGAAGTCTACCGTTGCAGCAACAACACAAAAGGGTTCACATAGTTCTCTAGGGAGGGAAAGAAGCATGATAGAACAAATGGATCACGATGTCTCTGTTTTGGCATCCAGACTTGAAGAAGAATTTGCTTGCGTATCAAGCACTGCTTCTTCTGATGTCTGGTATATTGACAATGGAGCCTCTGCTCACATGACTGGAGTACGGGAATGTTTTTCCGACTACCGAGAAGAGAAGATGAATTTTAAGATAACCATGGGTAATAAAGCAAAATGCATTCCCATTGGGAGAGGTACCATAGTTTTTAAGACCGAGGTTGGAAACAATATCCGTGCCACTAATGTACTGCATGTGCCTGGGTTGGGGATGAACTTGCTCTCAGTGTCTCAGCTTCAAAACCGAGGCTATGGCATTTACTTTATTGGAAATAGGGTCTACGTCAAACACCCCACTTGGAAGAAGAAGGCACAGATCGGGGTAAGAAGCAACAAACTTTACAAGTTGCATCTTGAGTCTCCGATGGCACTAGTCGGCAATGCAAATGAGACGAACCTGAATGAACTATGGCACTTAAGAATGGGACATTTGGATCATGGGGCGTTAAAAATTCTCCAGAAGACTGTCGCAGGAGTTCCAAAGTTGAGCACTAAACGAGATGATGTCTGCAAGGGGTGCATATTGGGAAAATATGCCAAGGCAGCGTATCAGAGAAGCAACAATAGGGCCAAGGGTGTATTGGACTTAATACACTCGGATATTTGTGGACCAATGTCCACTAGAGCTCTTAGTGGTGCCGAGTACTTCGTCACCTTCATTGATGACCATTTCAAGAAAACCTGGATCTACTTTTTGAAGACCAAAGATGAAGTCTTCAGTCGGTTTAAAGAGTTTAAGGCTTTGGTTGAGAATCTGATAGGAAAGCGGATCAAGGTGTTGCGATTAGACAATGGTGGTGAATACATAGATAAGGAATTCACTATTTTCTGCACAAAGGAAGGTATCAAAAGAGAGTGGACAACTCCATACAATCCGGAACGGAATGGTGTGGTAGAAAGGAAAAACAGGAATATTGTCGAAGCAACAAGGGCAATGCTGTATGACCAAGACATGCCTAAATCCCTGTGGGATGAAGCTTTTAATAAAACTATCTACATTCAGAATAGGATTCCTTATGCTGCATTGGGAAAGATCACGCCAGAAAGTGTTTTCACTGGCAGTAAGCCTGAAGTGAGTCACTTTAGGATCTTCGACAGCACAACTTACTGTCATGTGCCCAGTGAGAAGAGGAAGAAGTTGGAAATGACTGCAGAAAAGGGGTATCTGGTAGGATACAACGAGAATGCAAAGGCGTATCGCATCTACATTCCTGAGAGCAGGAAAGTTGTGGTGCAGAGGGATGTGAAGTTCATGGAGGAGAAGGCCTTCAAAAGATCCCGTGAGTTGCCTTCTGCTATGCAGTTTGAGGAGGAGCCTCTGGTTCAGTGGCTAGCCCCAACAACCAGCGGCAAAAAATTCAGTTGCCTCTCCAAGGCATGGGGATCCAAGGGACGTGTCTCTCGAGGATTTGCGGATTTGCAAGTGGGAGAGCCGGTAAATCCACCCACCACCAGTGGAAGAACGAGTAGGGAACTACGACAGATTCTGAAAGATGCAGGGGACTTTGTCGGAGTCCCCCGAAATGAGAAGAGACATTGTAAGTAGCCTGAGAGGTATCAAGCCTTGGTTGCTCAAGTCAGAGAACCTTCCAGTTTTTAGGAAGCGGCTTAGCATCAGGTGTGGGTTGATGCAATGGTGGAAGAGTATAGGTCCATCATGACGAGTGATGTCTAGGAAGTGGTCCCCAGACCTCAGGAGAGATCACTTGTAGGATCAAGGTGGATCTACAAGATCAAGTATGTTGCAGATGGCAGCATCGAGAAAGTTAAAGCCAGGTTTGTGGCTAAGGGGTACGCTCAGAAGGAAGGGATTGATTATGAAGAAACCTTTGCCCCAGTAGTCAGATACACCTCTATCAGATCTGTGATATCCCTTGCTGCGCAGATGGGATGGGAGATTCACCAGATGGGCGTCAGGACGACATTTCTAAACGGGGTGGTAGAGGAAGAGGTGTATATAGAACAATCAGAGGGCTTCGAGACACATGATCAAACGACTCATGTGTGTAGATTGAAGAAAGCGTTGTATGGACTGAAGCAAGCTCCTAGAGCCTAGTATGGTCGAATTGACAGCTACCTGCAGAAGATGGGATTCATCAAGAGTGACGCAGATCCCAATCTCTACTATCTGAGAGTAGGGAGTGAACCTCTGATACTGTTTTTATATGTAGATGATCTATTCTTGACAGGATCATCAAGGCTCATCACGGTCTGCAAGAAGAATTTAGCTGAGGAATTTGACATGAAGATCTAGGACAGATGCACTATTTTCTGGAGTTGGAGGTTTGGCAGCAGAATGGGGAGATCTTTCTTGGTCAAGGAAGATACACTACATAGATTCTGAAGAGATTTTAGATGGAGGATTGTAGACCCATGAAAACTCCAATAATCACCTACTGGAAGAAAATCGACACGTCTGAAGACGATGAGGTTGACCCTACATTATATAGGCAGCTCATAGGATCGTAGATGTATTTGGTAAACACAAGGCCAAACATCTGCTACGCTGTAAATACCCTCAGTCAGTTCATGGTAGAACCTAAGAGGGCTCATTGGGCAACAACCAAGCATGTTCTCAAGTATCTTCAAGGAACAGTCAAGCCTGGATTGAAGTACACCCGTTGTAATGATGTCAGGTTGAGTGGTTTCACCGATGCAGATTGGGCCGGGAGTTCAGTGAATTGGAAGAGTACCAGTGGGTACTGTTTCAGTCTAGGATCAGGAATGACTCGCTGGTGCAGCAGGAAATAGAAGTCCGTAGCACTGAGCTCAACAGAATCAGAGTATATGGTAGCCAACACAACTTCTTGTGAGGCCATATGGCTTCGAAAACTGTTAGTGAATCTACTCATGAAGAAAATGGAAGCGACCAGTATCTTATGCGATAATCAGAGTTGCATCAAGCTCTCTGAAAATCCCGTGTTTCATGATCGGTCGAAACATATTGATATTATTGAGATTTTGTGTACTTGGGGTAGCATCAATTGTGCTCTAGCTGCCAAACTTTGTGGAGGGACTAGAGTTCACCTGATCTACAAGACCCAGAAATGGATTTGGGAAATTTCATCTGGTTTAGGAGATATTAAATTAATTAATTATTTTAAGTGTATTTCCTAAGTTAAAACTTAGGGAACTTAAATAATTAAAGTGAATTTAATTAAACATTTGATGAAATTGTCTTAAGTCACACAGATCAAGCTTTCTTTTAATCTTTTAGCCATTGTTTCAAGATTTGATCATGGCCATTGATTTGTCAACGAGAAAAGTATAAAGGAAAGGCTTGGGGTCATTTGTAAAGACACACAGAGGCAGAGCACTAAAGCTAAGCTGAGATTCTAGGGTAGGGTGTCTAAGAATACTCAGAAGTGCTTCAGCTGCAGAGAGGGGAATTTAGACCAAGGGGATGATCTGATCCCGGGGTCTAGAATACACAAGAGGCAGAGATCAACTCAAGGACAACACAGAGGAAGGCAACAACAACAACAACAATAAGGACAACGTAATTTTCAGGAAACCCTTCAGGGGTTACGCAGAGACACTTAGGGGCAGCATAGTGACTGCATCACCCATTTTGGGATAAAAAAGTCCCTTCCGGAGCAGCGCTAAGGGTTTGGAGGCCATCCAACGCTGATGCAGAGGCTTTCAGGGGCTTCAGAGGCTGACGCAGTGCATTTCAGGGACAGCGTTGGGGTTTCTAGACCCTAATCTTGGCTAAGTTCTGTAAATCCCATTTGAGGGTGTGGATCAGTCATTATTTTGGCCCTAGATTAGCCAGAGAGCTGTAGATCTAGTGTTATCTCTGTCGGGTTTTCCAGATATGGAACCCAGATTTGTGTATTCAGAAATATTCTTAATAATAGAACCCTCCAGAAGCCAGAGATCGGTTTTCCCACATTGGGTTTTTCCGAGGATTATTTGTCCAGAAATTACTGTCACTTCGTCAATGTGTGCATGTGCTTATTCTAGATCTGGATTGGTAGAGATATGTTATGTGTTTTACTTTGATGTTAACTTGAATTTATTTAGTTGATAACTTATTAATGTAGGAGGAGCTTAACTGGATTAACAGTAATAATTTCTGCATAAAGTATAAGATTCAGAAATTTCTACATAGTATCTAAGGAATTGCAGATCTAGAAGGGTCACCAACAGGAGAATCTGAAGGATCTAGTTGTAGAAAGCAGCTGGAAAAGCAGTAGAGAAGCAGATCTGAAGGGACAACGCAGTTTTCAGGATTAGATTCACGCAAAAGGAAGGGTGATGCTATCCAGTGTTGTGTTCTAGAAAGCCCACACAATTACTGCGCAGAGGCAGCTTAGAAACAATGCTGGTTGGGTTTGAAGCCAGCCAGTGTGATTCAGCTCTGAATCTGTTAGATCCAGAAAAGTCTGCAGAAAAGTTGTAGAAATTCAGAAGAGCTGGTGGGGTTAAAACTCTGAAGATTTCAGATTTTTAGCCTTAGCACAAGTGACAAAGATTTGGAGGAGATCAACTTCTTAGAAAGGTTCTTGCCAAAGGAAACTTAGAGTTTGATCAGAGGATCAAAGAAGAAGCTGAATCATAGTTGATTTGGTAGATTTCCAAGGAGGGAAATCAAGTGTCAGAGGGAGCAGAAGGCACCTGTTTCACCAAGGGCCTTAGATCCATTTCTCTAGCAAAGAGAAAAGGAAGTTTTGACACATTCTGAGCAGATGGCTCCTCATGGACTGCGTGATCAGGATAGGCTAAAGGGCCTCTCAAACTTTTTGGTTTGGAAAGCAAGGATCCTGATTGTCCTTGAGACGTACAATCTAAGAGACCATGCAGAACAGACTCTGGCCACGCTGACATATGCGGATCTCCTACGGAAGCATAGGGAAGCTGTTGGGCATGCCAAGCGGCTGATAATGGACAATATCAAGGACCATATTGTACCACACATAGCTGAGAAGAAGACAACTAATGAAATGTGGAAGGCCTTGACTTCCCTGTATGAGGGAAAATCAGTCCCAAGGAAAATGCTGTTGGAGACCCAAATGAGGTCATTCATGATGACCAAGGGAGAAGACAGAAACACTTCCTCTTCAGATTGCAGGCAATCAGGGATCAACTGACTGCAACGGGTGCAACTGTAGATGATGCACTGATAGTCAGGACTGCCCTCAATGCAGTGACGGATGAGTGGGAAACCTTTGTCCAAAGTATCTTGGGCAGAGCGGACCTCCCAGATTGGGACAGCTTGTGGTCAATCCTACGGCAAGAAGAACTACGTAGATTCACCAAGAGGCAGCACAACCTTGTGTTGAGCAAAGTAAAGAAGGAAAATGAGGAAGATGCAGCCTTGGCATCGAACAAGCAGCCAAAGAAGAAGGATCTTTGTAAGATCAAGTGCTTCCAATGTGGCGAAATGGGACATTTTTCCAGCCATTATTCGGAGAAGAAAAGGTACAAGGAAGCATCCTCTTCCAAGGCAGTTGTGGTAGATGATGGCTTAGGAGATGATGCAGCCATGAGTGCTCATGAACCACGAAGGTGGGGTGACATGGACATGTAGAGGAGCTACATGGAAGAGAGGCAGGATCCTTGAGCAGCTCATCTCTTGCATCACAAGCGAGCTATGGCAACCTTAAGACAGTAGCGAGACAAGTAGAGCAGTGGGTGTATAGATCACGGATGAAGCAGAAGCAGAGGCAGATCTGAAGATTGGGAGGAGCAGTGCAGAGCGAAGCAACAACAACAACGTAGAAGCAGTAGCAGCGCAGAGGCTGATGTGGCTCCAACAGTGCAGAGCAGTACTGCTTACGCAGTGCAAAGCTGCACCAGCATAGAGAGCTTCAGAAGGACAGCGCAGTGCAGTAGCAGCGTGATAGAATTTAGCACAAGGAGTTGATGTGACTTCAGTAGTGCAGAGGGAGTCTGATTACGCAGTGCAGAGTTGTAGCTGTGCATCGTTCTTTAGATGCCAACACAGATTTGTAGCCTATGGAGCTTCAGTGATGAGGATGCAGCCTATCTGACTTGTCTATCAAAGATTGGGCAGGTGATTCAATTGTTTCTCTCAACAACTGAAGCTGTAGTGCAACAGATCAACAATGGCAGTGCTATGAGCAGCACAGATGCAACATATTGAGAGGGAGTTGCAGTACATAGGTTGTAGTGGTAGTGGCAGAGTCATGGGTAGCAGTACAGAATGGTAGCAATAGTTCAAAGTTGAGTGGTAGGAGGCCAAACTTCAGCAACACAAAACCAGTGCCCAAAATCATGTAATGCATAAGTGTGATGTATTGCTAGAGCACACCCTTGATGCTAAGAGAGAGTGTTGAGATTTTGTGTACTTGGGGTAGCATCAGTTGTGCTCTAGCTCCCAAACTTTGTGGAGGGACTAGAGTTCACCTGATCTACAAGACCCAGAAATGGATTTGGGAAATTTCATCTGGTTTAGGAGATATTAAATTAATTAATTATTTTAAGTTTATTTCCTAAGTTAAAACTTATGGAACTTATATAATTAAAGTGAATTTAATTAAACATGTGATGAAATTGTCTTAAGTCACATGGATCAAGCTTTCTTTTAATCTTAGCTATTGATTCAAGATTTGATCATGGCCGAAATGAGCAATACGATTGACAAGATTGTTCTTTATCCAACTGAATAATTGCAATATTCATTATATTGCCGATACAATCCCTACATACTATGGTATACACCTTTACTCCACCATTCATTTTGTTACACATGAACTCTTCCATCTTACTCAAGGACAGTGCAGAGGAAGGCAGCAACAACAAGGACAATGTAATTTTCAGGAAACCCTTCAGGGGTTACGCAGAGACCCTTAGGGGCAACGTAGTGATTGCGTCACCCATTCTGGGGTAACGCAGTCCCTTCCGGAGCAGCGCTGAGGGTTTGGATGCCATCCAAGGCTGACGTAGAGGATTTCAGGGGCTTCAGAGGTTGACGCAGTGCATTTTAGGGACAGGGCTGGGGTTTCTATTCCCTAATCTTGGCTGAGTTCTATAAATCCCATTTGAGGGTGTGGATTAGTCATTATTTTGGCCCTAGATCAACCAAAGAGCTGTAGATCTAGTGTTATCTCTGTCGGGTTTTCCAGATCTAGAACCCAGATTTGTGTATTTAGAAATATTCTTAGTAGTATAACCCTCCAGCAGCCAGAGACGGGTTTTCCCACATTGGGTTTTTCCAGGAACTATTTGTCCAGAAATTACTGTCACTTTTTCAATGTGTGCATGTGCTTATTTTAGATCTGGATTGGTAGAGATCTGTTATGTGTTTTGCTTCGATGTTAACTTGAATTTATTCAGTTGATAACTTATTTAAGTAGGAGGAGCTTAACTAGATTAACAATATTAATTTCTGCATAAAGTATAAGATTCAGAAATATCTACAGATATCAGGTTTCATGTTGTGTAACCAGCTCCAAAAATAGAAGAAAAGAGATATCAACGCCTTAGAAATAAGCCACTTCGAGGGGGCAACCTCCAGTACATTACATAAATGAACAATTCTTGGATGATTCAATTTACAAAACCTCCTTTCTATATATAGGAGTCCATGGGGCCATAATGTAATCCTAGTGGGCCACAATGTAATCCTAGCCGACCTAACAACAATAATTTAAGGGCACAATAATAACAAAATGGGGGTTACAAGGGTACAATAATAACAATAAGGGGGTTACACTAACAACAATAAGGGACTATACTAGTAATATAGGGACCTAACATGCCCCTCTCCTTCAAAAAAGTGTTGTCCTCAACACTTGAGTAGCTCGGGGTGCTTCTGTATAAAATTCTCATCCTCCCATGTAGAATCTTCAGTGGGTAAGTTCTTCCACTTGATGAGATACTCTGAAATTGATCGATTCCGTAATTTTCGAGTTCTTGTTTCCGTGATCGCTTCAGGTTCCAATATCATTTTTCCTTCCTCATCAAGTTCCGGCAATATTGTTTGAACTGGAAGATTTTCACCTATAACCTTCTTTAAGCATGAAACATGGAAAACTGGATGTACTCGCGAAGAAGCAGGAAGCTCCAATTTGTATGCCATAGTAACAATCTTTTGCAACACCTTGTAAGGACCATAGTACTTTGGTGATAATTTATTATCCTTCTTAGCTTGCTTGAGGGACATTTGTTTGTATGGTTGTAGCCGTAAAAATACCCAATCTCCTACATCAAACCTTCTCTCGCTGCGATGTTGATCTGCCTGTTGTTTCATTCGATTTTGTGCCAAATTCAGGTTATCCTTTAAGAGTTGGAGAACTTCTTGCCGATGCTCGATGTGATCTTCGACTGCTTGAACCTTCGAATTTTCCCTTAAAGATGATGTAATCGATGGTGGATGATATCCATAAAGTGCCATAAATGGGGTCATTTTTGCTGCAGTATGGAAGGAAGTGTTATACCACCATTCAGCGAGAGGTAACCACTCGACCCATTGTGTTTGTTTATCAGATACAAAACAACGAAGATATCCTTCCAAAAATTTATTTACTATCTCAGTTTGACCATCAGATTGAGGATGATAAGATGAACTATGAGCTAATTGAGTACCTAAACAAGAAAATAACTCCGTCCAAAAATTTCCAGTAAAAATGGGATCTCTGTCGCTCACAATAACCCTTGGGCTTCCATGTAGCTTTTGAATTCTGTCCATAAATGTAGTAGCAACTGTACTTCCTTTAAATGGATGAGATAATGCACAAAAGTGTGCATACTTGGTAAGTCTATCAACTACCACCATGATGACACTCTTTCCTTCGGACTTAGGTAAACCCGTGATAAAATCCATTGAAATCTCCTCCCAACGTTGACTTGGAATGGATAAAGGTTGTAGAAGTCCCGGGGTCTTAATTGTTTCCACTTTATTCTGCTGGCAAACCAAACATTCCGCCATAAACTTTTGAATATCAGATTTAAGGCCATCCCAAAAAAATTCTTTCTTCACCCTGTGGTAAGTTTTTAAAAATCCTGAGTGTCCTCCTAAAGGAGAAGTGTGCAATTCCAGAAGAATCTTTTGTTTTAGTTGGAAATTCTTACAAAGATATAAGCGATCTTTGTACCATAAGGAATCATTTTTCCAACTAAATGTATCAGATGTACTAGGATCTTGCTGCAACTTTTGAATGAGTGTTCATACATCTTTGTCCTTCTTCCATTCATCTCTTGCTTCGGTTATCCAATCTGGTTGGATAATAGAAATGGCACAAAGCAATGCTTCCACCTCTTCACTCTTTCTTGAGAGTGCATCTGCAACAACATTAAGCTTTCCTTTTTTGTAGATTATTTCAAAGTCATAACCCAACATCTTTGTGACCCATTTTTGTCGCTCTTCTAAAGATAGTCTTTGTTCCAAAAAGTGTTTAAGACTATCATGATCAGTTTTTACCTTGAAGTGTCTTCCCATTAGGTAAGTTCACCATTTCTTTAGTGCATGCAGTATTGCTAACATTTCCTTCTCATAAATAGGTTTCTGTAAATACTTTCCTTTGGTTGGACGACTTTCAAAAGCCAAAAGCAATGGGTCTTCCTTCCTGCATTAAAATAGCACCAATTCTATTTCCTGAGGCATCACATTCAACAATAAAGGTTTTTGTGAAATCTGGCGTAGCTAAGACTGATGCTAGGCACATTGCCTCTTTAAGATGTTCAAAGGCCTTAGTTGCTTCAGAAGTCCATGAAAATGCATCTTTCTTCAATAATGTTGTTAGAGGTGCTGCTATTCTCCCATAATTCTTAACAAACTTGCGATAATACCCTGTTAACCCGAGAAATCCTCGCAACTGCTTTATGGTTGTGGGGACTTTCCATTCCTTAATGGCATTAATTTTGTTAGGGTCTACTTTAACACCCTCGTGAGATACAATATGACCCAGATATTCCACCTCTTGTACTCCAAAGAAACATTTGGATGTTTTTGCATATAATTGTTTCTCCTGCACTAGTTTGAGCACCCTGTCAACATGTTCAAGATGATCCATCCTTCTTGCGTACCAATACTACAGGAGCAGAGAAAGAACTTTGACTAGGTTGAATTATACCCGCGTTTAAAATTTCTGCAATCATACGTTCAATTTCACTCTTTTGGACGTAAGGATATCTATAAGGCCTGATGTTTGGAGGAACACTTCCTGGAATCAAATGAATAGCATGATCATGATCACGAATAGGTGGGAGTCCTTTGGGAGTTTCAAACACCTTGGAATGATTGTCCAAGACTTGTTGAAGATTTGCAGAAATAGATGATTTTGATGTTGGAACTTCTAGTGAGCATAATTGTGCAATTACGCCTCGTTGTTCTTTCTTTAGAAGCTTTGTCATGACATTAGAGCTTATTATCCTTCCTGGCTTCCTCACAATACCCCGTAATTCGACTTCCTTTCCTTTTGAAATTTTTTTCAAGAAAAGTTCTTGAAAATTAAAAGCTACTGTCTCCAAAGATTGTAACCATTGTACTCCTAGTACAACATCAGCACCTCCCATAGGAATGGAAAGCATTGGACTAGTCAATACATATTCCCCGATGGTTAGCTTGATATTATGGCATTTTCCAGAGCAATTATAGTTCCTCCATTTGCAACCATCACTTGACATTCTGGTGCTAGGTATAAGAAACAATTTAATTCCTTGGCTACCTTACAATGAATAAAATTATGGGTGCTACCTGAATCAATCAACACTATTACCTTTTTCTTCTTGATTTGTCCTTCTATCTTGAGAGTTTGAGGAGTGGTAATTCCTGCCAGTGCATTACACGATATGGTCGGATTCATTTCTTCCTCTTCTAGGGCTGGTTCCTGGTGTATATCCTCTTCTTGTTCATTTTCTTCTTCCTCTTCACAATCTATGTAAAACAATTTCTTCTCAGCATACTTATGACCTTTAGTGTATTTGCTATCACAACTGTAGCAAAGCCCTTTTACTCTTTTTTCTTCCAATTGTTGTGGTGTCAACCTTGTAGGTTGTGGAAATCTAGGCGTAACCACACTTCCTTCTTTATAGAATTGAGTGGTAGGCTTTCTTGTCGCCATAATTTTACATTCAAGTTTTCTTGCCAACTTGAATGCCTTCTCCAATGAATCAGGTTCCAAAACGCGAACTTCATGTTGGATGTTATCCTTTAAAGTGCCTATGAAGAGATCAATCCTGTGTTCCTCTGGAATATCAGTTACCCTTATATTCGATTTTTGGAAGTCCTCAATGTGCTGCCCCACTAAACCCTTTTGTTTGAGATTTATCAATTGGCTAAAGAAGGTGTTGCTCTTTGTATCCTCATAATGTGCTATCATTTCCTCCGTAAAAATTGACCAAGTGACAATTTTTTTACGGGAGCAAAGCCATCGATACCATACATATGTATTTTGTTCTAAATGTAAAGTTGCAATGCGTACCTTTTGTGTGTTTTGCACATTATGGAGATCAAAATATTGCTCCATCTGTAGTATCCATGTTACAGGATCCTTTCCATCAAACTTCCTCATATCCATTTTTGGAATATGGTAGTTCTTCCCACCAACATTAGAGTTTATGAAATCACGATTAACATTTATTTTGTTCTCATCATGAGTTTCTTCTACTATATTTTCACCATTAGGAAACATTTCTTGTATCAAAATTTTCAAACCTTCCATATCTGCTTTTAGATCATTCTTCATGTTTTCCATGTTGTCTTTCATGTCATCCATCTTAGCTTCCATGCCAGCTTCCATGCCATCCATCTTAGCTTCCACGCCTTTCTTCAAACCATCCATCTTCGCTTCCACGCCTTTCTTTAAAACTTCCATTTCATTTTTTGTTGCTCTTTGCGAGAGTGAAATTTGTTGCACTTGCTCTTGTAATTTTGATAGATCATGTTGCAATTCTTCATCTTCATGAGTCATAGTAGAGCCTTCTGAAGGCTTAACGGGTGTTGAATTATTTTTACGGGGCATATTTTAGAACCCAATACTGATATATATTCTACAATATGCCCTTGGAATCAATTCAAATTGATTCTTCAAACAAGACTTATGCAATTCGAAAAAAAAATACACACCTTTTTCTTGCTTTTGAGGAGCTCGATATTAAAATTGGATTATCTCTCGTGATTGCAAGACTTCAATATTCGAATTTCGGCACCAACGTAGGCCTCTCGAATTCTCTTTGAATGCCACAGGTCCGACCTGATTTGGATTCTCCAAGACAAAGTTGTGTCCAATCTCCCACAATGACCTAATTCTGGACTGGTTCAGTAGAGAGAACTTGTACGACTTGCCACGTGTCACTGTTTCGTCCTTCGGCTATGAAATTGATAGCCTAGAAACCAAAGTCTGTGTACTTGCGACCAATTTTTATGGCACTCCAATCCGATGCTTAGAGAGAGAGTTATGAATCTTTTCCCACGATCACCTCTTTGAGATGAAATTCGGGAGCTTGAAAAAGAACTACCTTCCACAGATCATATCTCCAAAAATCTTGTGAACCAAGCTCTAAAATTTGTTGACGAGTTTCCTCAGAATTTCAGCTTCACACCCTAAAAATTTCAGATTCTGAACCTTTGTAGAAAAACATTTATAGTGAAAATGCCACGATGACCTGTTTAAAGTAGCAAAACCCTAGAATCCAAAGCTCTGATACCAAATGTTGTGTAAATAGCTCCCAAAATAGAAGAAAAGAGATATCAACACCTTAGAAATAAGCCACTTCGAGGGGGAAACCTCCAATACATTACATAAATGAAAAATTCTTGGATGATACAATTTACAAAACCTCCTTTCTATATATAGGAGTCCATGGGGCCATAATGTAATCCTAGTGGGCCACAATGTAATCCTGGCCGACCTAACAATAATAATTTAAGGGCACAATAATAACAAAATGGGGGTTACAAGGGTACAATAATAACAATAAGGGGGTTACACTAACAACAATAAGGGACTATACTAGTAATATAGGGACCTAACATGTCACTTCATCAGGGACTGTGTACAACGTGGAGCTGTTCAATTGCAGTACACTCCAACAGGAGAACAGGTGGCAGACATCCTCACAAAAGCTCTAGGGAAGACTGAGTTTGTCTACTTAAGAGAAAAGATGGGGATGATGAAGAATCCTTTCCAGTGGCAGGAATGGATAGGATCAATATTCAAAGGGAGTTGTTGTATAGATGCAGCAGTGACAATGGCAGTGTCAAAGGCAGCAGTACAGAGGACAACAGTGCAGCGGATGAGGGGCAACGTCCAGAGATCAACAACGCAGAGGGTGCTTCAAAAGCAGAGCAGCATGCAGCAGGGATATTGTTGGAACACCTTCCTCGCTAAGAGGGAGTGTTGATTTTTGTAGCATTTGGAAGTGTTCCAAGTCTCAAACTTTGCAAAGAGGCTTGGACAGCAGCATTCCAAAGAACCCAAAAATTGTTTGTGGAAATTCCATTCGGTTCATGACTTATTAAAATAATTAATTATTTTAATGAAGATCCTAAGTCTAAACTTAGGGAAATGAAATAATTAAAGCGTATTAATAAGTCAGAGTGTGAATCTTTTAGATAACGAAGATCAAGTCAAGTTTTAATCTTAGCCATTGATTAAACTTCTAATTTGGGTCATTGGTTCTCCAATGAGAAAATTATAAAAGAAGGTTTGAGGGTCGTTTGGAAAATACGCAGGGCATACACTCAGTACTCGAAGGAGATCGATTCTGAAGCAAGAGAATTCGATTTCAGTGGGAGAGTTGCAGGGCGAGGATTTTGTAGAAGGAGGAGGGAGTCTGCTAGTGATCGAGGTCAGAGACAAAGGGAAGCAGTGGGCCACTGAAGGCAGCTCTGGGCTGCAGTGCAGAGAACCCATGCAGACCCTACGCAGACTTACGCAGTCCAGCGCTGGGACTGCGCAGTGAAACACATAGACAGGCACAGGAGATAGCAAAGGTTGATCAAGGTGTCAAAGATTTGTCGGAAGGAGCCGGGAATCTTGTCTCAGGTGTTTCAGATTTTATTTGCCAATATTTTTTTCTTGTAAAGAAATCAATTGCTAAAGAATTAATAAAACCCTCATTTGCTGCACCGGTTTTCCCGCATTGGGTTTTTCTGGGGACAATTGTCCAAAAATAATTGCGCACATGTGATTGATTCCTGTGCTTATGTCCTTTACTATTCATTTCTTTGCATATGTATTTGTGAATGTTGCAGTAGTATTTATTTCGATATTTGCCAGAAGATTTATGAAAAATAACTTATTGAAATAATAAGTAGGAGGAATAAATCTATCACCGCAGCTGTATAGTTTTCAGATTGAAAATTTCACACTACTTGACTGCAACTCGGCCGTACTGCAGAAACCTGTAGGCCACACGTGTGAGTGGTAATATGGAGAAATTGTCCTCCTTTCTTCTTCGCTTGGTAATATACTTCTTACTCAACAATTCGGCCTATAATATGATCTCTTTGCCACCCAAATTTGGTCCTCTAGAGTGACTGTAATTTTCGATCTTCTTGCTGCAGTGAGAGCCCTAATACTCCTTGCATGTTTGAGTTACTTTAGCCTAAAAACAGATCCAAACTTTGTTGGTCTTCTTTCTCCTTTTCTTCGCTGCTCAAGAGGCTATCTTCCTTGCTATTCACACTTCTCTTCTTGTCGTGGATCCATGAGTGAGTGATCTCTTGAGTGAGGCATAATCTTCCTATATATAGGCTTCTCTCCATTCTATGCGGCCGACTTGTCATCATCCCTAGGCTGACATGTCCCCTTGATAGGCCGACTTGTCCTTTAGAAGGCTGATTTGATTGTAGCACATTGACGAGATCTTGGAAGTTTTATTTTTGACTCAAATAATTTTTCTTTAACACTATGTGACATGCCCAAATGGGTCTTCAATACATGAAAATGACTCAATGATTTTATGACAAACCTAGAAGCACTCAATGGGTGCTTGACTTGTAAAATAAATTCCCTTGAGCATGAAACCCATACCTCAAGATCAATAATTATAAATTTATTTTTCTCATTATATCAAATTCATAAAATAATGATTACACGCCATTATGAAGACCAAACCTAGTTACATATTTCAACAAGTTTTACATATGGAGTTGCAACTGCATTGTTTTGATGAAATTGTTTGGCTATGCTGATTTAGTGTTCTTGATGTTAACATGCTTTAATTTTGTTTGTCTCTTTTTGCAGCTCTTCCTTTTCATTCTGCAACTATCCATTTGTTTATGATACAAATAGCAAAAGTAAAATTATGCAATGGGAATCAAATATTCAGATGCGAAATGAGTTTCAAGAAGCCTTACTGCGTTCTCTTTTGCTCAAGAGAACCTGCCCTTACTTGGTGCTTAGGGTGAAAAGAGAAAATCTAATTAGGGAAACTATATTACAGGTAACTATAATTTAACATATAAGATATGTTTTCTGACAAAAAGATATTGTGGCTGCTATTGAATTATAAATTATGATATCAAAATAGGCACATTTTTATTCCTTCTAAAGGATCTTTTGTTTACTCCAAAACGTTAATTATAGTTTAGTTTTCTTTAATATTGCTTGCCGTCTACTTGTAGTTGTCCGAGTCCATTTGCAGTTAAGTTCTTGATTTTTGCTTTATTACCTTATTTAATGTTTACTTCTCTTCTCCTTACTGCATGAACAATCTATGCATTTGCAAAATGTGTATTCTCGTTGGCAAATCAAGTCAAACTCACCGAGTCTAGGTAACTTGATTTGGCTGATTTGGGAAGATCTAAAGAAACTTGTGTTTGATATGTGAGTTTGTGCAAAACTTGCATGTCAAACTTGTTGACTGAATTGCTGAGTAAGTCAGGTTGAGTCATGGGTTGGCTCAGCTGTTGTGGGACTTGAGTCAGGTTGAGTCATGGGTTGGCTCAGCTGTTGTGGGACTTGAGCTGAATCAGACTTGTGGATCAAGGTAGACTCAATTGAGTCCAGTAGTAATATACTAGTGATTAGATGTATGATGTTGTAGGGATTGATGATCTTGACATGCCTCATTTTTTAATATCTATGTGTGGGATGGGACCTAATCTACTCTACTTTTCTTTATAGACAAATTTTGGGTCTCAATTTGTATTGTTTACCATGTATGAATTTAATTGGGTTTGAATCATAGAAGCAAGATTCAGCCGTACTGGTATTTGCTGTATGAAAATTTGAAAGGTGTGAAATTCTGCGAATATTGATATAGGATGGATAAAATATGGTCAATTTACTTCTTAATGTCTTTCCATTTATGAACCAAAAGAAAGGCCAAAAATATTTCAGTCTAATCCTCAAAAGAACTTATAAATATAATGTCTATCCTCAAATTTTCAAGGAATGAACTGCTATTTTTTATTTAGTGGGCATTCATGACATTAAAGGTCCTTGAAAATTTGGAAAAAGAGTTGCATATTTTTGTATCGATAAGATGTATACTTCCATATTGGAATAGTGCTATCTTTTTTGGTTAAGTATTTTTTCCATAACTTTCATAGTTGAAATCATATACATATTTGAATCTCGCTCCCATGCTTTGAATGATGAAATATAATAACATTGAAGACTATAATTTTCTGCAAATTTTTGTTATATTGTTCTGTTCGCTTGGGACCAATCAGACAAGGCTTGAAGCAATTAAAGCAATATACTTGATAAGATCTCAGCATGTCACTTATGGGAATTGAACCTGGGTGGGGAGGATACTGATCATTCCTCTCAACCACCCCAGATATTGTTTTTGTTTTTAATCTTTTTTTACCTGAAGAAAAAAGCTTTGTATTTGATAATTCTGAGATGAAATAAAATGATACATTGTCTTGCCTATCAGCTCTGTGAAGTGGCTTCTATATCGTCCTAAAATACAATTTTATAATTTTTTTTTCCTTTAGTGTAATGCTTTTCCCAGGGACTCCATTTGGCACTTCCCCTGATTTTGAGGATGGTACCTAGGATAAACTGGATTTTGCAGAATTTCAAAGTGTTGTTAACAATATATTTATTAAGAGCTCAACACGTCACTTGTGGGAATTGAATGTAGTTAGGGAGGATAACACGCCTCCATTTGACCTTCGTTGCGAGACCCAATTGACAATTTTTTTAACTGCTTATTGCAGTCTTCTATGCAAAAGGAGCATGTCAACTGTGAGACATCATATCTTCTAATAAAGTATGGACTCCATCAACACCCATGACAGGTTCTGCAATGAATGCAGCAATCATTTCTGGATCATCTCTACCACACCAGATCCAGCCACTTTCTTTTCTTTGAAAACTTCAAGAACTTCTTAAGGAAGGTCCCAACGGATTGAACCTGTTACCCACCAAAATGTTGAAAATGTAACTAGTGTCTGTCTTCATAATGTAATAAAATGCAACATTCATCATTGATTATATTTATTATTATTATTTCTAGTCAAAGCATGTTCTTCATGATTATAGGGTCAATTGAGACAAAAAAAAGAAAAGAGTTTATTGTGAGTTAAAAGAATTTGTAATTGAGTCAAAATCCCATTTGGGCTTTTGAAAGAAAAAGAAAAATAATTTTTTATTGAGTCAAAAAGTCAAAAATTCAACCACAAGACCAAGTCGGCCCTAGGGGCAGCTATTCGACCCTCCTAGACAGCTATAAATACAAGACAATTGAACCTCTTGGAAGTTCATTCATTCACTTATATCATCACATCAATTTCTGTGCCAAACAAGAAGAAGACAACCGAAGTCAAAGGAGAGAGGGAACACGAGTTTTTCTGCTCACATGTGCAAATTGTTTTGAGGCACTGCAGGCCCGAAATTTCAGGTGCCAAAATTTCAGGAGTTGACCAGATTTCAGAATGTTGACTAGCATTGACTTTGACTTGATTGGAGGAGTCTTGGAGGAGGGTTGAATTGGATATTTGTGGCAGTTTTTGATCTCACTTTGATCTGATTCTATAAGAAGATAATTTTTGGGTTTTCCCCTTTGTGGGGTTTTGCCTTGGCTTGGAGCCTAATTTTTGGTATCTCTTGTCTCTTGCGCATTATATTCTCTATATTTTTCTAATGTGTAATTGCTTGATGACATAACTAAACAAGAAAAATAATAAGAAGAAGAATGCATATTAGTCACAAGTAATTACCATGATAAGAAATTCTATTATCTAACAAAATTTCAACACAAAATAGGTAACTAGATAGGACAAGACTTTTCTCCTACATTGGATAGCTAACCAACAACCCTTTATGTTCACTTCTTGATGATGATTTTCCATGTGCCTCTGCTATCTGCATCAGCCACATACCTCGCCATCTGACATTTCCTGTTAGATAGAGGTGGGCTTATATTCAAAAGGGACTTTGATAATTTTGCAATAGGGTGCTTATGCTTGTTTGTCTTGGGCATTTAGTATGGATAAAGGGGTGATCTGGAAGATTGGATGATCTTGATTCTGAATCTTTTCTCTCAACTTACCAGGGGGGTTAATTCTTTAGCCCTAGTCCAGTGGGACCTAGGGAAAACCTAGATTGAAATAGCGTGTTCATTATCCCCTACACCATACTTGACACTTTCCATCTCACATTACAAAATCATTTTTATACCACCTCCATTCTTTGGGTCTAACATGTCATTGGTTCATTGGGATTTGACACCTTTTTGTCCACAATCTTTGAGTAGGGCTAGGAAACATTGCCTTGGAGGTTGATGTAGTTGAAAGAATGGAAAATCATATCATGGCCGCAATGAAAGAAGAAAAAATAAAAATGCAAAAGATGGTCGAGAAATAAGATAGCGCGCGGGGAAAATCCTAGTGTGATCTCTACCCTCCTCATTTGGCCATCACTGGGCTCCTGAGCACATGATGCTCCACTACATCAAAAGGAATCCTTGCATGTCCCAACTTTGATGAGCGATGAATTGTCTCATCTTAAGGGGTAGTATTAAATGCTACATCATAAAGAGCAAGCTCTAACACTTGAGCTATGTGTCATAATACAAAGTATTATCAAGAAAAAGTAAAAGGTGCACTAGAGGGGTGGAAAAAGCAGGTTGAGAAGGGTAACTCATGCCTGCGTGATTGCTCCCACCTTTTCATATATACACTTAGGATCTAAATTCCCCATCAGCTAGTCCCCTTGACCATGGCACTTGGCCATGAAAGATTTTCCCATCTATTGCCACTCATTTACGCTAACACCTATTGATTGAAGGGTTGACCTTGGAAATGCCACCTCCCCTTCAGGAGCTGGAAGCACCTAATATGCTTGGCCATTAGCCACCTCTATCAAGGTAGAGAACACCTTTACAGGGATTGGTCTAGTTAGAAATCGAAAGGTGATCCAAGTTTGAAGTATTGATATGCCCTTAACATGCAAGTTTGGTCCACTTAGATGCTTATATGATCTTAGTCTCTAATGAATGGTTGTTTTCACTGGAGTTTAAGTTAGTTTTGTTAGGTGGTCCCGTTGACCACACTTTGTCAACTACCCCATAGCAGTACACCCCCATTTTTTCAAATGGGATTCTTCATGTTCGACGTGGTTGTGCCATTTAGATTCCATCATCAGTCATCAGTCGACAGTTTTGAAAATGATGTAAACCCATTCTGCATGTTATGATGTAAATGATCTAAGTAAGACTGTCAATGTATGTAACAACCTAGGTAAGCCTAGTATGTTGTGATGATCTCTATCCTAGGAGGTTTTTTGTCTCACTGATTCATGAAAGTGATCGGCAGAGTTTTTCCCTCCAGCCTCACTCCAAAGCTAGGGTGGATTTTGTCATTAGCATACTAAGTGAGTCCTAGTGTTTCTATCGAGTCCTTGTAAAAGTAGTTTGAGCTACTTGGTCTACTAGATCATATTTGAGTCGCAGAATTGGGTATTTATTTGAGGGTCTATACGAATGGGTTTTCCCCCCTTCATGTATGTAAATGTATTATCTCATGTAAAAGAGGGTTGGAAAAATAATTATAATCCCCTCTTAGTCAATTAATTAAATTTTCTGGTCAATTAATTAATAAAATCTTAAACCAGAAATTTAATTAATTTAGGGTCTTAAGTTAGGATTAAATCTTTAAAGGCAAAATTTGTGGGTCCTTGGAAAATGATTTTGAAAGCCCCAGACCAAGGGAATATTGAGAATTTTAAGAAATATTGGACCCTTGGGCCTTGGTGGTTAAGTCAAGGTCAAAATTTTGGGGTAATTAACTCAAAAATAATATTTTTGAGTTAATTAAAATTGAATTAAATGTTAAATTCGTTTTTCCCCAAAATTTTAATTTCAACGCTCCGGATTAAAATATAATTAAATCTTTTGGACGATTGAGATTATTTTGACGAGGATCATCCAAACTAGCCGTTAGAGATCTTGTCCTATAAATTTAGAGGTCTTTCTCATTCTTGAATCATCCGATCTCAGGATCGTGCACTTGCTCTTAGAAGCTCTTGTAAACTTTTGAGGAATAAAGCATAAAGACTTTGGGGTTACAAATTTGGATGTTCCTTCTCAGATCTATGTGGTGAATTGTCTCTAAACTCTGCTACTTTGTTTCTTGTATTTTATGGTTGATGGCCTACATGGATTAATCTGCATACAGGTATCTTATGCAGTTTTCTGGGTTTATAAAATAACATTATGATTTTTCTGCAAAGGTCTCATGTTGTTTTCTTAAATCTCTATCGATCTAAGATTCAGATCTAAGTGTGCAGGGAATATTTTTAAGATTGGGCGTCTGGGGAAGTCTTCGGTTGGACCAGCCGACTCTCAATAAACATAAATTTGATAAGCTCTTTATTTGTTAAATTTCAGGTCTATCTTACGATATTTGTGATTTTGCAGGGTTTCGAAGGCTTGTGCCTCTCACTAAAAACTTTAAATCTCTGAAAATTGTGCTAAAACGGATTTAAATCTGACCATGAGGGTTGTAAATTTGTAAACTAGTTGTAAATTTGTAAATTTTTTAGGATTGTGAGGGTTTAATCGTTTCTTGGTGTGTATCTTCAGATCAGGTTGGTTTATTGCAGATTCAGGGTTCAAATCGATTTTTTTTTTTTAAGATCTGAGGCAGATCTAGCCTCCAAAGGCTAGATCTGACCTCAAATTGCTACTGTGGGCGAGATCTAAAGGTTATTGAGTTCAAGGAGCATCTGAAAATTTGAATTTTGAAAGAGAAAATCTTAAAATTTGTTGGGTGGATTTTTTGTACTACTGGGTTCTCTCAACACTGCCTCTGTCCAGCGTCCAGCATTTCCCTCTGTCTGCCGTCAATCGACCTCAACCTTTACATTTCTCCTGCGTCCTCATTCTGCCATCGATCCCTGCACATTTCTTCACGTCCTCCCTCATTCACTGTCTCAATCTCAATCGATCTGCATAAACGCTGCTCCAGTTCTTTTACCATCGAATCCCTGCGTCCTCATAAAACCATTTCATTTACGCTGCCCTCCATCCATCTGCAATCGCATTTCTTCTTAGCCGTCTTCTTCCGCATTTTCTCCACATTGCCCTCCTATCCAATCCCTCATCGATCCGTCTCTGCCTTCACGCAATCGGCTTACGCTCCACATCTTGTCGTTCGACTGTTCTTTCACGCTGTCGACCAACACCTGTCCGTCCAGCGTCCTCACTGTGCTGTCGACCCCATTCTCCATTCCGCAAAGCTGTATCTTCTCTGCGTCGACCCGCGCTGTCTACTCTATCGTGCCCTTCAATCGACCTGCAGACTCAAACCATAAAGAATGCACGTATAAAATTTCAATAGACCTTACGATTTGGTTTCTATTGTATATAGTTTAGCTTTAAGATTTAGGTTTCGATTTTTATTTTTAAGTTTAGTTTAAATTTGGTCAGTTTTCAATAGGATTCGATTTGTTTGACTTAGATTAGATAGCATTAGATTTTATGAAGTTTCGTTTTAATAGTTAGTTTGGCTTTTGGAATTTTGAGTCTTAGTTTAGTTTGTTGTTATTTAATTGTTTTAGATTTAATTTAGTTTGTTTAGCTTTAGATTTTAGATAGTTTAAATTTTATTTTTGTTTTAATCTTAGTTTAGATTTAAATTTTGTTAAAATTAGATTTTTGTTTACATTTAGTTAGTTTTAGAGTTAAATTTTAATCTTAGTTTTTGTTTAGATTTAATTTAGATTAAAGTTTTAGTTTAGATTTAGATTTTTTAATTTGTTTTAGATTAAAAAAAAATAATAATAATAATAATAAAAAAATTATAAAAAATTCTCAAAAAATATCTTTTATAGTCAAATGAGCTTTTAAAGATTTTATCCTAAGTGTGACTATACAAAAATTTTGGAATTTGCTGAAGTGAAATTAATTGAAACATCTTAAATTTTGGCATTTTCATTTTATTGTTTCATGGTTGTAGTGTCTTTCATTGAATATCATTGTGATTAATCATAAGCAGCAGTTAATTGTCACTTACTTGTTTACAACTTGCATAACGAGATTTTGTTTGACTCCATAAGGCACTGGTCTTAAGCGTGAAATCTAATTTAGATCTGTGAAATCTCGTTCATTTCTATCAGGTATTTGATGTTTTAAATGTGTCTCATGGATTTATCATCCTCATTTATAATAGGGTCTACCTCCCTTAGCTTGCAAGGAGACAACTTAAATAGAGAGATTGGGGATAAAGGTGATAGCCCACAATCTGAGCCGTTGTCGCGGTGCCTGGACAATCTGTGTGACAACAGGTCCAAAGCACCTTGGACCTAGAGGGCACTCTCTCCACAGGTACCCAGGCCATTCAAAGAGGTTGATGACTTATTAGATACAATGTTTCACACTTGCATCAAAGCGTTGGGCCTTATGATGACATGAGTAGATGATGTTGGAAATACTGAGAGGGGGTTGAATCAATGTTTCCTTTGAACAAGTTAATTTTTAAACTTCAGAGCCTTAAATTCACATTAACATTAAATTAACATCACATCACATGAATAGTAAACAACACCATTCAATAATGCACAAACATCCAGATAGTAGACAACAATGTTTTAGGTGGAAATCCTTCCCCCAAAAAAAAAAACTGAACGCTTCTTAATATTTGTCTTCAATGATTTACATCAATAGGAAGCTCCAACTTCCAAATTTATCAGCTCCAATTGAAAAGATTCTCCGATACCCTGTTTACCAACTCCAACTAGAAGGATGCTTCAACGCCTTGGTTTTCAAGCTCCAACTTGAAGGATGCTCCAATGCCCTGATTTACCAACTCCAACCTGAAGGACACTTAAATGCCTTGATTTACCATCTCCAATTGGAAGGATGCTCCAATACCTTGCATAGGCTTCAACTTGCCCTAACACCACCTTGCCGCCCTGAAATGTTCTCTGTTATGAATATAATTTATGTAAAAATAAATAAATAAATAAATAATAATAATCATAATAATAGTTAATTAATCATTAGCTAAAGAAGAGGCATGTCTCTAAGAGACATGGCCATTCATGAAAGGGTGCCTGCCTAGGTATATAATGTTGAGAATTTAGAGGGCTGATGATCAATTCAAATTCTCTTACTTGATAATTACTTGTGAGCTTATTTCTTTTACTTATGTCTTCTCCTCTTAACTTATTATATCTTTCACCAAGTTAATTACCAAAACACAAGAAACACGAAATTAGGCTTTCCATGCTAGGGCTAAAACCTCTCCTTCTTGGAGAGGGAAACCCGTAAGGAATTCTTCGTATAGATCTTCAAATGAGAAGTACCATGACCAAGACTCAGACCCTTGACCTATGAATGCCTCCAAGACCTTGTCACTGCTTCTTTGTCTACCTCCAACTCTAATCCTTCTTATCTGCACCAACTTGCACTGAGTTACACCAACACTAAAAACTTTCACTTTGCATAACTCTGAAGCGTCTTCACTTGAGGTGTAATCCTTCCTCTTTATGCACTGTAGAATAGGAACTTTCTTTCTCGTCCTATAGTCTTTACTTCCTAGCTTAATATCACTGTGATTTATCCGAATTTCCATCTTTGGAACAGTCCGAAGATATTTAGTATATCCACACTGCTGCCCCAAAGCAATCCACACTTCTCTTATAGTACTTATCACAATTTCTTCAATTTGTATCACATTGTATATATGTATGCTTCCTTCAGACCAATCCACACTTCCTTCTGCCTGTGATATGATCCAAATGTATATCAGACTTTACCCTTGCTTGAAGTCCGCACTTAACGACACTATAACATTGCCTTTAACTTGTATTATATCCAGAACTTGACACGCTGTCCATATCTCAGAACTATCCATAATTTACTTCAGAGCTGTCCAAATTGTTATTTCCTTACTAATTCGCATTCACTGCATTCACTGTGTTAGCATAGTTCCCAAAATAGATTCGAACCTACTCCCTTTAACTTGCATATATTCAGACCTTTCGTTATGTTGTGGTGTCTCAGAACAGTCTGTAATGTGTGTCTTCAAATGAGCCGCAACACATCACTATATATATTGCTCATTACTTTGCTTTTAGGCTGACCCTCCAACAAGTTTGAGAGCCGACTTCATCACTGTATATAGGCCGACTAGAAGAGCTTATCTGCCAGTGTTTATGAGGTTTATATAAGGGTTGTTTTGAGCCATTCCTTCACGGATTCATGACAAGGTCTTGGAGCATATTTTGATGACTAGACTCTTCATATACATGACACTTAATTATACTAGAAGACAAACCCTAATAAACATCAAGAAGAAGTCTATTGACCTATAATAAAATCTTGCTCATGAAACCCATGAAGCAAGTACAACAAGCATACATTTTATTATCTTTTTCTTCTTTACATAAATACATAATTACATAGTCAATATGAAGACCGACCCTTGTTACACTTTTCAACACTCCCTCTTAACTAGGGAGGTATTCATACAGGTAAATGGTCACTTTCAAACTGAAGAATCTTATAAGAAGAATCGGATTGGTAATCGCATCTGTATAGCATCATCTCAACCAACATTGTCCTAGTGCAAGGCCTTGACTAACAACGTCATCTCTCAATGAGACAATGGGCTACAATGCTGGCGAGACTCATGACTTATAGACACCATAGTCATTGTCTCTCCAAGGTACATACTCCACCCAAGTGTTCACAAAGTATGACCTTCTTGGACAATTCTTCTCTTGGGTAGCTAGCCCTCAAAGCATATCGGGCCACGAATACTCTTATCTTGAATTCCCTATCACATTCTCAAAGAGTATCGAATGCCAGATGATTACCCAATCCTCCATTCTATCTTCCCAAGTGAAGACCAAAAATGATGTGTCTATAACTCCCTCTTTAGCCAGGGAGGACCTATTCCACAAGGGAGTGTACTCATTCCTATACATGGAATGTACCTAAGCTCATTCTTAGGAATTACCAAGTTTCTTCCAAGTAAGAAACTTATCATCAGGCTCCTCTTAACTAGGGAACTGCAGTAGCAATGATGAGACACCCAACTGCTCATGAAGAATTCTTGCCCTCGATGTCATAGATTTTGATATTGAGGAATCTTCAACTTTAGCTTCATAGGGCACAGATCATCCATCACTTTCATCCATGAGTCATGTCATCTACCTGAAAGTGATTCATCAGACTTTCTCATCTGGTACACCTTTATGCCATGCTGCTTTACCTCGAATCATCTCCAAGGATCTTACATCCTTTCACATGATTGGCAACCCTGCATAAATTCATCCAGATAAACATATACATATGAACTTTTAAATCAAAAGTTACCTCAGTGATGATCTTTCATCATGACATCTTCTTGTAGGCATCGTCATCCTCTATTAAGATTGACACATCTCCTAATGATATGTCTTGTCAAGCGTCTTCTTCTTTACCTGACTTCTATCAGAGTCTACATATCTTCCCAAGAGATATTCTAGTCACATCTTCTTGGCTTCCGGATGATAACTGCCTCTTGCCATGGTTGCACTTCATGATTTCTTTCTTTCTGCACATCTTCATTCTCAGGAAATTCTAACTTCCAGTTCCTTGTTCATATAAAACCACCTCATATTCCATATGAGGATATATTATGTTGATTTCATCTGTCTGTGCATCGTGAGAGATCATACTTCTAAAGTTTATTACCTACAACCATATGACATGACTACACAACATCCAATGTCAGCATATAAATATATATACCTCATACCTTTTTCCTTTGAGTCATCCTGTAGCAATTTTAATAGAATGAAGAGCTTCATTCCCTTGACCCGCTTCATCAATATGTCATCACATCCCAGAATTCTGTAGCATAGAATTATTGATGAAACCATTATGCTTTCTTTCTAATCAGTGAGTTCATAGAGAACTCCATTAGAAAATGTCAGCACCAGTTTCCATGATGATCCTTGATTTTGATGACTGCCTTCCATCAGTATTGCTATCAACGAGGTTTCCCAGGTGCTGTTTCACCAAGAGCTCCTATCATGCTTTTATCATGATGCTATTAATATAAATTGCTTCCTATCATGCTATTTTACAACCAACAGAGATCACTTAAAGAAGATGATCTCAATCATAATAGAGATCCCTTGCTTCTTCTTTTTTAGATTTCTTTGCATAAGGTTCTTCCCTTATATTTGTGACATGGGCTTCTTCCTTTTTCCTCTTGTCCTTTCCAAATTTAGGACAATCTCTTTTATAATGCCCAAGTTCATTACATACAAAGCATCATACTTTGTCCATATTTATTCTTTTATTCTGAGGACCAAATTTTCCAAATCTTCCTTTCTTGTTGGATATGGCTGCAAAGGCTTGATTCCCTTCACTTGATCCTGTATCGGCTTTGGCTTTCAATCTTGTTTCCTCTATTTTACATAGAGACCATAAATCATGGAATGATGTTGCTTCTTTCTTCTCGTATAAACTTGAAGTGAAGTTTCCCCATTCTTCTGGTAGAGCATTCAACACCACTGTAGTAATCTCAGTGTCAGACATTACTTCTCTCAGTTCCTGCAGTTGGTTTCTTATTTTAGAAATCCTCATAAAGTATGAAGTGATTTCTTCTTCTCTTGACAATTTCATTTTGTATAGTTCTTGTCTCAGAGAGATTGCTTCTCTTGCAGTACTCACAAAGAATAGCTCCACCAGTTTCTCATATATTTCTTTAGTAGACTTTAGTTTTGATAAATAGGGAATGAGTGAGTCCTTAATGGATTCTATGAGAATCCTCTGGGCTCTAATTTCTCCTTTCATGTACTTGGCATGAGCTGGAGCATCTTCTTTTGAGGGTGGAATTGTAGATGCTTCGATGTAATCCATAACTTCGTCTTCAATTAAATTCAAATCTGTCCTCTTCTTCCATGCACTAAAGTTTGATGTCCCAACAAATTTGTTTCTCTCTTTACAATAAGTCATCTTGACAGATTTAAGTAAGGTCTTAGATACTTTAGTAGAGTGAGTTGCAGCTTCCTTGATGATGATGAAGATGAGGTCAGGAGCTTCTTCTAAGATTGAAATCTCCAATGTAGGTGATCTTGGATCCTTGATGATAAAGGATATCTTCAAAAGATGATGTTTCTTCCAACAATTTTTTTGAATATAATTCTTTGATGGCAAAGATTATTTTCTTGATGAGTTGATCATTTGAATAAATATCTTTCTTGAAAATAGCTTGATAGTCTTCCTTGCAAACTGATTTGACTTTTCACCGAAACTTTGATCTTTGCTTCTCTGAGTGTCTTCTTGTCAAGTAGCCCTCGTGTTCAACACCTTAGCTCCGATTCCATGTTGAGAATTTAGAGGGATGATGATTAATTCAAATTCTCTTACTTGATAATTACTTGTGAGCTTATTTCTTTTACTTATGTCTTCTGCTCTTAACTTATTATATCTTTAACCAAGTCAAATACCAAAACACAAGAAACACATTAGGCTTTCCAAGCCAGGGCCAAAACCTCTCCCTCTTGGAGGGGAAAACCCGTAAGGAATTCTTCTTATAGATATTCAAATGACAGGTACCATGACCAAGACTCAGGGCCTTGACCTATGAATGCCTCCAAGACCTTGTCACTACTTCTTTGTCTGCCTCCAATGCTGATCCTTCTTTCTGCACCAAGACTAAAAACTTTCACTTTGCATAACTCTGAAGCTTCTTCAATTGAGGTGTAATCCTTCCTCTTTATGCACTGTAGAACAGGAAGGTAAATCACAGATTTACCTTCCTTTCTTTCTTGTCCTATAGTCTTTACTTCCTAGCTTAATATCACTGTGATTTATCCGAATTTCCTTCTTTGGAACAGTCCAAAGATCTTTAGTATATCCACACTGCTTCCCCAAAGCAATCCACACTTCTGTTATAGCACTTATCACAATTGCTTCAATTTGTGTAACGTTGTATACATGTATGCTTCCTTAAGACCAATCCACACTTCCTTTTGCTTGTGATATGATCCGAATGTATATCAGACTTTACCCTTTCTTGAAGTCCACACTTAACCACACTATAACACTGCCTTTAACTTGTATTATATTCAGACCTTGTCACGTTTTCCATATCTCAAAACTATCCGCAATTTACTTCAGAGCTATCCGAATTGTTATTTCCTTACTAATCCGCATTCACTGCATTCACTGTGTTAGCATAGTTGCCAAAACGGATCCGCACCTACTACCTTTAACTCACATATATTCAGACCTTTCGTTATGCTGTGGCGTCTCAAAACAGTCTGTAATGTATGTCTTCAAATGAGCCGGAACACATCACTATATATAGTGCTCTTTACTTTGCTTTTAGGACGACCCTCCAACAAGTTTGAGAGCTGACTTCATCATTGTATATAGGCCGACTAGGAGAGCTCATCTTCCAGCGTTTATGAGGTTTATATAAGGGTTGTTTTGAGCCATTCCTTCATGGATTCATGACAAGGTCTTGTATCATATTTTTATGACTAGACTCTTCATATACATGACACTTAATTATACTAGAAGACAAACCCTAATAGACATCAAGAAGAAGTCTATTGACCTATAATAAAATCTTGCTAATGAAACCCATGAAGCAAGTACAACAAACATACATTTTATTATCTGTCTTCTTCTTTACATAAATACATAATTACATAGTCAATATGAAGACCGATCCTAGTTACACTTTTCAACATATAAGCAGGTCCCCATTGTAACATTTAATCATCTCTTGTACATTTCATCATATTAATAAAATATTATTTACAAATACCTTTGTGTATTTTACATTTAAAGTCAACAAGCTACAATTTTGTTGCTTCAGTGGTATCAAACCCATGCGAGCCTTTGGACGTTAACCACTGCACAATATGCCATTACATTTACGTCCTGAAATCATTGAGCAGTTAAGTGAAATTCAAGAATTGTTTTAGGAATTAAAAAAATCATTTGCAAAATATGCTCCATGTCTAAAAAAAGAATACATTGACATGAAGGAAACTAACAATAAAAATGCCCAAATCGAGAAAGTGATGTTGAACATGATGAAATAGGAACTCCTTAGGGTATCATTAATGAAACCAAAAATCAAAGTGGATATGTGACAACTAAAGATGAAGAAGTTCTTCGCCAAGATGACAAAATGTCTAGAAGCATTGTTCGCACTACCCATGAGCCAACTTTTGATGAGAGGGTTTCATCTGGCAAAGATTCTAATTTTATGATGGGTGAAGCAGGTAAGAAGAGAGCAATTGCACAAGAGATTGATAATCATAATAATGTAGATGATAAACTAGGGAAGCAAATGCTACCTCTTTCTCCAGTTCTTGGATCGTTGTAATCTCAAATAATGCCATCATTTATTGATGACATCAAACACTTAATGACATGCACAACTGTTTCAGCTCAATCAGTTCTAGTTGTTGATACAGTTTCATCTCGTGCCTCTGTTTCCGCTCCAAAACTGGGATCAAAAACCTCTGGCCATGAAAATACCAAAGGTGATTCTGTTAAAGCATCAAGTTCAACAACAAGGGAGCATTCAAAAAAAATATCTAAAAAAAAGAATCAACGAAAGGCACCTTCTACATTGAAATATGGCGATTCAAAGGAAGCTTCAGTCTCTTCTTCTGATTTGACTAGAAAGGTCAGTGAGAAGATGTTAAAATTACGTCAGGAACCTGATTCTGTTTCTGTTGTCTCTTTCTCAAGTCCTGTTGTCATTTCTTTATTTGCTGATTAAAGTTCATCAACTTTACATCAACTAGGGAGCTCAACGAATGACGTGAACTCATTAAATGTGGGGACCTCAACATTGCTAACGGAGAGGATAAATGGATCGTCAGGACCTGTGTATGAGTTTTTAGGAGATAACCATGAAGCAATTAATAAGCCTGTTGAATATGTAAAGCCTCTGGAAAGTGTAAGGTTTGTGGACATTGGTCAAGTCACTGAAAAGTTTAATAAATTAGAATTAAGTGGCCCAGTTCCCAGTCAAGCAGATGCAGAATCAGATGCAACTGTCATAGATTTCAATATACAAAGCACAACTGAAATACCTAGTGCGAGTAATTTTTCTGTGAACAACTTAGATGCTGGCAACAATGTTCTTGTGATCAAGAGTCAGGTTGTTCATCAGGATGAAAGTCAAACCAAGGATATTTATATCTCTGAATCATATTCAGAAAATCTGTCTGTATTTGATGTGAACCATGGACAATCCAGTGACATTGTCAGTGCTGTGGGAATTTGTGAATCAAACAATCTTTTTCAAAGCTTATTAACGGATGAGGAAATAAAAGGTGAGGAGCTATGTTGTACGGGTTCGCGAACCCAGGGGTGGGGTTCTTGAACCTGTCCTGGGTTCTTGTCCCCAAGTACCGGATTCAGGTACAGGTGCTTCTAAGAAGAACCCATAAGAACTAGGTTTTCCATTAAAAAAAATTGGGTTCTTTTGTCTTGATGGATACGGTGAACCCTGATGATGGATACCTAGAACCCCAAAATCGGGTTCTTTGGGGTTCTTTTTAGTTTTTATTTTTAAAATTTTAATTAATTTAATGGGATTCCCTTAATATTCCAGGTAGTTAGTTCTTCATCTTGCGATAGGAATTGGAGTACTTATGCCTTTATCCATTCAGTAAAGAGAAATAGGTTGGGCTCAAAGAAGACAAAGAACTTTGTGTACATTCATAGCACACTTCGTTTCATATCTCAAAAAGACCCTGGTTACAAGGAGGGTCCTTTCAAGAGATGGGACTAATACACATATGATGCTATGTGTGTGGACGAGGAGATACAACCAAATGGCCTTATTGAGCTACCTCCAGTTGCTATGGATGAGCAAGAGCCTCAAGATGAGAGTGATTCCTACCTGGAGAGCATGTTAGCTGAAGATCTAAGTGATGCTGATGACATGGATGTTGATGACATGGCTTGAGGAAGCCATTGTTCACTATTAGCTATTTTTATTTTAGTATTTTAAAATTTCCTAGTTCATGCTTGGAGCTGCCTTAAGGTAAATTTTGAATGTAGTATGACATTGGACATATAACATGATTCTTATTAATATGTAAGCTCCAATTTGCACATGATATCAAACTAGAAATTTTGAAATTTCAATGTGAATGTTGAATGTTGAATGATGTGCATGTTTAAATGTTTAAAGTTTAAATCATAAATATTTTAGTTTTTTTGTTTAAAGTTGAAAAATATACAAATTCATATATATATTATAATTTATAAAATATAATATTTGTATTATATATATATTATAGTATACCCCCGACAAACCCACGCACCCTGTTTAAAAAAATGACGTACCCGTCCCCGAACCCACGTTTCCTGGCAACATAGGTGAGGAGTTATCTTTGGCTATTGAGTCAAGCACAACTCCTAATGAGCCACATGAAAAACACTTGAGCTTAGATGTAAGTGTTCAAGAGCTATCTTTTCCAGCTTTGGATGGCATGGAAATATTCACTGCTTTAGCTGGTGAAGTGAATAAAACATCAGAGATGACTGAGTCATCAACTCTATCTTTAGGTCAGAATAGGAGGCGCAAGAGGCATGCAGTTGTAACTTCAGACTCAGATGATATAACTCCCCAAGAAACTATTCCAGATATCTCTGAAACTCAACTTCAGGTGACATAAACACAATTTTCAGTTGAATCTACAAGTGCGTCTGATGATATGACATTTTTAGAATTTGATGTTCTTGGACTGTCTAAAATTAAGAGAAATGGTAGGGGAAGAACATAATTTTCCACGGTTGTATTCAGAAGGTTAAATAAAGTACAAGTTGTATATTTTCTTGAGACAAGCTTTGTGAAGGATGTCTCCTTTGTACCAAAATCTTTATTTGTTCTTGAGACAGTGCGAAAAGGAAATACTGTATCTCATTTTGAATCAGGGGACATAGGGAATTGTGTAACGAATATTATTCTCTATAATAGTTCTTCTCACACTATGATTCAAAAGAGAATTCTACAAGAAAAGATCCCGAGTGATTATTCATCATCCATTGATGTTTTCAACAACCTCAAGGCTCGAGAGTTGAATGGGAAAACTAAGGCTATGCTCACATTTCCTGAATATCATCTACAAGTATTCAAGAACCTTCCATAGACCTCCTCTGTAAGCGAAATTGTTATAGCCGATGACATAATATTCGTTCTCCATCGCCAACATGATCTTATTCCATATCTACGACATGCAAATGGAAAAATTTCACCTCTTACTGACGATAATGGGAGCCCTGTAATAAGGCGTTCTCTAGACATAGTGGATTTTGTCCGCTATAATAATTATAATGATTCGTTGATAATTGTTGGTGGGTATCCTCTTAAAATTTTCAAGAGTATTCCAATTGCACTGATTATAGCAAGACAAACTACATCATATAGAAGGTATTTTCGGTCAGATAAAATACATCATTGCGATTTTGATATTCCAAATTGCAGGGGGATGATTTACTCCAAATATGTGACAACTAAAGATGAAGAAGTTGTCCCTCCTAACCAATCACTGCATCTGCCCCTCGATGCAACTCTGAGTCACTCAGATCTGGTTTTCGTCCGAACACTGCTCCATCAGAAGAATTCGATCTCTTAGACTCTGTGTGTGTGTCTCCAACTGACCCCAAGACTTTCTCTTATACTTTTTCGTTGACACTTCAACGACCGTGATTTAATCTCTTATCGACGGCTTAGATTAAAAGACTGCGTAATCCACGTCACTTAGAACATTTCATCACATGTGTTTAATTAATTCACTTTAATTTTTCTAATTCCCTAAGTTAGACTTAGGGTTCTCATTAAAAAAATTAATTATTTTAATATCTCACACACCAGATGAAATTTCTCCAAACGCTTCCTGGGTTTTGGAGGTTTTTTGTGTCTTAGCCCCTCCTCAAAATTTCAGGGCTAGAGCACACCCGATGCTACCTCAAAATCTCAACATCAGCATCACCAAAACCAATCCATTTTGGCGGCCAATGTGTGATGCTATTGCTATTGTGGGCCCAGGGCACAAAAGTGCTACATATGAGGAGTTACGGGGGCCAATCCTTCGAGCAAAAAGGCAATACATCAACTCTATATTTGCGGAGTTGAAACAAACATGGGAAGTGTCTGGATGCACAATGATGTCTGATGGTTGGACAGATAGGAAGGGTAAGACCCTTCTAAATTTCTTGGTACATTGTCCTAAAGTTACCATGTTTATTAAATCAGTGGATGCATCAATACATATAAAAGATGCAACAATGATATGTGAGTTGTTAGATGGGTTCATCCGGGAGATTGGTGTGCAAAATGTGGTGCAAGTCATAATAGATAATGCATCTAATTATGTGTCTATTGACATGATGCTTATGGAGAGGCATCGCACATTGTTGTGGACTCCATGTGCATCACATTGTATCGATTTGCTGCTTGAGGATATGGGGAAACTCTCATTCATCAAGGAGGTGATTGATATGGCTAGGAGCATCTCCAAGTTTATATATAACCATGCTTTTGTTCTTAGCCTCGTGAGGAGATACACTAAAAACAAGGAGTTGTGGTGTTCTGCAATCACATGTTTTGCCACCAACTTTATTACTCTTCAGTCTTTGCTTTGATGCTAGTTTGAGTTGAAGCAAATGTTTGTTTATGATGGGTGGCGTGATTGTAGATACAACATGAGACAAGACGGGAGAGCTTTTGCAAAAATGGTGTAAATTGACACATTTTGGCAAGGAGTAGAAGAAGTGTGCTCAATTAGGGAACCTATAGTAAAGGTTCTGAGATTGGTAGATGGGTACAAGCCTGCAATGGCTTATTTGTATGAGGCCATGGATAGGGCCAAGGAGGCCATTTGTTCTTATTATGCAAACAAGGGTTATGTTGGGCTTGATAAACATACAATGTTATGGGATGTGATTGATAGTCCGTGGACAAGGATGCTTCATCGACTAATTCATGTAGCAATACTCTTTTCCTCAACCCGCATTTTCATACAAATGCACCTTTGATTTTAATGGTGAGGTGATGGAAGGGCTCCATTCCTGTTTTCAAAGGATGGTACCTGATCCTGAGCTTCGTAGCAAAATCAATCTCTAGATACAATTTTATCGGGATTGTGTTGGTCTATTTGGCTTTGATGATGCTATTAGGGAAAGGATCCTCTTCATGCCATGTAAGTGACAAGTCATAACTCAAAATTTTCAATTTAGAATTTACTTATTTATAATTCTAGATTTTTAAAATTCAATTATGTAATTTTTATTTGAAAGTTTAATTATGTTTAGAGTTTTTGACCTTTTTATTTCTTTATTTTGTTGTAGATATTTGGTGGCGAAGCAATGGTGCAAGGGCACCAAATTTGCAGAAATTGGCAATAAGAATCCTGAGTCAAACATGTAGCTCTTCAGGGTGAGTGCAATTAGAGTGTATTTGAGAAAATATACGAAAAAAAGAGTAACAGGTATGAGTTTGAGCTTCAACCTTCAGTTGAGAAATTACATTTATTGTAATTTTAATTTATGTCTCAAGTGTCAAGAGTCAAGAATCATTAGTTTTTTTGACACTCTTACAGGTTAGAGTTCTCACGCTTCAATGATTTAGTGTATGTGCATTACAATCTCTTACTTCGAGTGAAGCAAATAGAAACACTAATGGATCCAGGTGCCATTTCCTTGGACAATATTGATGTATTGTCTTAGTGGAGGGTGGAGTCTGAGGTGCCCATCTTGGAGGAGTCACTTGCATGGTTAGAGCCAAAGGAACCATCAGAACAGGGGCAACAAGAGGAGGAAGACTCCGGGGAGGAGCAACACGAGGAGGAGGAGTAGGAGGAAGAGGAGGAGATTGTGGGAGCATCAATGTCAGGACCATTTGCTATAGATATAGGAGAGCACAAATCCATACCCAACAATCATTATTTGACATTAGGTGCAGGGGTAAGGCCTTCTACTACTAGGGGCAAGCCTGGAAAACAACCCATCATGTTTTCCCGTAAAAGGGGGAGAGGGCACTGATATTAGATAGATAGCTGCTAGTTTTATTTGTTTTGTTACATATAATTCATGATGATGAGATACTCTTATATATGTGATGTTATTTTGTATTGGTTCTCCACATTTGAGTCCTTGATTGGACAATTATCAGGGATTAGTAGGTTTTGGTATTGCCTTTGATGTATCATTTTTATTTTACATCCACTACATCATATATATCAGTGCTTTCTTCATTTTTATGTGACAATGTGTTTATTTCATGTTGTTATTGCTTTATATGTTTAAAAATTTCAAAAAAACGAATATATTATGCATTTTTTATGTTTGCCAATATTTTCGCCGATAAGATGTTTTCTGGACCCTCGCCAATATTTTGCCGATACTGATATTTTCAACATTGACTTGGACGACTCACTTGGAGCTGCACTCAGAGCCCGTATTTGCCTATGGGGTGAGGAAAATTACTCACTAGATTTTTTCTAGTATTTTTCTCTGTAGGATTGCCAAATTTCGGCATCTAGTTGTACTCATAATTTCCCACTGCTGCACCGGTTTTCCTGCATTGGGTTTTTTCGGGACTTTTGTCCAAAAATGTGTTAGTTTTATGTGTGCTAGCATTTCTCAGCTTCCAATGTGTTTATTTTTCTGCATAATTTTATTTGTGAAGGTTGTAGTGTGTTTATTTTGATATTTGCTGTAGCAGATAAATTGTTAAATTTCATTAACAATTAGGAGAAATAATACCAGTTGCTGCAATAGGATTCCGGTTTGAAATTTTCACAAAATGACGTATGGGATATTGTGCCAAGACCAAAGGGGAAATCTGTGGTGACTTCAAAATGGCTACTCAAGATAAAAAATGGAGTCGATAGAAGCATTGAGAAATACATGTCAAGGTTCGTGGCCCAAGGATTCTCCTAGAAAGAGGGAGAAGATTATGATGACATATTTGCACCTGTTTCTTGACATACGACCGTTCGTTCGATAGTTTCCCTTGTCGCAAGTCAAGGATGGACCCTTCATTGGATGGACGTGAAGACAACATCCTCCATGGCATGTTACAAGAAGAAGTGTACATTGAGCAGCCACAAGGATTTGAAGTAGAGGATCGAAAGACACATGTTTTCAGGTTGAAGAGGGCACTGTATGGTTTGAAGCAAGCCCCTAGAGTACAGTATGCCCGCATAGACAATTATTTGGTGAAGCTGGGATTCACTAGAAGCAATGCCAATCCCAACCTCTACTTTAAGGTAGTCCAAGATATGCCATTGATTTTGGTTTTAAATGTTGATGATCTATTCTTGACAAATATTGAGCCATGATGATCGAGTGTAAGAGGGAGTTAGCCTTTGAATTGGAAATGAAGGACCTTGGACTTATGCACTACTTTCTAGGCCTTGAGGTGTGGCAAAGGCTTGGTGAGATTTTCCTTTCACAAGGAAAATCTGCCGTGAAGTTGTTAGAGAGATTTGGAATGACAAAATGCAAATCCTTGCCTACACCTATGGAAATGAATTTCAAGAAGTTACGTGGAGAAGCTGATTTTGGCGAATCCATCCGAGTATAGACAGTTGATTGGGGCTCTGATTTCTTAATGAACACATGTCTGGGCATATGCTATTAAGGGAACACGTTGTCAATTCATGACCAAGCCTCTCCATGCACATTGGATCGCTGCCAAACACATTTTGAGATATTTTCATGGGATGATCACCCTTGGTCTGAGATATTTTGCCGGAGATGTTCGACTTCATGGATATACTGATGTTGACTGGGCATGTGGATAGGAAGAGTACATATGGATGTTGTTTTAGCCTTGGATCTGCCATGATATCGTGGATGAGCAGGAAGCAAAAGTTTGTAGCACTGAGTACCATCGAGGCAGAGTACATTGCCACTAGCATGGCTAGTTGTGAAGCAGTTTGGTTGAGGAAGTTCTTTGGAGAGCTTTTTGAGCATGTCCTAGACAATATAGTGATATATTGCGACAACAAGAGTGGGATTTGTTTGGCAGAGAATCCCATGTTTCATGACAAGTCCAAGCATGTAGAGATCCGATATCATTTCATTCAAGACATGGTGCAGAGAGGAGCTGTTAGACTCCATATATCTACATATGAGCATATTGCAGATATTCTCACGAAGGCTTTGCCAAAAGGGAAGTTCTTGCTCTTCAGAGAGCAACTTGGACTGATGGATGTGTCCCCTCTTGATAAGGGGCATCACTAATCGAGAACACTGAGCTGGCTCTGCCCCCTTGTTTGAGGTCCCAGGGTGAGGAATTGAGATGGAGGGCTCCTGGGGTTGAGGGATCTCTGGACAATAGGGTATCAACCCTATCTGTTACCCATAGGGTTGGAGATGTTGCACCCCTATGTTGGTCTCTGCAAAGTATACCCCAGTTGTTATCACACCCACAAGCTGGGCTTGTTGGGAATACCGCTCCTCATTTCGCCAACGGGTTGAGAGAGTGCTTGGAGGTGTGTCACCCACACTGATTATAATGGAGGTGTTCTACCACATGACTCTTTAGGGTCATTGTTTGGAAGATCAAGGAGCAATCAATGGGATGAGGCATTGCATTGTAAAAGGGTGGAAGATGGTTGCTCCCCATGCAATGACTACTATTGCTCGACATAGGGTGGAAGTTGTTTTCTCCCCTATGTGATGACATGAGGTGAGTGTCCCATAGGACCTTCCTCATTGTCTTGAGAGGGTGTTAGCTAATGCTCCCCAATGATTCTTCTTCTTTAGATTCAAGAATGTTTCAACAGATAGAGTTGAGCAGAGATGGGACATGATATGATGATAAGATACATATTATTATTACATGATGCAGTTGGAATTTCTCCCTAGCTGAGAGGGAGTGTTAATTTGGCATCTCAGTGACAAATTCCAACCATGGGACTAAGTTGCTCTTTTTGAGAGGACCAATTTTGACTATTGAAGTGCTCAATTTGGAGAACGGAATGTGTACTTTTGAAGAAAAGCCCACATGTGCACATTTGATCAGGTCGACCCTAACAGGAAAATGGACACCCTTGGAAGCCTATAATTACAAGTGACCTCAAGCTCATTTGGACATCACCAAGAATCTTCTTCTTCTCTTCTTCATTGATTGGTTCACACAGGTTTGAGGTTGGATCGAGGAAATTAGTTCGTATAGGTCCGAGATTACAGGGTCCGAAGCTCGCCCACATGTCTAGGGTTTTTGTTCACAACGACATGCTTTTCATAGGCATATTTCAGCTATAACAACGGGCTTGCAGGCTCAACAATGTGGTTGGAAGTTCTCAACCACATGCATATCTCTTCATCCGTGCGATTGGGATCTAGGGCTAAAATTTGACATTTGACCTTAGTTGAGCGCAGATAGGAAAAGTTGTCTCTGATCTATATTGACGCTGGGAACATATTTCTGAAAGTTGTTAATTTTGCTGGATGATTTTTGTATTGGGCTCATTGTACTCTCTATTGAACATTTTATGACAATATAACAGAAGAAGAACTACAAAGGGTTTTCTTCGTAGTGGGGTTTTCCCTTTGTTGATTGGGGTAGCATCGGATGTGCTCCAAGTATCAAATTTGGCAGGGAGACTTAGACACATGTTTTCCAGAGAACCCAAAAAGCGTTTGTGAAAATTCCACCCATAATGAGTTTTATTAAAATAATTAATTATTTTTAAAGAGACCCTAAGTCCAAACTTTGGAAAATAAAATAATTAAAGGGTATTAATAAAACATAGTGTGAATGTTCTATAAAAGGCAGAGATTAAGTCAAAAGTTAATCTTAGCCGTTGATTAGGGATTTAATCTCGACCGTTGAAGTTTCAACAAGAAGATTATAAGAAGGAATTGAAGGGTCATTTGGAAGAGACACTGAGAGAGCCAAAGGATCAAGAGATCGAATTTCTGAAGTGACCAGTGCTCAGAGAAAAGATCGTTTGAGAGATTCTTTGCAGAGAGGGGTAGTAATTCCGGTTGGAAGAATTCTTGATTCGGAGAGTGCATAGCAGAGGAGGCATTAGAAGCCACAAAGGTAGCGCAAAGCCAGTGACGCAGAGGCTACACATGCACTGCGCAGAGCTTGAGAGGGATTTCGTTTTTTGTTGAGGAAGCAACATTGGGTCAGTGCCAGATCCCGGAGAGAGTTTCCCGAGGCCAGAAGGCCCCAGTTTCCAGTCAGCAGAGAGACCAACACAAAGACAGAGAGCAGCTACAATTGTGACGCAGAGACTACGCAGAGTGACACAGTCGCTGCGTAGAGCAGCTCGTTGCGGGTGTTTATCAGTGCCAGGTTCCTGTGGAGGATTGAGGTTTGTCTCACAAGATTTTACTTGTCAGTTTTTCTGCATGATTTGACAAATTCGTCAATCATAGATTTGTACTCAAAATTTACTACAATAATATATAAACCCTTAACTGCTACACCAATTTTCCCACATTGGGTTTTTCTAGAGAAATTATTCCAAAAACAATGGTGTCAGATGTGTTTATGATTTTCTATTGCTTAGATCTTGTTTTCGCACTTATTTTTTTTGCACAGTTTTATTTGTGAAGGCTGTAGTGAATGGATTTTGATATTTTCTTGTAGAACACAGTGAATAATTTGTTAAGTAAATAACAAATAGAAGACTTTCCATCAGTTGCTGTAGTAGGATTTTGGGTAATACGAATTTTTCATACCCTGGTAATTGATTGAAAATCTGGTGTCTCTTGTTGATGTGCTGATTGTCTCCTTTGTCATTGCATTTACTGTTCTATCTTCAATTATTGTTGATGATTGGAAATTTTAATTATTGATGAAAGATTGTTAATTGAAGAATTGAATTGGGCTAAAGTAATTGAAATAACATAGAGCGGTGTGAAAATTAGCACCCACAGGGCTGTAGAATTTGGAATATAGGACTGATGAACTCTGGAATTCTGGCATTCTAACTTGATCGGATGATGATGGAATGCTTCTGAATGTGCTTTGCCCATGGAACCTTTGGCAAGTCTTCAAATGCAACTTGAGTGGTTAACAAGACCTCTCTAGAAGCTTTGCATGGTGATTTGTCACTTGAAATAGGATTTTTGCTTCATTACAAAGACCTAGAAAGAGCCTATGCAAGACCTAGGGTTTATGAATAATCATGGGAGGGGTTCCTCCAATGTGCTCACTAGGTCAAGATAGGGTAGGGAAAGGGTCTTGAATAATGTATTCAACCAAATATTAAGTTCCTATGACCCTTAAGAAGACCAAATTATCTAAAGAAGACTTACTAGGTCTTCCTTTCAAGGGCACACCTAGGGCATCATATTTTCAGAAAATCAATCTTGTGAATTCCATCAAACTTTGGAATCTTCTAGAGGGTAGTCCAGCGAAACTTTCTATCCAATCAAATTTTGAGAAATTCATTCCCTAAAGAATTTCCTAGGGTGTCCCAGTTGGTTTTCGAGGAAAAGGGGCCAAAATTTTTGGGGAAGAGAAAGAGAAGGAAAAAGATGTTGACCATCAATTTTACTTGGACCAATGCCTAGTACTTGGGCTATGGAGTCTACGATGATTAAAGATTTGTCAAATTCTTCTTCAAGGAGGTTAAAGAATGATGATCGAGCAACCACTCTTCAACAATTACCTACTTAATATCTATGGCTTTTCATGGAGGAAGAACAAAATCCCATCCACTAGGAACATTCATCTATTGTCATTCAATGAGTAACATGTGAAATTTACAACCAAAAATTCCTTTTACAATGATATTTGATAAATTAGGGCACAATAGAATTAACTAGTTGTAATAATTCCACACAATAGATGTTATACAAGAGAAATTCTTCAACATATAGCACCTCAAGATGACAAGTGATATATCCAACTATAGAAAAACAAGTAGCGCCAAGTAAGATTGAAATTTCAACCTCCAAAGATATCGAAATGCATTATAGAAGTCTCCAATAGCATCGAAGAAAAAGTGCGAAGTCTTTTACAAGAGAGATCCAAGTGACGATCATGATGATCTCTCATAGTGAGAGTCATCTCTATTTATATGATCCTCTTCCTAATTCGAATTAGCCTAACAACCTCTACAATTATAAAATAATGTGCAAATAGCAAATTCTTGGTGACAAGCCCACCAAGTAGCTCATAAGGTGATGAGGAAGCCATCCATAAGTGAACCCAAATGATGAAATCGTGGTGTAGAAGCACCGTTTAGAAGGCCGAGTTGAGTCCTCAAGGTGCCATAGTGAGGTAAAAAGCTCCATAAATATGAGCAAGGGGTTGGCCCCTTAATCCCTATACAAATGATTAGATGGTGCTCCAATGTGGCTCTGGGGCACAAGCATAGTGTTAAAAACTGGCCGGTTCAAACCGGAAACTAGTCAAACCGGTCGGTCAGAACTTTGGCCAGTCCAAATTGGCTGAAAAACCCGGTCTAACATTGCACTACGCCTAGAAAACCGGTTAACCGGTGCTGACCGGCCGGTCAACACCTAGGTTGCTGTAGGGACCCGCAGACGACCAACAAGAATGTTTAGGGCTGATTTGGAGGGAAGGGGAGGGTTGTTTCCCTCCAAAAACACCCTCCCCAATCCTTTATAAGCAGGGGCAGCCTCTCCTTTGTCTCACACCATCTCATTTGTAGTTTGTGAGTTTGATTGAGAGCTTGGAGAGTGTTGAGTGTTTGCTGGAGCAGTGATCTTGGAGGCTTGGAGTTGGGGTTGGAGCTATCTTGGAGACTCTCTCCAATCCTTTATAAACAGGGGCAACCTCTCATTTGTCTCACACCATCTCATTTGGAGATTTTGTGAGTTTGATTGAGAGCTTGGAGAGTGTTGAGTTTTTGCTAGAGTAGTGGAACAACATAGAGTTTGAGGCTTGCCGCTTGAGCTAAGTAGTAGCCATCATGCCTCCAAAAGGCAAGGATACTGCATGGGCTCATTGTGATATGATTGATGGCAAAATGATTTGCAAATATTGCCAAAAATCTATTGCAGGAGGGGGTATTTACAGGTTCAAGCAACACTTGGCTGGGATAGGAGGCCATGTAAAGCCATGTGGAGCACCAAATGAAGTAATAGGGAATATTAAGGTAGAATACCTTCAAAAGTTTGAGACTCAAGTCACTGAACCAATAGAGAAGTTTGTGACTGGAGAAGTTGCAAAGTTTGGCAGTCGAGAGTCGGGAGACTCAAGTTCAACCAACTGAGTTTGAACTTTGATCATGATTAGAAGTTTCAAGTGACAATGTTGATCATTAATTAGAATTTAGTAATATTGTATATGTAGATTTGTAGTAGACTGTCACTGTACTATGCAGGCCAATGGCCTCAATGCTCATAGCTTGTAGCATTGTTTTTGGACTTTATGGGTCATTTGGAGCCTCATTACTTATGTATTTTTTCAATGATATGTATTGCATTCAGTGCCATTTTGATATATTCACCTTTACATGGTATATAAATGAGCAAGCTTTGCATATTTTGTCTCTATTGGCTTGGAATCATGGTTGCAAATCTTAAAAATAGTTTTTTTTATTAAAAAATAATTATTTAATGTATTTTTTTAAAAACCGGTTCGTTTAGACCTGACCAGTACCGGTTAGATCAGTTCCAGTTCGGTTACCGGTTCATTAGGTCCACCGGTTCGGTCACCGATTTCGGTTTTTAATACTATGGGCACAAGTAATGGTCTTATGGGTCTCCTGATGAAAACTAAGCCTGTAGACTACTCCAAATGAGGGCATGAAAGATGATGCCTGCCCTCCCATGTCTCAAGGATGAGATAAACCTCCTCTGGGCCTTGGATCAACTACCAAACCCTCTATATACTGCCAAGGTAGTTGGGGGCATTGCTGGTCTAAGCGCATCATCTCACATATAATGCGGGGCAATGAACAAGCTGTTGAATGTATTGAGGGTGCCCATAAGATGAGATAATGCCATATCACATGATGGACTCCCATGGCTCTCAATGGATCCCCTGCAAGTGTCAATATGAGCCGCTAGTGCGCTTGGTCCCTAGTTAAGTTGCCCAACCCATGATGAACTGCCTGCCAATTATGCATAAAATCCAGGGCATCTCCTCACCATTAGGTACAATAATCCATTGGTACATCTAAGTGGACCAAGCTTGTTAATCCAAGGCACAAATGAGGCTTCATAATGGGTTTCCCTTCCAAATTCAGGGCTTTGAGCATGTAATGGTGTTACCTCCTTAAGTAGGAGTTGCTAATAAACAACCCTATTAGGTGCTCCTAACCCCTAAAGGGAAAGACATGTCCAAGGTACATCCTTTAAGTGGTAGGGGTCATGTGAATAATGATGAGGTGGATTGGGACACAGGGGTCTTAGGGCCCAATGCCATGGGATCAAGGGTAGTAATGATGAGGAATGCCCATATATTTGGGTGTATGAATGCAAGTGGGAGCAATAGTGGTACATGAGTTACCCTGACCTTTGTTATTCCACCCTTCTTCATTTTCCTTTTTCATTTTATTGATTTTTCTTTTATTTTACTACCTCGGGCTCTAGGGGATGTGAGCATGCTGTCTATAAAATAAATAGTGATTACTCCCTTAAGGTGGGGTAGTTCATCGCCCACCAGGAGTTGAGACATGCATGGGTTCCTTAATGATGCAGGGGGGCACTCATAGGGGCACTAGGAACCAGGGTGATTGCTACAATGATAAGGGGTAGAGCTCATGTTTGGCTTTTTCGCACGCATTATTTTTTTATTGTCCTGACCATCTTTTGCATTTTGTGGTATTATTTCCTTTTTTATGTGGCCATGATATGCTTTTATCTTTTTTTTAGCTGCATCAACCTCCAGGGCATCGTTCTAGGCTCGACCCAGACATGTGGACAAGGGGGGGGGGGGGGAGTACCAAAGTCTTGTGGACCCAGTGGTCATTTGGACCCAGAGAGGGAAGAAGATGAAATAGGGCATGTGAAGTGCAGAAGGGTGTGAAAAATATGAAATAGGAAAACAGGATTGTGCTACCAAAATCAAGGTTTCCCAAGTAGTGTCCATCTTGAAGCTATAAGCTAATAGAGGAGATCAAAGGGGTTTAGGGTTGAGGATTTACCCCCCATTTAAGATGAGGGAACAAGACTACAGTCAAAACCCCTTCTCCTTCCAAGTCTCCCAATAATCCATACCCAAGTGTTCCCAAGGAAAAACAAACATAAGCACTCGATTGCATAATGAAAGACATATGTTTAGGATTGGATGGCCCACCTTCAAACATACACTTTCAATAGGTGGTCGAGGGGACATATGACTGGCTCAGGGAGCATAGTTCATTTGGCACAATATCGGCTACACTGGTGCCTGTCTGGGACTGCTGGTTGCTGACTGAAGGCAAATCTAGGAGAAAAATTCTCCTATGGGGTCAACCACTAGTGGTGGGTAACAGGCCTTTAAGATGAATATGCTTTTCTTGATGACATTCTTGATCAAGAAGTCAATGAAATAAGCATTTAATTAGCCAATCACTCCTGCAAGAAGAATAAACATAAATCAACTTAAACAAGAATAATGTCATACAGAAATAACATAAGTCTTGAAAGTACTTATCTGTAATGAGGACTATAGGAAGCTATCAACTCCCTCTTGATCTTGTACCACGAACCATCAACCATATGTCAATATCATCTTCTTGAGCACCACCTGAATTCTCCTTTCCACATCCTTTCTAGGACTGAATATCAATGTAAAAGGTGACTACTGGATCTACATCATATCATCTTTGTTTGGGAGACTAGCCCATCTAGGGTTACACTGAATTTATCTCAAGTATTTAAATAACGCAATGGCTTCTCACTGATCCTATCATATCATAAAGAAATTCTGAATCACACTAGGGTTCCAATGCTATAGAACCTAGGCCTTTTCAATATCCAAGGCCACTCTTGGGGTTTTCTCTCAAACCCTAACCTTTATTTGTAACTAGTTACAAGGGCTCCCTAGGGTTTCCTTCAAACCCGAGCATTCTTTTAGGTCTCCAACATCTTCATCTCTTTCGCTCTGTTTGATCATGAGATCCATCATTGGTGTCTACTTGGGGGTGGTCTCAATGACTTTTCTTTAGCCCAACTCTGATACCATGTTAATTTTTAGGGCTAGATTGTTCTCTGCTATAGATAATTGCATTTTTAAACTTTTAAACTTTTCACATTACATTCACCCCATAACTGTTGAGATTTTGTGTATTGGGGTAGCATCGAATGTGCTCTAGCCCTGAAATTTGGTGGAGGGGCTAAGAAACACATCAACTCCAAAACCCAGAAAGCGTTTGGAGAAATTTCATCTGGTGTTGAAGTTATTCAAATAATTAATTTTTTTAATAAGGACCCTAAGTCTAAACTGAGGAAATTCGAAAAATTAAAGTGAATTAATTAAACAATATGCTGAAATGTTCTAAGTGATGTGGATCAAGCAGCCTTTTAATCTCAGACGTTGATAAGTGATTTAATCACGGCTGTTGATGTGTTCAGCGAAAAAGTATAAGAGAAAGGCTTGAGGCTCAGTTGGAGACACACACACAAGGGCGGAGCTGAGAAACTGATATGGAATTCTAGGGCAGGGTTTGCTAAGAATTTCCAGAAGAATTTTCTGCAGCAAGGGGTAGTATTGGCTGAGGGGATGATCTGAATCAGCAAGAGGCAGAGAAGTAGCAATCAAAGTCAGCGCAGAGGAGCAAGGGCAGCTACGCAGCGCAGAGGCTTCATCCATTATGCAGGCCCAGGAGGGGCAGCGCTGCAGCTTGAAAGGGCTTCCAAAATTACGCAGAGGCCTCCAGAGGTAGTGTAAGGACTGCATCACCCACTCTGGGGTTACATAGTCCCCTTCTGAGCAGTGCAGAGGCACGCAGAGCCTAGCAAGGATGACGCTGGGGCTTCAAGGGCAACGCTGGGGTTTCTAGGGCCAGAAAGTAGCTGACTCTTGTAAATCCCGTTTGAGGGTGTGGATCAGTCAGCTTTTGGTCTCAGAACAGCAAGTATTGCTGAAAATCTATTATTTTCTCTGTCGGGTTAACCAGTTGGGTGCCCAGATTTGTTGTACTCACAGTCTACATAGTAATAATAAACCCTCATATCTGCTGCACTGGTTTTTCCGCATTGGGTTTTTCCGGGGACTATTGTCCAAAAAATCTGTGGCACTTTGTTTGAATGAGCGTATTATTCAGTAAATGATCTGCACATGTGTAGGCTGTTAGTAGTGTTTACTTCGGTATTTTCTGAATATTTTTTGGAAATAACTTGTATAATTTAATCCCAAGTAGGAGAAGTAAACCACGATACTACAGTAGGATTTTTGCATTAATGTATTCAGAAAATTTCACATGGTATCAGAGTGATAGCAGATCAAGTTGAATCTCCAGCAAATCAACTGAAGAATATTTTTCTGCAGGGTAGCAGCGGAAGCAGCAGAAATCCGGAAAGGGCTGCAGCAGCAGGAGGACGCAGATCCAGAAAGGGGCAGTGCTGTAGCTTCATAAGGCCTTCAGGCTTACACAGAGGCTAACCAGGCCTGCATAAGGACTGTGTCACCCAGTTTGGGGTTACGCAGTCCACTTCGAAGAAGCACAGAGAATACACTGGGCCGGTCTGCTTACACAGAGGCCAACCAGAGGGATGCAGTCTAGTCTTCTTGTCAGTTTGCCGAGATCCTGAAGCAGTGCTTCAGTTCTTCAGCAGTGCTGGTGTGGTAGAGATTCTGCCGGTGCAGAATTGTGCCTAGCTAAGTTAACAAAGAGAGAGAGGAAGACAGTTGCTCAATATATCTAAGCCAAACAGATCTGAGGATCGGAGAGAGTTGTCCGATTGTTTTGGCCGAAGATTTCCAGGAGGGAAATAAGTTTTCAGAAGGAGCAATTTCTAGAGGGTTTCTAGTTACCAAGAAATCTAGATCTAGCGTTTCTGTGCTGGCACCGAAAGAGGGAGAAGAATACTGTTTCCATTAGATTTGAGCTAGATGGCTTCTCATGGGCTAAGGGATCAAGACAGGTTGGACGGTGTGTCCAACTTCGTCATCTGGAGGGCCTGGATCCTATCAGTCCTGGATGAGTACGACATCAAGAACCATGTAGAGAATGTCCTAGCAGAGCTTGCAGATCCTGATCCTTTGAAGAAATTTAATGAAAATCAAGCTCGGGCTAAGCGTTTGATTCTGGATGGAGTAAAGGATCATGTCGTGCCACACATTGCTGGACAGAAGACGACAAATGAGATGTGGACCGCTTTAGAAGCCATGTATCAAGGAAGCTCCGTTCAATGGAAAATGCTTCTTGAGAATCAGATGAGGCTGTTCCAAATGCAGAAGGGGGAGGAGGTGGACCCCTTCCTTTTCCGTTTATAGACTATCCAAGATCAACTGATTTCCATGGGTGCACCTCCAGACGAAGGGCTCTTGGTAAGGACTGCCTTGAATGCAGTCACCAAGGAATGGGAAACATTTGTCCAGAGCATATTGGGCAGGGCAGCATTACCATCCTGGGCAGACATGTGGGCAATCCTCCGCCAAGAAGAGATCAGGAGGATCACTAAGAGGCAGAACAACAATAGCGGAATGGTCAGGGTAAAGAAAGAAGAGGAGGATGATGCAACCCTTGCATCGAAGGAACGAAAGCAGCAAGGGAAGAAGAAAAGGGACCTATCCAAGGTCCAGTACTTTAACTGTGGCGAACTTAGATACTTCGCCAGCACTTGTCCTAAGAAGAAGGGCAAAGGAGCTTCTGACTCCAAGGCTGCAACAGCAAAGGACGATGGGAGTGAAGATGGCGTAGCCATGAGTGCTCATGAGCCACGTAAGTGGGGTGACATGGATCTGTATGTGAAAATTTCTTAATCTTATATTTATGTAGAAATCTTTACTGTTAATTTGGTTATGCTCCTCCTTAGATAAGTTATTAACTGAATAAATTAAAGTTAAAATCGAAGCAAAACACATAACAGATCTTCACCAATTCAGATCTAGAACAAGTACATGCACACATAGACAAAGTGACACAGATATTTTCTGGACAAATAGTCCTTGGAAAAACGCAATGCGGGAAAACCAGTCTTCTGGCTGCTGGAGGGTTTTATTATTAAGAATTTTCTGAATACAACAAATCTGGGTTCCAAATCTGGAAAACCCGACAGAGAAATAATAGATCTACAGCTCACTGGCTGTTCTAAGGCCAAAATAATGACTGATCCACAGCCTCAAACGAGATTTACAGAACTCAGAGAAAATTAGGGCCTAGAAACCCCAGCGCTGTCCTGGAAAGCCTCTGTGTTAGCCTCTGAAGCCTCGACGTCCCTCAGCGTTGCTCCAGAAAGGGCCGCGTTACCCCAGACTGAGTGACGCAGTCCTTACACTGCCCCTTAGGGTCTCTGTGTAACCCTTGAGGGCTTCTAGCTGAAAATTACACTGTCCTTGTTGTTGCAGCTCCCTAGCTTCTCTGCGCTGTCTCTTTGAGCTGATCTCTGCCTCTTGTTGATTCTAGACCCCGGGATTAGATCATCCCCTTGGCCTAAATTCCCCTCTCTGCAGCTGAAACACTTCTGAGAATTCTTAGCAAACCCGCTTTAGAATCTCAGCTTAGCTTCAGTGCTCTGCCTCTGTGTGCCTTTACAAATGACCCCAAGCCTTTCCTTTATGCTTTTCTCGTTGGGAAACCAACGACCATGATCAGATCTTAAATGAATTGCTAAGATTAAAAGAAAGCTTGATCCATGTGACTTAAGACAATTTCATCACATGTTTAATTAAATTTACTTTAATTATTTAAGTTCCCTAGGTTTTAACTTAGGAAATACATTAAAATAATTAATTAATTTAATATCTCCTAAATCAGATAAAATTTCCCAAATCAATTTCTGGGTCTTATAGATCAAGTGTACTCTATTCCCTCCACAAAATTTGGGAGCTAAAGCACAACTGATGCTACCCCAAATACACAAAATCTCAACACTGTAAAGAAACTACAGATCAAGAAGGGGGGATCGTTGAGTCAGCCCTACTCTTGGATCACACATGAGCTACGAGAGCTTTAAGACGGTAACGGGACAAGTAGATGGATGCAGAAGTTCACAGTGAAGCGGAGGGCAGTGCTGAGGTGCTATAGTTGGAGCAACGCAGTGCAGAGGCAGCAACACAGAGGTTGATGGGACTTTAGCAGCGTAGAGAGGCAGTGCTCACACAGTGCAGAGCTGTAGCAACGCAGTGGCTTCAGGAGGACAACATAAAGAAATAGCTAAGGGAGTTTCAGTGATGGGATGCAACCTGACTTGTCTGTCAACGATTGGGCAAGAGTCTTTCAGTTGCTTACTTGTTGGCAACTGAGTTGCAGTGTATCAGTTAGTAGTGGCAATGCTATGGGCAGCATGATGCAACAAGTTGAGAGGGAGATGCAGTACAGATGTGGCAGTGACATGGGCAGCAGTACAGGGAGCAGCAACGCAGTGGATGAAGTGCAGCAAGCCACATCAATAGCGCAAAGACCAATGACAAGATCTTGTGATACATGGTGTGGATGTATTGCTAGAGAACACTCTGTGCTAAGAGGGAGTGTTGAGATTTTGTGTATTGGGGTAGCATCAAATGTGCTCTAGCCCTGAAATTTGGTGGAGGGGCTAAGAAGCACATCAACTCCAAAACCTAGAAAGTGTTTGGAGAAATTTCATCTGGTGTTGAAGTTATTCAAATAATTATTTTTTTTAATGAGGACCCTAAGTCTAAACTTAGGAAATTAGAAAAATTAAAGTGAATTAATTAAACACATGCTGAAATGTTCTTAGTGACGTGGATCAATCAGTCTTTTAGTCTCAGCTGTTGATAAGTGATTTAATCACAACTGTTGATGTGTTCAACGAAAAAGTATAAGAGAAAGGCATGAGGGTCAGTTGGAGACACACACAGAGAGGCAAAGTTGAGAGACTGATTTGGAATTCTAAGGCAGGGTTTGCTAAGAATTTCCGGAAGAGTTTTCTGCAGAGAGGGGTAGTATTGGTTGAGGGGATGATCTGATCCCGGAGCCAAGAGTCAGCAAGAGGCAGAGGAGCAGCAATCAAGGTCAGCGCAGAGGATCAAGGGCAACAGCAGCAGCTACGCAGCGCAGAGGATTCAGCAGCTACGCAGGCCCAGGAGGGGTAACACTGTAGCTTCAGAGGGCTTCCAGAGTTACGCAGAGGTTTCCAGAGGCAGCGTAAGGACTGCGTCACCCACTCTGGGGTTACATAGTCCCCTTCTGAGCAACGCAGAGCCTAGCAGGGTTGACGCCAGGGCTTTAGGGGCAGCGCTGGGGTTTCTAGGGCCAGAAAATAGTTGAGTCTTGTAAATCCCCTTTGAGGGTATGGATCAGTTAGATTTTGGTCTCAGAACAATAGGTATTGCTGCAGATCTATTATTTTCTCTGTCGGGTTACCCAGTTGGGTGCCCAGATTTGCTGTACTCAGATTCTACATAATAATAATAAACCCTCATATCTGCTGCACCGGTTTTCCCGAATTGGGTTTTTTCGGGGACTATTGTTTGAAAAATCTGTGTGTCACTTTGTTTGAATGAGCATATTATTCAATAAATGATCTGCACATGTGTAGGCTGTTAGTAGTGTTTACTTCGGTATTTTCTAAATATATTTTGGAAATAACATGTATAATTTAATCACAAGTAGGAGAAGTAAACCATGATACTACAGTAGGATTTTTGCGTTAATGTATTCAAAAATTTTCACAATAACATCATATCACCATTAGCAATTATGTAGAGAGAACAATAACATCAATAATGCAGTGGAACAATAAAGAACAATAGAAGAAAAGCATACACAATAGAGACCAGGGTAAAACCTCACGAGGGGGAAAACCCAACCAAATTCTTCTTCTTAGATATTCATCAACCACATTAGGCCACCTAGGGCCAATCTTGGATCATACTAGATCCTCGTATGATAGCAACAAACATACCTCTAAAGAAGGTATTCACAAGCCCTCCTATCCTTGTCACAAGAATTATTGTCAATACTATCATAAGCATCATTGTCATATACATCATGGTCATAGTCATCACTTCACTGTAATATACCCTATCACATCTTTCGTAGAGGCATTGTCACAAATGTCACATCACAGCCATAAACAAGGACAAGTATCATACCCATACATTGACATACATCTGGACAAGTATCATTACCATACACTATCATATCACTGATATTTGAACGCTGTCATTGATCAATGTCACATTAATGACATATATATATCACTGCCATGATGCTTGTCATCCATTACTGTCATATGACCAATAGCAGCACAACCATCCATCTCTGTCATTTAGTACTGTCATACATTATTATCAATAATCACAGTTATAATGCTACTACCATTTATCACTTTCATAAACATAGGTATGATTGTCACATGTCACTGTCATGTATCATAGGTCATTATTACTGTCATACATCATTAGGTCACTGTCATAGAACAAGGTTACTATCATGTCCAAGGTTACTTGGAAGCGGGAGCGGGAGCGGGAGCGCGGAGCACCATTTTTAAAAGTTTCCGGGTCCGGAGCATTTTCGGGAGCGTTTTTATATATATATATATATTTTTAAATATTTTTAATATTTTTTATATTTTGATGCATATATGTCAACAAAAACATGTAGAATGATGAATTAGACATAAAAAACATAAAAACATAGATTGAATCATATAACATCAATCATCTAGAAGTTATAATCTTCATCAACCACGCCCACGAGTTGGAAACATACAACATATTGACTCTTGAGTCTCGCAAATCATCAATCTGAAGGTTTCAAGCTTTCAAAATTCAATAACGCCCACGAGTTGGAAGCAGAGAACATATTGACTCTTGAGTCTCGCAAATCATCAATCCGAAGGTTTCAAGCTTTCAAAATTCAATATATAACATTTATCATCATTGATATATAACATTTATCATCATTGATTTCAAATTTCAATATCTAACATTTATCATCATTGATTCATTGATTTCAAAATTCAATATACATTTATCATCATTGATATATATATTATAACATTTATCATCATCGATTCATTGATTTCAAAATTCAATATACATTTATCATCATTGATATATAACATTTATCATCATTGATTCATTGATTTCAAAATTCAATATATAACATTTATCATCATTCATATTATATAACATTTATCATCATTGATTCATTGATCACCATATAACTTTCATGAAGCATCATATTCATAATTCATAATGACTTGTAAACAATAAACTTATAAGTGCCAACTTCAAAGTTTCACCTTTCAAATTCAAACTTCAAACTTAAATTGTCATTAAAAATTTAAATATATGAAATCAGTAGCAAGTCAAGTTCCAACTGTTCAACTGTCAACAACAAATAGAAAATAGTAAACAACAAATATATTTTATCTGGCTGGCCCCTTGCCACGCCCACGAGAAATGTCTAATTTCTGTGAGCCACGAGGAACTGTTGGTCTTCTAGTACTCTCAGGAGTACCATGACCACGACCGTAAGGTGGAGGCTGGATTTGCAAAGGAACAATAGTGTGATATCGAGGAGTGGCACTGGCACTGGCACCCGCACTGCTACCAGTAGATGGTGGGACTGGCCCTGTGTGTGGCGGTGCTGCTGATGCTTCATCATCATCCCTATAAAGTTCTGTTTCCAATTCTTCTAGATGTAACGTGTCGTCCTCCAAATTATCATCCTCTGGGTTGTTGTCCCAGACTCTGTATGATTGATCCTCATTTGCCCGATCACAGTAATGGCTCAACAACCTCAAGTTATAATGCACATAAACCAAGCTTTCAGCTCGGTTTTCATTCAGCCTGTTTCTTCTCACGTTGTGTATAAAGCTGTAGGTGCTCCAACACCTCTCTGCAGAAGAAGTGTTCGCAACTTGTGAGAGAACTTTTTTAGCCAACTTTGGCAAAAGTCCCATGCCGCCATATGCTTCCCACCATGTGAGAGCATCGAATCTGTCCCTGTCTTCCATTGCATGGACTGAACCAAAGTTAGCAGTGCAACTGAAGTATTTGCCTAATTCAAGGCGCAATTTAGCACACTCTTCCCTGTCAGGTACCAATTTGTCCAATGCCTTCATGTACCCTTCTTGTACCTCTGGATCTGTGTGAGGTTTCACCCTAACCCCACCTCCAGGTGCAGGTTGGCCCAACCAAGATGGAGAGTAATATTTTGGCGTAAGGATATATGCCAAAGCATGTAGTGGAACATTAAGTTTATTCCACCGTGCACACACACAGTCATGAATCATAGCATACAAGTTGGGATCATTATCCTTAACAATATCTTTTATTTGCCCCAACATGCTATCCATTTGCTCATAAACCTCTCCAATCACTGGTTTATCAGTATCCGCAAAGCGAATCATGTTATAAATGGGCTTGGTAAAACTCACAATTTCCCTCATACGTGCCCAAAACAGATGGTCAAGGGCGGTCTCCTCCACATGTTCGAAACTTTGCCTGTCAACTATTGTTGCCGCCCTGTCCTTTAATAGCTGCCAGTGTGGGCTTGATACCATTGCAGCCAATGACTCTCTTACCTTCAAAAGGCACTTGAAGGTGAGGTAATAGCTAGCAAATCTAGTTTTTCCTATTTTCAACAACTCCAATTTGGAGTGAGTACGGAAAAGCCCATGGGTATTGCTATGATTTGTAATAAATTTGAACATTTTTTTACCTCTCTTGTACAAATCACCAAGCCATTTGAATTGAGGTTGTTTGTTTTTGATGATATCATGCATCAAAAGGTTCATTGTGTGAACCAAACACCCAGACCAAAAAATGTTGGGGTATTTATCCTCAACAATTGCTCCTGCTGCCTTACAGTTAGCAGCATTATCAGTGATGACCTGTATCACATTGTATGGCCTAGTCTTTTCAATTATATCAAGTAATGGTTCTGCAATGTTAATGCCGGTTTTGAATTTATCTGAATAATCATAAGCTGCCAGGAACACTGCACCACTAACCGACACAGCCAAAACATTTATCAATGGTTTTCCTTTTACATTGGTCCATCCATCAGAGACAATGGACAACCCATGCTCATTCCACGAACCCGTCATTCTAGCCAAAGAATGATTTATTTTAGCTCTTTCATGATCAAGACCCACGGTTCTGGCCTTGTCATACCCAGGGCTTTTGTATCCTTTGGGGGCATCATTAATGGCAGAAACCATTTCATGCCAATAAGGTGAGCGAAGAACATTGAATGGCACCCCACATGCATATAGAAACCGGTAAACTTTTGAATCCACATCATTCCTACACCCTTCGTCTAGGAAATCGGATATGGTTCTACGCCTTAATCCAGTGCCACTGCTTCCGAAACCACTGGCATGGGTGGAAGTTTTATTTGTTTGTCCATGATGTGTTGGGCCTGAATCAACGATACCCCTAGATCTTTTAGATGATCTCTGTAGGGCAACCCCCTCTTCCTTCCTATATATCTCTCTCTGTGGTGCTGGCACATAAGTACAAACTTTGATTCCAAGATTTTTAGTTCCATCTCCTGGCATTATCCCACAAAGGTGCCTTCTCAGACGGGTTTATGAACCATGGTATTGTTTATTGCAATGGGGGCAAATAAATTTAGTGGTTCCACCACCTTTCCCTCCTTCCATTTTCTGAACATATTTCCACAAAGGATATTGGTCTTGTTTAGTTGGGGATTCTAGGTTCTCAGGGTCTCCACTCCCCACTTCCTCCTCAGCATAATCCTCCCCCTCTTCAGGATTTTCTTCAGATCCACCATAACCCTCCTCTTCATCCTCCTCTTCTCTGATTTGCCTCTTTCTTCTAGCACTCTCCAACACCATTATCACAAAGAAAGGAACCAACATGAGGAAAATTCCTAGCCACATAGCCATGATGGAAACAAGTTTCAAGTTTCTAGCCTGCAAAACAAATGGAAAAATGCCAAATGGGAATAGGAAATGCAACATAGGAAAAAAACAATTCATTTTTAAAGTTTTAAATCCAATAAAATGCAACATTCAAAAAAAATTCAAGTTTTCATTTTCAAACAATTTAACAATCTACAAATTCATCCTAGAAAATACAAAATTGGATTAGAAGGCCTACCTCTTTCTTGCAATCCTCCTGTCAGCCTTGCTCCTTGCTCTCCTGTCAGTTTTGCTCCTTGCTCACCTGATTCCTGTCAACCGGTCCTTGCGCTCTCGGCTCTCCTTCTTGCTCTCTCTCAACTCAACAAACAATAACAAACAATGAAATGAAAATTAAACCCCCCCCCTTTTAAAAAATCGATTTTTTTCATAAAAAAATTTCCGCGCGGCGGGAAACATTTTTTTGCCGGGGAGCGTTCGGGAGCGAATGCTCCCCGAACGCTTCCCGCGTTTAAAAAACGCTCTCGAAGCGTTTTTTAAACGTCGGAAGCGCTCAGGGAGCGTTCACTCCCGAGCGCTTCCTGAAACGCTCCCAAAAAAAAGGGAGCGTTTTTACAGGGTCGGAAACGCGCTCCCGAAAACGCTCCCGTCAGGAAGCGTTTTCGGAAGCGCGTTTCCGAGCGTTTCCGAAACGCTTCCGCACGGAGCGAGTTTCCGAAGCGGGAGCGAAGGGGGTTTGAAGCTTCCCCGCAACCCTGATCATGTCAAGGTCATTTCCACATCAAAGGTCATTGTCATGTCAAGGTGACTGTCATGTCAAAGGTCATTGTCATGTCAAGGTTACTGCCATATCAAAGGTCACGACCATACAAGGTTACTGTCATATCAAAGGTCACTTTGTCATATATCATTATCACAACCATACTGTCATCACAAGTATCACTGCCAGCATATATTATTGTCATAACCAAAGGTATCTCTGTCCAAAATGTTATTGTCATAAACATAGATAATCATTGTCATGGATCTTGTCCCTTATCGCTGTCATGATCATTGTCAAGGGTGCAAGACTCATAACCATACAACACTGTCAAGATAGCAGATGATACTGCCAAGTATCATGGCCATTCATCGATATGCAAGTCATAGAGAATGCGAGCCACAGAGAATGTGAGCTACAAAGATGCGAGCCAAAGAGAATCAAGTGTGAGCCATAGAGAATCAAGTGCGAGTCATGGAGAATCAAATGTGAACCACAGAGATGTGAGCCACAAAGAATGCAAGCTGTAGAGATATGTATGCGAGCCACTATGATAGAATACGAGCCACAATTAGATATGCGAGCCACAAAGAAGAGATACCTCAGAAGTCCGAATTCAATGTGTCAAATGGAGGAAGATTGACACCTATTTATAGTTGATCCTTTGAGCAAAGGGTCACCACCTTTGGGCAGGGCGATTTAAACCATTATGAGGTCGACTTGTTAACTTTGGAGGGAAAATAACTCATTCAAATTTACTAATAGAAGCCGACATAGATATTTGCCCAAAAAATTATATCGCATCAAAGTTTCAAACAATAATGAATAGTAATTTCCTTTCTTCAAAACTCAATTCTCTTTGGGGCAAGATGGGCTTTCCTTTGGGTAGCTGGGTTTCTCTAGGGGAAATTCATCCCATAGCTGCCCCAAATTTCAACAGTGCCAACAATGAGTATAAGGGTGTGCATCATGACTATCAGAGATGAGACCACCATAGGACAAAGTCATAACACAACACGGGCCAAGTAATATGCTATAGCACCAAAGAGCATACCACAACCATCCATTAAGTGCACCCACAAAGAGAGAACCAAGTACCTGATTTGGGGTAGCATCCGATGTGATCTAAGTCTCAAACTTTGTGGAGAGGCTTAGACACATGTATTCCAGATAACCAAAAATTGTTTTGGGAAATTCCATCCAGAGACGGTTTTATTTAATAAGTTAATTATTTTAGTGAGACCCTAAGTCTAAACTTAGGAGATTAAAATAATTAATGGGTATTAATCTAAACTGTGGGTGTAACTTCTAGAAAAAGCAGATGAAGTCAAAATGTAATCTTAGCCGTTGATTGGAGATCTAATCTCGGTTGTTGAAGTCTCAACGAGAAGACTATAAAGAAGACTTGAGGGTCATTTGGAAAAACATACCGAGAGGATCAAGTGATTGAATTTTCTAAAGTGAGCAGTGCTTAGAGGAAAACTTTGATCGAGAGATTCTCATGCAGAGAGGGGCAGAGACAGTTTCCGAAGACAAATATTTCTCGGTCGGAGAATCATCATCAGAGAAGGGCAAAGAGAGATCCAGTAGCTCCAACGCAGAGTTAGAGAGGCTGACGCAGAGGCTGCACAGAGTGGAAAGAGGAAATCCGAAGATTTTGCTGAAGTATCGATTTCAGAAGCCGGAAGCCGGAGTGTCAGACCGGGAGGCAGAGATCGAAGATTCTAGGGAGCAGATCGATCCACAAATTGAGTGACACGGTGCCCAGAAGGGTTGACACTGGGATTGCGCAGAGGCAACACACAGCCTGTTAGAGGCATCTCATTCAGTGGCCACATCGACCGGGATTTCTAGTGATAGTGTGAGGTAACCTCACTAATCTTTCTGTCAGTGATATTCTCTGTAACTGAATTGTTTGGAGAGACATTCAAAGGTGTATTCAGAAATAATTGTTGCTTAATAATAAAACCCTCAGACATGCTGCACCGGTTTTCCCGCATTCGATTTTTCCGGGGATGTTTGTCCAAAAATAACGGTGTTCTGTGTGATATTCTTTTCTTTTGCTCAATTTCTTGTTTCAGCATATTAATTTAATTAAGTGAAGGCTGCTTCAGTATTTATAGAAGAAATCTGTAAATACTTGTTAATGTAATTTACAAGTAAGTGAAGTGAATTCAGTTGGTTGCAGTAGGATTTCGGACTTGGAATTTTCACACTACCAAGACAAACCACCTTAGAATCACTATGCTCAACCATCCTCGAGCAACATCATGGATGGTTCTTCCATCATCACCCTGCAACTTACCCCTACAAATATATCATATGATGAGAATCACACAATTACCACTTATGCCAATATGAGGGGTAGCAATATGATTTTATCATGGACATTAAATCAATCATTACATAGTGATATGTTCTTTTCTGCTTTATTTATTTGGGTATTATAGGGCATTCACTACAACAATGAACCTTTTTTAACAGTTTATAGATTTGAAAACTATGTAACCTCACGTCATTATTTCATGGCAATAGATTAAAGTTGACTTTATAGTAATATTGATAGTTAGTTGCACTGCAGATTCATTGCTCTTTTCAAGGTTGGAAACTGAACAATATGTAAATTACAGAAATATGACTGGATGTCATAACTCATTTTCGTTTACATTTTCTGCTTGTAGATTCAGCTCCAGGCCGAGGATCTTAAGAAGCCATTAAAGGTATTCTTTATGATTTAGAATTTCCTCTGCATGGTTATATGATCGAGTTCCTGGGATTTCATATAATTTTAGCTTTTTTACAAAATCTGCCTTCAGCAATTCATCACACGTAGCCTCCTAGCCAGACTTACAAGACTGCTATTCTATCTGTTTTTTTCCCTGCCACAGTTGATTCTATTATAATAAACGTTCTTCACCAGGTCCTGGGTGACTCCAATGTCATGGATGGCTAAATGTTTTCTTGTGGTCACCCCTCTTAATCTCATTTTATCCTAATTATATGGAACATCAACCAGGTTGGACATAGTTGGCTCTGCTGAGGATTCAAAAAGTAGATAATATTTTTATCTAATGATATAGTATGATGGCCCTCTTCCTCTCTGTGTTTGTTATTTTTTTTACAATTATACCTTGATGTTCTTTTTCTTCTTGTTAGATGCATCAAGAACCCTCTCATTAGATGTAGCTTACATACCAAGTTGTTTTTGTCGAATTTAGTCCTATTGACTGTTTGTTGGTGAATTGAGTACATTAATAAGGTTTTAAGTCTAATTCCTCCCTTAGTTTAGGTATCTTGCTACAATCAAGTAGTGTTGTATTTTTTTACACTGAGGAAAGAATTTAAATTTATTAAATGATCTGATTGGCTTGCAAAGCTGGGGTTGTCTCCTTGATAATATTGTTCATAGTGGCCTATGGTTGTTAGTTTGAATGACATTGACCAGAATCCTAGGTTTGACCTGTGTTGACTCTGACTTTTGGAATTGACTTGGAGGAGGGTTGGACTTGACATTTTGGTGGCAGTTTTGGTCTTGGTCTTGGATATGTCATTTTGATCTGATTTTATAAGAGAATGATTGTTGGGTTTTCCCTCTTGTGGGGTTTTTCCTTGGCTTGGAGCCTAATTTTGGTGTCTCTTGTCCCTTTGTTTTCGTGGTTGATTTAACATTTGTATAATTGCTTGATGAAGAAGACATAACAAATAATAAGAAACTATCTAACATTCACAAGTAATTATAAAGTAAGAGAAATCAAGCCTAATTCCACTACACTTGGATTCTCAATATGGTATCAGAGCTAAGGAAGTTCAAATAATTAGCAAGAAAGTCCTCTCTCTCTATCACATCTACTTCATCTTGTGACACCTGTAGCAGTGATCCAAAAGCTTGATCCGGAGTTCTCTGACATCAATTCAAAGTTTTATGGCTTGATCTAGGTCTGAAGCATAAGTCCGAATCCTTTGGTGACTTAAACAAGGTTCTGTGACAATGACCAAAGTCTGTAGTACATACCTGAATCTCTGTGATGGTTTGATCAAGGTTTGTGACTCCTATCCAAAATATGTGGTGTCTTGACCGAATTCTGAGGTAAATATCCGAGCTATGTGGTGAGATTATGTTGCATAAATCCTAGTTTGTGGTCTATATCCGAGATTGAGACAGTGGTCCGAGTTCTGTAGCATCTGTTCAAGGTATGTCAAGGAGGTCTGAAATCTTTATATCAGTCCAAAATCTATTTATTGATTGAAGTCCGAGCTAAGGTAAGGAAAGAAAGTTTGAAAGATCACACTCTTAAAAACATCCTTGAAGAAGCAGAGAACAGCTCTCCATGTCTTCAATAACCATGTCTCCCTCCTTTCAAAAGTTCAAAAACATGATCAATTTATCTCCATGTTGAAGTTCCATGGATGCAAGGTTGAAGAGCAGTAATATTTGGACACACATTTCAAGAAAATCTGGAAGAACAAAAATGAAGGCACTAAATAGGACAGTGCCTATGACATTATATCTCTACAATTTAGGCTGGATTCTGTGTCACTTCTGCAGTTCATATGAGCTACCTATGACACCTGTTTTCCTTGAAAACTTGCAAATCTGGGGATGCAAATCTGAAGCACTCTATTACTCATATTCTGAAGGCTAAAAAGAATAATGCGAAATGTTTACGAAGGTAAAGGCAGGGGTATAACTACAACAACTAAAATCTGAAGATTGGTAGCAAGACCTCTCTACAAGAATCTAAACTGATAAAGATCGAAGCATATTTGTGACAAGACTGGACCTTTGACAAATCCTTCTATGGCACTGTGGTATGCAAGTTTTCAAAGCACCATGAAAATCTGGATCATTTGAGAACTAAGTCTCCCCAAAGAGCAGTACAAGTTTTGACAAGAATCAAGGCATCTATAACCAATAATCCATAGTTGCTATACAAAGGAATGATGAATTTGAGACTTCTAAAGAAGATCAGGCCTCAAAGTCCGAACACATGTATTGTATATGGCAAACATCTAAGTCTGGTTCGGAAATCCTGAGGTATCATGTTTATATGGAAGCAAGCTACCGATGACACTTTAAGCACTGAGAATAATGCAACGATCTATACAGCAAGAAGGAATGTAGTCCTAGTCCAAAGATGAGTGAAATTATATGCTATATCAAGATCATCTCTATGGCACAAATCATGATATCGATACTTCCTATACAGGAAAGGAGAACGAATTACACTAATAAAACTGACCTATCTGATAGAAGGAAGATGAAGAGTCATAGGACTGGATCTCTACAAGAAAGGACAGGTAAGCTTAGAGAGTTACATGTAATTTTATTTGAAATTAATAACCTATGTGAAATAATGTTAAGTTTTCTAGGTCATGGTAAAATAATATCTAGAAATTAACTTGGAATATAAGCTAGCGACCTTATGCTCCTTTGAAAGATAGTGACATATTATAAAAGGGTCTGTTTAGATATATTAGAAATTGTGACATATGTGATATGTTAGCATTCAAAGCCATTCCTTGCATATAGTTTTTGAGATCAAGGAACAAAACATCTTTAGAAGGTTTGTCAATAACATGTATAGGGTTTGAATCTAACAATCTAACACATTAGTGTATTTGTAGAAATTGCAATTTTTAAAGAATGGTAAGTCTTGAAGACTTTGAAGTTTGGACATTGAAGTGTTTATGGTTTATAAACCCTAGCAAAGATTTGAATTAGAAAACCCTAGGAACAAAAATCCTACCTAATTGTTTCTGCTGTAAGAAGAATCCCTAGCTTTTGAGAATGACAGAAATGACATCATGCTGATATGAGGACTGTTACCACTCAATCTAGCAGGGGTCCTAGGAGGGGTTCCAAAGGGGCAACTACTAGACCAAGTGGCAACAATGGGACAAAGACCAACTGTCACCTTAGTTAATGTCCCCTGCTATTTACAGACTTTCTTTGATGGGAGGAGTCTCGGTATATGGGAAATCACTAAGAAGATTCACACTCTGTCTTATTAATACCCGTTAATTATTTAATTTCGTCTCCATTAAAATAATCAATTATTTTAATAAAACATGAACCGAGTGGAATTTCCACAAACGGTTTCTAGGTTCTTTGGAATACTGATGTCCAATACTCCTCACAAATTTTGAGACTTGGAACACTTTCCAATGTTACTAAAATCAACACTCTCTCTTTTGCGAGGAAAGTGTTCTAGCAATATGTCTGCTGCATGCTGCTCTGCTTTGAAGCATCCTCTGCGCTGCTGTCCCGCATCTACTGCGTTGCTGCCGTCTGTACTGCTGCCCATGACACTGCCACTGTCACTGCGTCATCTGTACTGTAGCTCCTTCTAAATCCTGATTCTATCCATTCCTGCTACTGAAATGGATTCTTGATCATCCCCATCTTTTCTCTGAAATAGACAAACTTTGTCTTCCCCAGAGCCTTCATGAGGATATCTGCCACTTGTTCTCCTGTTGGAGTGTACTACAACTGTACATCTCCTCGTTGGACATAGTTTCTGATGAAGTGACACCTGATGTCAATGTGTTTCGACCAATCTGTTGATTTTTGTAGCATTCGGAAGTGTTCCAAGTCTCAAACTTTGCAGGGAGGCTTGGACATCAACATTCCAAAGAACCCAAAACAGTTTGTGGAAATTCCACTCGGTTCAAGAATTATTAAAATAATTAATTATTTTAATGAAGACCCTAAGTCTAAACTTAGGGAAATGAAATAATTAAAGGGTATTGATAAGTCAGAGTGTGAATCTTCTATAAAACATGGATCAAGTCAAGTTTTAATCTTAGCCATTGATTAATCTTTTAATCTGGGCCGTTGGTTCTCCAACAAGAAGATTATAAAAGAAGGCTTGAGGGTCACTTGGAAAATAAGCCGGGTATACACTCATTACTCGAAGGAGATCCATTGTGATGTAGAATTCGATCTCAGTGGGAGAGTTGTAGGGCGAGAAGTTGTAGAAGCAGAAGGAGGAGGTCAAGGGTGATTGAGATTAGGGTCGGAGGGCAGCAGTGGGTCACTGCCAACTGGAGGCAGCTTAAGGCTGCAGCGTAGAGATCCCACATAGTCTCCACGCAGACTCAAACAGTCCAACATTGGGACTACGAAGAGAATTACGCAGAGTGATGCAGGGGCATGCATGGGTTGTTTTGGGTGTTAGAGAATTGTCCGAGTAAGGCGGAAATTCAGTCTCAGGTGGTTCATAATTTATCTGCCGTATATTTTTCCCTATAAAGATATAATTTGCTGAAGAATTAATAAAACCCTAATCTGCCGCATCGATTTTCCCACATTGGGTTTTTCCGGGGACAATTTTCCAAAAATAATTGTGTACATGTAATTGATTCTTGTGCTTATGTTCTCTACTGTTTATTTCTCTGCATATATAATTGTGAATGTTGCAGTAGTATTTATTTCGATATTTGCCGGAAGATTTCTGAATAATAACTTATTGAAATAATAAGTAGGAGAATGTAATATCCCGTTTCGGGAATATCTCTAAAACATAACAAACTCCAACCAGAGATGGACTAGGAGGGCGTTTACCAGATATTTCACCTCTGTGAAGAGGGTGAGATCTGGAGGCTACCTGGCCCTTTCCAGACTTTGTCTAAGAGTATGAGATAGACACACCAAGTGGTATGGAACTAGAATGCCCGAAAATACATGAAGATAGCAATAAAACAGACATACAATAGCATAGATAGAAGGTACGACAAATCATCCAGAAATACAGAGAGAAGATGCTAAGCCATTTTATTATACAAATACAATAGGTGATCAGAGTGATGGCACCTAGATTTGCTCAAGGCAAGTGAAGAAATACTCTCAGAATATCAAGAAATGGCTGCACTCTGAACTGCGTCCCAGCTGCTGGAAAACTGCCGTGTAGCTGCTACTGTTGAATTGAACTGATGACTTGGGGCTGATCCCCTTGCCGGAATGAGCTGAAAATCTGGAATCCTCCTCTACTCACCAACCACAACAAAACCCAGAAACCATATCTGAAATGGCTGACCCTCGAAAATCACCCCCTTGGGGAATTACGCTGCCCTCCAAGGCTCTGCGTAGAGGCTGAATAGGAAAAACTGAAATACGGCCTCAAACTCCACCAAAATCCTCCCAAAGGCAGAGGCTGATCCTCTGCTCAATCTCCAGGCTCAAAACCCCTGCAAGAAACTCAATCTAGAGCTCCTCCTGAATGGACTGCGTCCTCCCTCTCAATGACTGCGCAGTCTCTGAATGCACAGCTCCGCAACAAAACCCAAACACCAATCCTCCCACAAAATGCTGAAGAAACTGCCTTGCCCGAGCAGGCACTCGAAGTCCCCCAGGGCTAAGGGCGAGATCTTTGATCGGAGACACTCAACGCACTAAACAGTGCTGGAGACAGGCTAAACAGCCAGCGTGCTCAAGAAGTCAAAACGACCAGCTCAATATCATCAACAACGAATGATCAAAATGAGGGGGCTTTCCTCTCTATATAGCGTTGGCCCCTCTCAACCCTAATGCTTATCTCCTCCAACATTGCCACATGCCCCATCATGGCCTGCGCAGTCCCTCCATGTGTCTGCGTGGGCTCCCCCTTTGCGTGGTCTCTTGGCCCCCCTTGGCTCACTTAAGTTACAATGTTGTGCTACTAGGGAGCGAGCTTTTATTTCTAAAGTGAGTTATGTCGTCTCTACTCACCTTTTTAATTTATAAATAAACTATAGAAGAGAAAATTGAGCAAAATTTAATATTCCAATTAGCCATTGGTAATTAGGAATATTACAGTCTCCCCCGGCAAAATGTTGCTTGTCCTCAAGCAACTGAAGTGATGGATGCTGCAAAATCCTCTCACTCTCCCAAGTGGCATCCTCATTCGGCAAATTCTTCCATCTCACCAAGAATTCCCGGACCATCCTGCTACGTAGCTGCCTCTCCCTGGTATCAACAATGGCCTCTGGCTGCAACACCAAATGCCCCTCATCATCTGTGGGTGGTAGCTCATCTGTCCCTGTCACCTGCTGCCCCAATGCCTTCTTCAGGCATGATACGTGGAAAATGTTATGAATCTTGCTGCCTTGGGGCAGCTCCAACTCATATGCACCCTGTCCAACCCTGCGTATCACCCTGTGTGGCCCATAAAAGCGAGGCTTGAGCTTCTCAGCTCCCTTCTGCTTTAGTGACGATTGTCGGTATGGCTGTAATCGTAGGTAGACCAAGTCCCCTACCTCAAACTGTCTCTCCACCTGACCCCGATTAGCATACAGCTTTTGCTGGTTTTGCGCTATGGCCATATTATCCTTGAAAGCTCGGAGAATATCCTGACTCTCTTGGATCCAAATCTTGGCTCTCGGAGCCTTGCTAGCACCAAACATCACGTCAGCAAAAGACAAAGAGTGATATCCATATAAAGCGTAGAATGGAGACATACCAATGGACATGTGATGTGTAGTGTTGTAGCAGTACTCCCCCAAATGCAGCCACTTCAGCCATGCTCGTTGCTGCCCACTAACATAGTTACGCAAGTAGCCCTCCAGCCACTTGTTAACTATCTCCGTCTGCCCATCCGTCTGTGGGTGATAACTGGTACTCGGTGTCAACTCTATCCCCACCAACCGGAAAGGCTCCTGCCAAAATCCGCCCATGAAGCGGCTATCCCTGTCACTGATGAAGGTCTTAGGAAGACCATGTAGCCTGAAAACCTCTCTGAAGAACAGCTCGGCCACCTGTGCTGCTGTGTAGTGCGCGGATATGGCGAAAAAATGTGCATACTTTGTCAGTCGATCAACGATGACAAAGATACAATCCTTGCCCTGCACCATGGGCAACCCTGTGATGAAGTCCATCGAAATGCTCTCCCATTTCCTCTCCGGAATGGGTAGAGGCTGCAATAATCTTGCAGGATGGCTCATCTCCCCTTTGTTCCTCTGGCAAACATTGCACTCCCTGATGTGCTGGAGTACGTCCTCCTTGAGACCCTTCCATGAGAACCTCTCTCTAATGGCCCTGTAGGTTTTGGTAAACCCCCGATGGCCGGCCAATGGTGAATCATGTGACGCCTGAAGTATCTTCTTCTTGAGCTGAGATCCCTCAATCAAGAAGATTCGGTCCCTGTAGTAGATGATCTCATCGACCACATTATACCTGTCATCCGCCACCTGTCCATCCAGAACCTCACATGCAAATCTGTCCTTGGAGTACTCCACTAAGAGTCGAGCCCTCCAATCTGTATCCAAGCTCATAAGAGATAACGTGGCTAGTCTACGTGAAAGGGCATCTGCTACCACGTTCTTCTTACCCTTGACATACTCAATGTCAAAGTCATATGCTTGGATCTTACTGATCCACTTCTGCTGCCTCTCTTGTAGCTGCTTCTGCTCCAAAAAGAACCTGAGGCTGTTGTGATCAGTCCTCACCCTGAACCTGTTCCCCACCAAATACTGCCGGAATTTGGCCAATGCATGCAGAATGGCCAACATCTCCTTGTTGTATATAGAATACAACCTGTCGTGTGGAAGGAGCTTTTGGCTCTCAAAGGCTATAGGGTGTCCTCCCTGCATCAATACTACGCTGATCCCCTCTCCCGACGCATCACACTCCAAAACAAATGGCTGCGTAAAATCCGGCAATGCAAGCACTGGGCAGCTACTCATCACCTCCTTGAGCCTGTCAAAGGCTCGCTGCGCTGTATCCGACCAACTGAATACCCCCTTCTTCGTCAAATCTGTAAGGGGTGCAGCAAGTTGTGAGAAACTCTTGACGAACTTCCTGTAATAAGTACATATGCTAATGAATCCTCGAAGTTCCGTCACGTTCCTCGGCTCCAGCCAATCTCTGATGGCCCTGATCTTCTCCTCGTGGACTCTCACTTCGTCCACTCCAATAATGTGACCCAAATACAACATCTCCGTCATCCCAAACTCACACTTGGAGAGCTTAGCATAGAACTGTTGCTCTTCCAAGATATGTAATATTGCCTCTATATGCTGGAGATGCTCCTCCCAAGTCCTGCTATATATGAGTATGTCATCGAAAAAGACCAATACAAACTTCCTCAGATGACTGCGGAAGATATGGTTCATGCAAGACTGAAAAGTAGCTGGGGCATTGGTTAGCCCGAAAGGCATAACCAAAAACTCAAAGTGCCCATAATGACACCTGAAGGCGGTCTTGGGAATGTCCTGTTCCCTCACGCGAATCTGATGGTACCCCGATCTCAAATCAATCTTCGAGAAGAACTTGGCTCCTCTCAGCTCATCCATCAACTCATCAATCCTGGGTATAGGATACCTGTTCTTCAGGGTCTTCTTGTTCAGGGCCCTGTAGTCAATACACATCCTCAAGGTGCCGTCCTTCTTCTTCACCAACACCACGGAAGAAGAAAACGGACTCGTGCTCGGTCTGATGTGCCCAAGAGCCAGCAACTCCTGGATGGCCCGCTCAATCTCATCCCGATAGGCTTTGGGATGCCTATAGGGGGTAGTAATCACTGCCTGTATGCCCTGCTCAAGCTCAATGGTGTGCTCAAACCCTCGATCCGGTGGCCGACCTGGTGGTATATCCCCAAACACTGCATCATACATCGAGAATGCTTTGTATATCAAGATGAGCCCCACTTTGCACCAGGGTGGTCACACCTTACTCCGTGCCGCAACTCAGCAGCCCACTCTGTGTCTCCTTTCGGGCTCTTGCCTCCATCAGTAGGCGAAAGCAGTCTGAGGTGGGTAAAAGAGTAAGTGTGCATCCATGAGATGCCCCTGCTATGGTCTTCTTATCATCACTCCATCTCTAGGCCTCCCAATACGTAGTGACATTCTGAGTAATCAACATGAACACCAGATGACACATTGGTATCCCGGTATGTTGAGGTTGGTCAAGTGGTCGGTCCGTGTGATGCCCCATAATCACTTTGCTAACTTTGGAACATCACAGACTGCTTTGCATCGTTTGGGCTCTGGGACCAAAACTGAAAATCCGTCGAAGCTCTCGGTCAGTATACCTCTCCGCTCGACCATCTGTGCATCGATGAAGTTGTGGGTTTCCACACTGTCAACCAAAACTGATACTCGCTGACCACGTACTATCCCCCGTACGCGCAACGTCAAATACTTGGGAACTCCTCGCAATGCTGCAAGGGTCCCTCCTGTGGGTGCAAAAGTTGCACCTCCAGCTCCTGGAGGTGGAGGTGGCAACTGATCCTGGGCTGTCTAATTGTCTCCTGCCTCCTCGCCATCCTCCTCATCCTCTTCCCCGCTATCCTCGGAGAAGACCTCAATGAAGTGTGCTTTGCCAGCAGCACACCTATGTCCTAGTGCCCACGGCTCCTGACAAGTAAAGCACAACCGCTTCTTCTTCAGATCCCTCCTGGCATCATCATCTGTCTGTGCCCGTCCTGAATTCCCCTTTGGAGGCGAAATCCTCACATCCTTCCCCTTGGGCTGGAAGCCCTGTCTTTGGGGGTAAAGTGTCCGAGTCCTAGGCAATGCATCCTGTAAATCCTGGGTCCTGCTAATATCATTCTGGAGTGTAGTTGGTCTAGTAGATCTAACTAGACCCCGAAGTGGCTCTGCTAACCCCTCCACAAACATATAGATCATCCGTGCCGCGGATAGATCTGGCACCATCACTGAAACCCTCAAGAATTCTGCAATGTATGTCTCTGGGCTCCTGGTCTGTTTGAGCCTAGTCAGCTCAACAAAGTGCTGTTCCGGATCCCTCCGGTCAAATCTCTCTATCAACCTCCTGGTAAACTCGGCATATGTCGTCACTGCAGAATGTCCGAATGTAACCATCCCATGAAACCACCAATCCTGGGCCTCACCATCCAAGTGTAATCTTGCCACCTTAATGGCCTCCGTCTCTGACATCTGGTTAAGCTGGAAATAGATATCTAGCTTCTCCACCCAAGACTTTGCCGAACTGTTTGATGAACCATCAAACGTAGGCAAATGGAATCTGCTAGATGTGCGGTGGGTATCTCCATCATGATAATGCCGGTGCCCTCTATGATGGTCGCGGGGTCTACTATCCCGCTGGAGCTGAACAAAATCTCTGAACGAGAGAGCATCCCTGAACTCTTGCCCATAGGCCTGATACTCTGCAAAATAATCACCCATATGTCCACGCTCTGCCTCCTGTTAGGCTCCTGCCCCTGTGTCTGCTCCCAAGAAAGTGGGCATGGTAGAGAGTGTAGGTGCATATGAAGCCATCAGTTGAGTAGTATCACGCTGAGCAGCACCATGCTCCGGCAAATGGTGAGATGCACCTAATCCCTCACCTACCTGGAATAGCCGTGGGGTCTCATGCTGTCTAGCCTCTACAGCGGTGAATCTCTGACCCATCACCTCAATCTGTCTCGCTAGATCCTGCATTGATTTGAGGAGCGCCTCCCCAAACTGTTTGGCCTCAGTATCATCTGCCATCGGGTCTCTCTGCTCTGAATCTAACACAGGCTCCTACTCTACGTCTATCACAGGCTCCTCCTGTTCTGTGTCCACCACCCGAACACAGTCTCCCTCTCCGTAGGTGTTTTCCAACCTACGCTCAAGATCTCTGTACTTCCTGCCTCTATAACAAATGTAGGGCTTCTTCCCCGGTGTCATAGACGACTAGCTCCACAGGCTGAGCCAGAACTATGCTTTGATACCACTGTAATATCCCGTTTCGGGAATATCTTTAAAACACAACAAACTCCAACCAGAGATGGACTAGGAGGGCGTTTACCAGATATTTCACCTCTGTGAAGAGGGTGAGATCTGGAAGCTACCTGGCCCTTTCCAGACTCTGTCTAAGAGTATGAGATAGACACACCAAGTGGTATGGAACTAGAATGCCCAAAAATACATGAAGATAGCAGTAAAACATACATACAATAGCATAGATAGAATGTACGACAAATCATCTAGAAATACAGAGAGAAGATGCTAAGCCATTTTATTATACTGAGAAATATAATGAAGTACAATAGGTGATTAGAGTGATGGCACCTAGACTTGCTCAAGGCAAGTGAAGAAATACTCTCAGAATATCAAGAAATGGTTGCACTCTGAACTGCGTCCCAGCTGCTGGAACACTGTCGTGTAGCTGCTACTGCTGAACTGAACTGATGACTTGGGGCTGATCCCCTCGCCAGAATGAGCTGAAAATCTGGAATCCTCCTCTACTCACCAACCACAACAAAACCCAGAAACCATATCTGAAATGGCTGACCTCCGAAAATCACCCCCTTGGGGAATTACGCTGCCGTCTAAGGCTCTGCGCAGAGGTTGAATAGGAACAACTGAAATACAGCCTCAAACTCCACCAAAATCCTCCCAAAGGCAAAGGCTGATCCTCTGCTCAATCTCCAGGCTCAAAACCCCTGCAAGAAACTCAATCCGGAGCTCCTCCTGAATGGACTGCGTCCTCCCTCTCAATGACTGCGCAGTCTCTGAATGCACAGCTCTACAACAAAACCCAAACACCAATCCTCCCACAAAATGCTGAAGAAACTACCTTGCCCGAGCAAGCACTCGAAGTCCCCTGGGGCTAAGGGCGAGATCTCCGATCGGAGACACTCAACGCACTAAACAGTGCTACAGACAGGGTAAACAGCCAGCGTGCTCAAGAAGTCAAAACGACCAGCTCAATATCATCAACAACGAATGATCAAAATGAGGGGGCTCTCCTCTCTATATAGCATTGGCCCCTCTCAACCCTAATGCTCATCTCCTTTAACGTTGCCACGTGCCCCATCATGGCTTGCGCAGTCCCTCCATGTGTCTGCGTGGGCTCCCCCTCTGCGTGGTCTCTTGGCCCCCCTTGGCTCACTTAAGTTACAATGTTGTGCTACCAGGGAGCGAGCTTTTATTTCTAAAGTGAGTTATGTCCTCTCTACTCACCTTTTTAATTTATAAATAAACTATAGAAGGCAAAATTGAGAAAAATTTAATATTCCAATTAGCCATTGCTAATTAGGAATATTACAGAGAAATAAATCTATCACTACAAATGTTTGTAAATTTTCACATGGTAGCAGAGCCAAAGATGAATAACAGAGAGGGGGCATCTATCAGTGAACGAAGATCTACTTCTGCAGAAATAGCGCAGAAGGGTTCACGCAGTTCTCCAGGAGTGTGAAGAAGCACGATAGAACATATGGATCACAATGTATCTATATTGGCATTCGGACTAGAGGAAGATTTTGCTTGTGTATCGAGCACTACGTCTTCAGATGTCTGGTATATTGACAGCGGAGCCTCTACTCACAGGACGGGTGTACGGGACTGTTTTTCCGACTACCAAGAAGAGTAGATGAATTTCAAAATAACTATGGGTAATAAAGCAAAGTGCACTCCCATTGGGAGAGGTACCGTAGTTTTTCAGATCGAGGCAGGGAACATAATCCAGGCCACTAATGTACTACATGTGCTGGGTTTGGGGATGAATCTACTCTCAGTGTCACAGCTTCAAACCGAGGATATGACATCTACTTTATTGGCAATAGATTCTACGTCAAACACCCCAGTTGGAAGAAGGCATAGATCGGGGTAAGAAGCAACAAGTTGTACAAGCTGCAGCTTGATTCTCCAATGGCACTAGTTGGCAGTGTAGATGAAATGGACCTGAATGAGCTATGGCACGGAAGAATGGGACACTTGCATCATGGGGCGTTGAGAACTCTCCAGAAGACTGTCATAGGTGTTCCAGAATTGAGCACCAAACGAGATGATGTTTGCAAGGGGTGCGTATTGGGGAAATATGCCAAGGCAGCATATCAGAGAAGCAACAATAGGGCCAAGGGTGTGTTGGATCTAATACACTCAGATATCTGCGGACCGATGTCCACTAGAGCTCTTAGCGGTGCCGAATACTTCGTCACATTCATTGATGACCATTCCAGGAAAACTTGGATCTACTTCTTGAAGACCAAGGATGAAGTCTTTAGTCGATTTAAAGAGTTTAAGGCTCCGGTGGAAATTCTGACACGGAAGCGGATCAAGGTATTGCGATCAGATAATGGAGGTGAATACATAGAGAAAGAATCCACTGGATTCCGTGCAAGGGAAGGCATCAAAAGAGAATGGATGGCTCCATACAATTCGGAACAGAATGGAGTGGCAGAAAGGAAGAACCAGGCTATTGTTGAAGCAACCAGAGCTATGTTGTATGACCAAGACATGCCAAAATTTCTATGGGTTGAAGCATGTAATACAACTGTCTACATTCAGAACAAAACGCCTCACACTGCACTAGGAAAGATCATGCCAGAAAGTGTTTTCACTGGTAGCAAGCCCGAAGTGAGTCACTTTATTATCTTCGGCAGTACAACTTACTGTCATGTACCTAGTGAGAAAAGGAAGAGGTTGGAGATGACTACTGAAAAGGGGTATTTGGTAGGATACAACGAGAATGCAAAGGCTTATCGCATCTACATTCCTGAGAGCAGGAAAGTGGTGGTGCGAAGAGATGTGAAGTTCATGGAGGAGAAAGCCTTTAGAAGATCACGAGAGCTGCCTTCTGCTACGCAGTCAGAGGAAGATCCTCTGGTCCAGCCCCAACAACCAACAACAGAAAATTCAGTTGCCTCTCCAAGGCATAGTGATCGAAAGGATGGGTTTCTCGAGGATTTGCAAGAAGGAGAGCTGGTAAATCCACCCAACACCAGTGGAAGAACGAGCAGGGAACTTCGAAAATTCTGAAGGATGCAGAGGATTTTGTTGGAATCCCCCGGAATGAGAAGAGACAACGTAAGTAGCCTGAAAGGTATCAAGCCTTAGTTGCTCAAGTCGGAGAACCTTCCAGTTTTTAGGAAGCAGCTCAGCACCAGGTGTGGGTTGATGCAATGGTGGAAGAGTACAGTTCCATCATGACAAATGATGTCTGGGAAGTAGTACCCAGACCACAAGAGAGATCTGTTGTAGGATCCAGGTAGATCTACAAGATCAAGTATGTTGCAGACGGCAACATCGAGAAATTTAAAGCCAGGTTTGTGGTTAAGGGGTATGCTCAGAAGGAAGGAATAGACAATGAAGAAACCTTCACCCCTGTAGCCAGATACACATCTATCAATATCTCTTGCTGTGCAGATGGGATGGGAAATTCACCAGATGGACGTCAAGACGTCATTCTTGAATGGTGTGATAGAAGAAGAGGTGTATATAGAACAACCGGAGGGCTTTGAGACACATGATAAAAAAACTCATGTGTGCAGAATGAAGAAAGCATTATATGGACTGAAGCAAGCTCGTAGTGCCTGGTATGGTTGGATTGACAACTACATGCGGAAGATGGGATTCGTCAAGAGTGATGCAGATCCCGATCTCTACTATCTAAGAGTAGGGAGTGAGCCTTTGATACTGGTATTGTATGTGGATGATCTATTCTTGACAGGATTATCAAGGCTCATCACAGATTGTAAGAAGAATTTGGCTGAAGAATTTGACATGAAGGATCTAGGACGGATGCACTATTTTCTGGGGTTGGGAGTTTGGCAACAAAATGGGGATATCTTCCTTGGTCAAGGAAGATACACTATAGAAATTCTGAAGAGATTTCATATGGAGGATTGTAGGCCCATGACCACTCCAATGATTACCAACTGGAAGAAAATCGACACATCCGAAGATGATGAAGTTGATCCTACGCTGTACAGACAACTCATAGGGTCATTTATGTATCTGGTAAATACAAGGCCAGACATCTATTATGCTGTTAATATCCTAAGTCACTTCATGGTGGAACCGAAGAGGGCACATTGGGCAACAACCAAACATGTTCTCAGGTACCTTCGAGGGACAGTCAAGCTTGGATTGAAGTACACCCGTGACAATGATGTCAAGTTGAGTGGTTTCACTAATGCAGATTGGGCTGGAAGTTCAGTTGATTGGAAGAGTATTAGTGGGTATTGTTTCAGTCTGGGATCAGGAATGACTTCCTGGTGCAGTAGGAAACAGAAGTCCGTGGCACTGAGTTCAGCAGAGGCAGAGTATATGGCAGCCAACACAACTTCGTGCGAAGCCATATGGCTTAGGAAACTACTAGTAAATCTACTCAAGGAGAAAATAGAAGCGACCAACATTTTATGTGATAATCAGAGTTGTTTCATGATAGGTCGAAACATATTGACATTCGGTATCACTTCATCAGGGACTGTGTACAACGTGGAGCTGTTCAGTTGCAGTACGCTCCAACAGGAGAACAGGTGGCAGACAATGTCACAAAGGCTCTAGGAAAGATAAAGTTTGTCTACTTCAGAGAGAAGATGGGGATGATGAAGAATCCCTTCCAGTAGTAGGAATGGAGGATTCAATATTCAGATGGAGCTGTGGTACAGAGGTAACAAGTGAGAGTGGTAGTGTCAAAGGCAACAGTACAGGGGGTAGCAACGCAGTAGATGGGGGGAGCAGAATCTTGAGATCAACAACGCAGAGGCTGCTTCAGAATCAGAGCAGCATGCAACATGCATATTGTTGGAACACCTTCCTCGCAAAGAGGGAGTGTTGATTTTTGTAGCATTCGAAAGTGTTCCAAGTCTCAAACTTTGCAAGGAGGCTTGGACAACAACATTCCAAAAATCCCAAAAACAGTTTGTGGAAATTCCACTCGGTTCAAGACTTATTAAAATAATTAATTATTTTAATGAAGACCCGAAGTCTAAACTTAGGGAAAATAAATAATTAAAGGGTATTAATAAGTCAGAGAGTGAATCTTCTAGAAAACATGGATAAAGTCAAGTTTTAATCTTAGCCATTGATTAATCTTCTAATCTGGGCCGTTGGTTCTCCAACAGGAAGATTATAAAAGAAGGCTTGAGGGTCACTTGGAAAATAAGTCGGGCATACACTCAGTACCCGAAGGAGATCCATTATGATGTAGAATTCGATCTCAGTGAGAGAGTTGTAGGGCGAGAAGTTGTAGAAGCCAAAGGAGGAGGTCAGGGGTGATCGAGATCAGGGTCGGAGGGTAGCAGTGGGTCATTGTAGGCAGCTTAAGGCTGCAGCGCAGAGACCCCATGCAGTCTCCACGCAGACTCACGCAGTCCAGTGCTGGGACTGCGCAGAGAATCACGTAGAGTGACGCAGGGGCATGCTGGGGCTGTTCTGGGTGTCAGAGAATTGTTCAAGTAAGCCGAAAATTCAGTCTTAGGTGGTTCATAGTTTATCTATCGTATATTTTCCCTATAAAGATATCATTTGCTGAAGAATTAATAAAACCCTCATCTGCTGCACCGATTTTCCCACATTGGGTTTTTTCGCGGACAATTGTCCAAAAATAACTGTGTACATGTGATTGATTCTTGTGCTTATCTTCTCTATTGTTTATTTCTCTGCATATATAATTGTGAATGTTGCAGTAGTATTTATTTCGATATTTGTCAGAAGATTTCTGAATAATAACTTATTGAAATAATAAGTAGGAGAAATAAATCTATCACTGCAATTGTTTCTAAATTTTCACACGATCATGAAACATAGGATTTTCAGAGAGCTTGATGCAACTCTGATTATCACATAGAATGCTGGTCGCTTCCATCTTTTCCTTGAGTAAGTTTACAAGCAGTTTCCGAAGTCATATGGCCTCACACGAAGCTGTGCTAGCTGCCATATATTTTGCATCTGTTGAGATCAACGCCACAGATTTCTGTTTCCTGCTGCACCAGGAGGTCATTCTTGATCCAATACTGAAACAATACCCACTGGTACTTTTTCGATCTACTGGACTCCTAGCCCAATCTGCATCGATGAATCCACTCAACCTGATGTCATTGGCACGGGTGTATTTGTGAAAATTTTCAAGAAGGAAAATATTACTGCAATACTTGGTTTATTTCTCCTACTTATGAGATAAGTTATTTACAGATGCTTCAGTAAATTCTGAAATAAACACATTTGCAAATCTTCACTATCATCAAGAGCATAAGAATAGAAAGATAAATTACACAAGTAGCACAATAGAAACAATCATATGAACATAGTTATTTTTGGACAATTTTCCCCAGAAAAACCCAATGTGGGAAAAGTGGTGCAGCAGATGAGGGTTTTGTTTTTATCTTCAGAAATGGAAAGTACATGTACAAGAGTCTGATGAGCAGAGAAAAATTAGCAAACACTTGGTTGAATTTTCTAGAACCTCCAGACACATTTCATACCCTTGGGGTGACCTCCTTCACCCTCTGCGTCATCTAGCGTGAGAGCTCTGCGCAGTCTCTCCCTGGACGGCGTAACTCTACGTGGAGGGGGTCTTGCTGCTGATAAGCTCACCCTTCTCTTCATCCTCTAGACTTCTGCTTCCCGATAACTGACTCCTCCCTCCTCCTTCTGCTTCTACAACCCTGCCTCTATAATCTCACCCACTGAAATCGAATTCTCTTACTTCAGAATTGATTTCCTTCGGGTATTGAGAATATCCCCCGCCTTGATTTCCAAATGGCGCTCAAGTCTCTTCTTATAGTCTTCTTGCTGATGAATCAACGACCAAGATTATATCGTTAATCAATGGCTCAGATTAAAAGATGACTTGATCTTCGTTTTCTAGAAGATTCACACTCTGCTCTATTAATACCCTTTAATTATTTAATTTCCCTAAGTTTAAACTTAGGGTCTACATTAAAATAATTAATTATTTTAATAAAGTCATATCCGAGTGGAATTTCCGCAAACGATTTCTGGTTTCTCTGGGTAACTGTTGTCCAAGCCTCTATACCAAAAATGAGACTTAGAACACTTCCCGATGCTATAGAAATCAACACTTCCTCTTAGCGAGGAAAGTGTTCAAGCAAGATACCATTGCACTGCTCTGACTCTGTTGCACTGAAGCTGTCCTGGCTGCTGCCCTTCATCTCTGCGCTGCTGCCTCCTGTACTGTTGCCTTGTGACACTGCCTTTGCCATTGCCTCATCCGTATTGTAGCTCCCTCTGTTTCTGAAGACCACCCTTTACTTTAATGGAAAGGGTTGTCGCCATCCCCATCTTCTCTTCTCTCTGAAGTAATTGAATTTGATCTTACTCAGAGCCTTTATGAGGATATCTGCCACTTGTTCTCCGGTAGGAGTGTATTGCAATTGTACTGCTCCTCTTTGGACATAGTGCCTGATGAAGTGGCACCAAATGTCAATGTGTTTCGACTGGTCATGAAACACATGATTTTCAGAGAGCTTAATGCAACTCTAATTATCACACATAATCCCGGTCGGTTCTATCCGCTTCTTGAGCAGGTTCAAGAGTAACTTGCAGAGCCATATGGCCTCACACGAAGCTATGCTAGCTGCCATGTACTCTGCCTCGGCTGAACTTGGTGCTACGAAATTCTGTTTCCTATTGCACCAGGAGGTCATTCTTGATTCGAGACTGAAACAGTACCCACTGGTACTTTTCTGATCCACTGTGCTTCCAGCGCAATCTGCATCTGTGAACCCACTCAACTGGACCTCATTGCCCTTGGTGTACTTCAACCCATACTCGACTGTTTCTCTCAGGTATTTGAGAACATGTTTGGCTGTTGCCCAGTGAGCCCTCCTTGGTTCCACCATGAACTGACCGAGGGTATTCACTGCATAATAGATGTCTGATCTAGTATTGACTAGATACATCAATGATTCGATGAGCTATCTGTACAAGGTGGGATCAGCCTCATCATCCTCAGTTGTGTCTATCTTCTTCCAGTTAGTAATCATTGGCGTGGGCATGGGTCTACAGTCTTCCATCTGAAATCTTTTCAGGATTTCTGTCGCGTATCTTCGTTGTCTTAGGAAGATTTCCCCTTTCTGTTGCCAGACTTCTAATCCAAGAAAATAGTGCATCTGCCCCAGATCCTTCATGTTGAATTCTGTAGCGAGATTCTCCTTGCAGTCTTTGATGAGCTTGGATGATCCGGTCAAAAACAGATCATCCACATAAAGTACTAGAATAAGTGGCTCATTTCCTACTCTCAAGTAGTAGAGGTTGGGGTCTGTGTCACTCTTGACGAACCCCATCTTTTGCAAGTAGCTATGAATTCGTCCATACCATGCCCTGGTGGCTTGTTTTAAACCATACAAGGCTTTCTTAAGCCTGCAAACATGAGTCTTTTGCTCATGTGTTTCAAAGCCCTCTGGCTGTTCTATGTACATTTCCTCCTCTATCACCTCATTCAAGAACGTTGTCTTGACATCCATCTGGTGATTCTCCCATCCCATCTGCGCAGCTAGAGAGATGACAAATCTGATAGAAGTGTAGCGAGCTACTAGGGCGAATGTTTCCTTATAATCAATGCCTTCCTTCTGTGCATACCCCTTAGTTACAAATCTTACTTTGAACTTCTCTATGCTGCCATCTGCAGCATATTTGATCTTGTAGATCCACTTGGAACCTACAACTGATTTGTCCTGTGGTCTAGGGACTACTTCCCAGATATCATTTGTCATGATGGAGCTATACTCCACCATGGCATCCACCCACACTTGATGCTGAGCTACTTCTCGAAAGGTGGATGGTTCACCAGCCTGAGCTATTAGTGCCTGGTATCTGTCTGGCTACTTCCTTATCCTCTTTCCTTCTCTTGGGGCTCCAACAAATTCTTCTACATCCTTAAGAATTTGTTGAAGTTGTTTGCTTGGTCTCCCATCAGTGGTGGATGGTCTTACCTGCTCTCCTTCCTGTTCTTCTTTGGAGGAGCTCTCCTCAGAATCCTTGTGCCTTGGAGAGGCACTTGACTCATCCTTTGTAGGCTGTTGAGGCTGTACTAGTGGATCCTCCTCAATCTGTGTATTTGTGGCCATTTCCCGAGATTTCCTGAAGGCTCTCTCCTCCAGGAATTTTACATCCCTTCTTACCACGATTTTCTTGCTCTCTGGAATGTAGATGCGATATGGTTTCGCATTCTCACTATATCACATAAGGAAACCCTTTTCTGCAGTCTCATCCAACTTCTTCCTCTTTTCATATGGAACCTGGTAGTACACGATACTGGCGAATATCCTGATGTGGCTCACTTCTGGCTTGTTGCCTGTGAACACACTCTCGGGAGTTACCTTCCCCAACACTCTCGGGAGTTACCTTCCCCAAGGCTCTATGGGGAACTCTGTTATGAATATATACTGCTGTATTGAAGGCCTCTGCCCATAAAAATTTGGGCATATCTTGGTCGTACAACATTGCCCTTGCAGCTTCTATTATGGTCCTATTCTTCCGTTCTGCAACTCCATTTTGCTCTGGATTGTATGGAGCTGTCCATTCTCTCTTGATGCCTTCCCTTGCACAGAAATTGGTGAAGTACTTATCGATATATTCTCCACCGTTATCTGACCGCAACTTCTTGATCTTCTTTCCCGTAGAGTTCTCCACCAATGCTTTGAAATCTTTGAATCGATCAAAATCTTCATCTTTGGTTTTCAAAAAATAGATCCAAGTTTTTCTGGAATAATCATCAATGAAGGTGGCAAAATACTTTGCACCACTGAGAGCGGTTGTGGACATCGGACCGCAAATATCAGAGTGTATTAACTCCAATACACCTGTTTTTGCTCCTAGAGACAGTCTTGAGTTGCATGACACCAGTGCCTAGGACATCTTAAAGAAGGAGGCCTTTTAGGTTCTTTTTCATGTTCTTAGACAGGAACCTCCTAGATATTTGTTGGATAAAATAGTTTGGTTGGTGGTTCTGGATCTCAAGGAGAGCTGAGTAACAGTTGTGAACCTTTGATTGCAGGGAAAAGGTTTGCTTGGAATGGGCCTGTGGATGTCATGAAATTGGATTTGCTGCAAACAGGGCCGGATGTGAACTAACGAACAGTCCTTAGAGTCAATTGAGATGAAGATTATGAAGAATTAGAATAGTAAGTCCGAGGGAGGTGGGCTTACAAGGCATAAGAATCCACCCTTCAAGGATTTAAGAAGAAAACGGTAAAGAGAAGGAACTTGAGATGGAAATCATGCCTTGAGCTTGATTAAGATAATACTATAGGTCATAATATGAGCAGTGTTTTAAATATCGGACTTGGGTTCCGATTCGACTGAGGGTCGGCTCCGACTCTGACTCCGACATGGTATCGACTCGGCCGGTTCAGTTTCAATGACTCGGTTTTTGTAAAAAATACATTAAATATTAATTGTTTTGTAAAAAAACATAATTTTAAAGATTTTTATTCATGTTTCCAAACACAAAGCATTACAATATAGACAAAAGACAACATATGATCAAAGTAGGCTCATGAATTTATTCATTATATCAAAATTGCACTTAGTGCACTGTCCAATACATGATGATGAGATAGAGATCAAAACAAAAAACATAAACAAAGAGGTTCTAAATGGCCTCCACAACAAAACATGAATAATCACTACTGCTAGCAGCTAGACATCTGACAAGCCAATGTTCTCTTCCTCAAACTCTGAACCAGAGGGGGAAACTGCTCGCTCCTCTGAATCAACATCCTCAACTGGAACTATAGCCCTACCACCTTGAGATAGACGAGTTATGCGCCTCCGTCGTGGCTGACTAGAGGAAGTGCTTGCGCCTACAACTGGAGGGCTTGGGACTGGGTCTGCTACTAGTGGATCTGCATTGAGCATGGCCTCTGGCTCTACTTGTGTATCGAAGTCCATCCCCACACCAATATCCTCATCAGAGTCAAACTCTGGTCGACAAGTCTCCACTACCCAATCTGATGTTGGATCAATATCCTCCAACACAATGGGATCTGAATCAAGTCTTTTGTTCAGCAATTGGTTGCGTCTTAGTCAGAGGTTGTACTGGACATACACTAGATCATTTAACCGTTTTTGCTCCAAACAGTTTATCTTCTTTGTGTGAATCCTCTCAAAGACAGACCAATTGCGCTCACACCTAGAACTACAAGTTTGACTCAAAATGCGGATTGCAAACCTCTGCAATTCAGGACAATGGCCACCAAATGCCTCCCACCATTGTGCTGCAAAAAATGAGTTTCAGTTAGCTCAACAATTTATATCCAACTTTGAAATTGAAATTATAAACAATTATACAATATAATAAAATATGAATTTGAAAATTGAAATTCTTTGTTTACCTGGCTCTGATTCCCTTGCAATCCTTGCAAGGTTCTTGCTAAAGGTACCTGTGGCTTAGCTGAACACAGTGATCTGATTGTGTATCTTCAACTTCTCACTCTCTGTGGGGATCATGTGATTAATGCAATCAATCAATCCATCTCTAACCTCCCAATTCAAAGCTATTGCTTCCTGAGCTTTATAATGATACCTTGGATTCAGAAAATACCCAGCTGCATGTATAGGGCGATGGAGTTGATTGTTCCATCTCTGATCAATGATTGCCCAAATGGGCCCATACTTACCCACTATGTCCTTGTATGTTGCCCTTATTTGCTCCTTTGCTTGATCCATAGCCTCATAAATGAAGCCCATAGCCAATCTTTCCCCATCCACCAAGCGCAACCCCTTAACCAGTGGCTCAACAAGTTTCACAATCTCTACTGCCTTTTTCCAAAATATTTCTTCATTGACTTTCCTTTTCACATCTTTGCCATCTTGTTTGCGAGCCCACTGACATTCATTCCACTCATCACTAGAAAACAACTTTTGCAAGTTTCTATGTTGGGCAAGCATAGATTGCAATGTCAAAAAATGTGTTTTAAATCTAGTGATGGCAGGCCTAATAATTTCCTTGCCCATTGTGTTTTTCCTCATCAGATTCAGAATCCATGAGTGATTGTAAATATATTTTGTGATGCTTTTGGCATGCTCTATAGTGTTCTTGATCCAGTCTATTTTGCCAATATCCTCAAGCATGAGGTCTATGCAATGTGCAACACATGGGGTCCAAAAGATGGTTGACTGTTTTTCCTCTAATAATTTACCAGCAAGAACATAGTTAGAGGCATTATCTGTGATGATTTGAACAACATTTGCCACCCCCACCTCTTCAACAACCTCATCCAAAAGATGAAACAACAAATGTGCATCTTTCACCCTATCAGATGCATCAACTGATCTTAGAAACATGGTTCCTCGTGGGCAAAAGACAAGAAAGTTTATGATGGTAGGGTTCCTTTGATCAGCCCATCCATCTGACATGATGGTACATCCTGTATGTGCCCATGAGTTTTTGAACTCTTTCAAATAATCATCAATGGACATAATCTCTTTTTGCAAAAGAGATCCTCTTAACTCATGCATAGTAGGGCCTTTGAAGCCCTTTCCAACAACATATATGGCATCAAAAATAGGTTCATAATATGGTGAATGAGTAGCATTGAAGGGAATATCAGCATCATACCACCATCTAGCAATGTAATCACAAGCAACATCTCTCAATTATTTTTTCCAATGAGCATCTAAAGTGGGCTGCACTTGACCTCTACTTGGAGGACTAGGACCCTGTGCACTATCAGAGGGAGAAGAGGGCATGAAAAAACTTTTGATAGTACCTTTATTTCTCATTGCACCCTTACCCTTTTCAGAAATAGACTCCACAGAGGGAGGAACATAGCGAAAGGGGTTTGATGCATCAGTGCAAGGGATAGATGAAGAACCCTCATAATCAAAACTTGGGTTGGCAGCCATCATCTGTTGTAGATTTCTCTTCCTCCCAATTTCAGCCGGTATTTCTTTTTGCCTAATTTTGTCTTCCTCAAACTTTTGAAATTGCTCTTTCAACTCCTTCCTAATTTCCCCAATGTTTTGTGTTTCACATGGAGTAATTTGGCCTCTAAGACCAGCCAAATGTAGTTTCAGTCTATGAATGCCCCCTCCACCCCCCTTAATTTTTCTCTTACAAAATTTGCAATACATTTGATCATCAACCATTTCAGCATATGCCCAAGCAACATCTTTCACTATAGGGGCCATTTTGGACTGAGTTTTGGACTTGGAAAGAAAAGGTTTAAATCTGAAAATGAAAACAAAAAAAGGCTATTCATTCTATGTTCATTTCTTTCACCAAAAACTATGTTTATCATTTTCAGATTTGCAAAATAAATAAAGCAAACAAAGACAGATTTTAGAAGAGAAAAAATAAATACCTCTAGCCTCTAGCCTCCTCAATGCAGCTCCAACAAACCAACTTCTCATTGCTGCTCCAAAGCTTGCCCAATAAGCTCCTCACTGCTGCTCCAAAGCTTGCCCAAAAGACTCCTCAAAGCTGCTCCAAAACCAACTCCACAACTCTTCACAAATTCTTCACAAATGCTCAAGCAAATTCAATGAGATAGATGTGAGGTATTGAGAGGGGTTTGGTAGGTTAAATAGGATGGGGAGGGGTTAGATAAGCTAACAAAAGCGGCTGCTGGACCGGTTTAACCACCGAGTCGAACCGGCCATCCCTCTCGCTTGGTCAACTCAGCCTGTTCTGAGCTTGGACGACCGAGCTTTAAAACTATGAATACGAGTACCATTCAAGATAAATTCATACATAACCTATAGACCACCTGCATTCCGAAAGCAATGATAACATGAAGGAAAAAATGAATGAAATGAGCATTAAACTGAACAAATACATCAGAGACATACATACTGTTCATAAGTGCAGTAGGAGTCCATTCTCACAACAAACATTCGTTATATTATTTCTTCAAAAAGTGCTCTCCAGATATGCATTAAGAGCAAACCTCAAAACTACAAAAGTGATATGTAGACTATACACTTCCAACTTTCAGAGAATTCAAAACCTTTACTTAGTTTGCGATTTGGTCTTTTATAGCTGTTTACATGGATAGCGAGACCAGATATTTCTTCAGACAAAATATTCCCTGCTAATATTACAGTTTCCCATTTAAATAAAAAATGATGAGGCATAACTGACATCTCATCTAGACGGTACGGTCCGACAAAGACTATAACAAGAACATAACACAAAATATGAAATGCAGGGAGTGCATAGGGTGAAATCGAGATTTCACCCATTTTTACATTACATAGAAATTGAAAATTAAAAGTTAAACACAGGCCGCATGGGCCAAATCGTGATATCCATCATTTGGTACGACGAGGAGTGCCCGAGCCTTCTGGATGACGTGAAGGGACTGAAGACGAGGAGGATCCATGCTGACGAGGCGGAGGAGGTGGCAACTGCTGTGGAGGAAACTAGAGGATTCACGTATTCATAACACTTTTGCTACAAAATTTCCTCAGTTACAGACGCTGTGGTGTAGGTCTCAAACATAGACTGCAATTGTGTAAGCTCCGTATAATCCACGTGAACAACAAAGAATTTCTTAACCTAATCAAGAAGGAAAAATTCCTTACGCAGTGCAGCTATTATCGTCTATGATTTTAGCCGGGAGGTTTTCTCCAGTGTTATGTCTGCCCTGCACATGATTTCTGACATTTTCCGATCATAGGCCATTAGGGGAAATAGTGCGCCTAACTGTGGATCCCAGCATGGCAGGAGGCCAGCTTCTACCAACTTGCGCCACTCCTGATCGAACTTTTCCACCCCCTTTGATACCAGCGCAAAAAACCCCAACTTGTTCACGCATGCGTTTTCATTTTCAATCATCTTACTGACGTCCATGACCGTCCTGAAACGGTCGATCACTCCCTGTGTGCGCAATTCTTCAGGTGAGAGCTCATTGAGGTATCTGACAAATTTATTTGCAATTGATGCCTTCTCTTCTTCTCTGTGTCCCACCTCCAATTGGTCCTTAAACTCGTGAATGGCAATCTTCTTGTCATTGATCAACACAAGAAGCTCCCAATGCTGCTTGACTTCCGCAATGATTTCCCCCCAGACAAGTCGTCTCGCTTCTACTAGCGACATGTTACCTTTGATCTGCCCTTTTAAGTCTTTGATAGACTTTTCATGCTCTTGAGCTTCCTTGCGGAGGTTCTCAACCTCTTTCTGTAGGGATGAAATCGTCGTCTGATTTTCTGCTTGCGTGCCCTGGGCGTCGTCTAAGAGCCGGTGAATGGAGCGGGTCTCATCTTTGGACATCCTTAAATCGGCCAGGGCCTTGGTGAGCTGCTCCGGGGCAGTCTCGGGATCTTCTGACATAGGAACCATGCATGTATGCCCGTCCCATTTGAGTTGCAATTCTAACAACCTCTCCTTAAGTCCAACAATCTCTTTATCCTTCTGAACGTTCTCTTCCTGTTGTTGAGCAAGGGAATCATCGAGAACCGTCTTTTCCTTTTCTACCTGGACAAGTTCCTTGGTCTGAATATGTTTAGCACGAGGCATATTTAGCTTTCTCCTCAACTCCTGTACTTCCAAATCTGATTTGGTAAGAATAGCTTGCAGCGCTGCATTGGTATCAATCCCCTTTCCTCTTATCATTTTCTTGGTGTTCTCTAGCTGGGTAGCAACGGCCTTAGCACTAATCCTTTCTCTTTGTTGGTTTTCCTTCATTTGCTTCATCTTCCTTTCGATCTTTTGTAGGGCAACTGTATGCTTCACCACCTCGGTTCGTAGCATGTCTCCGATACACTAGTGCAAATCCAGTTTGTCCGTCAGGGGAATGTTGCCTAGATTTAGAATTATTTCCAGAGCCCTGTATTGGGGTCCAGAAGGTGATGGCTGCAAAGCCGACTGCTGAATGGCCAATATGAGCTGTTCCTTATCCATATCCAGCACAGAGGAAAGCCTAGTATGATGTTTATCCACGAACTGAGAAAGTTCGGCCCTCAACCTTTCTCTTGCAAACTTGTTCTTGGTCTCAATGTCGTCCCTTGCCTCATGTCTGCCCAGTGTGACTGCCTGTGAAAGTTTTGAGGGGGTTGAAGACGAGGCAGAGTCGAGGGAGAGTAGAAAGCCCGACTTTTCTTTGTCAGGACCCCTAAGCACGGGGACTTCTTCATCAGATAACTCGGCCTCTAAGTCATCTGGTCCTTCGAGTCTCTGTTTTTTACTACGGTGAGTTTGCTCATCAACATCCATGAACTCTGGACTTCTCGAGGGGTCCCCCTGTTCCTGCCCTTCTGCATCAACGAGCACTTTATCTCCTTTTCCTTCGGCAACTGAGGATTCGACCTCCATCTGTGCATCCAAAGGCCACGTATCAAGGTTAGCTTTCCATTCAATGAAGGGCCTAGGTTCATGCGTATAAGCTGTTGATTTTATTTTCTTCTTCCTGCTGGTGAGGAATCCCTTAGGGTCATAGTGCCAGATGTCTCCCTGAGGGAAGTTCATCTCCCGCAACATTTTTTCCACAGTGGGGAGGGCATGCCTTGAACTAATGGTAAAGGGCCAATTGAATTTGGGAGTTCGAAGATGTGTCCCTTCTTCGCAGGCACGAAGTGGACCTGATCGGCCTTCAAGACTTGTTGGATGAATTTGAGGGCAAAAACCCGCATGGATGGGAACATCGACAGGTGGTAAGGAGGCACCTCTGCACCATAGACCTTGATCTCTGTGTGGTCTTCAAACAGGTACCAATCACCTGTGTAGTCCGTTTTGTTGAACTGGAGCCAGTCCTTCTGCTCAGGAAAGATTCTGGGCAGGGGGCTGTCGTGTATGATGGCATAGGCTATGGACATGTAATCATTAACGAATTTCGCATACCCCTTCCCCTTTGGCTGCTGGCGAACTGCCGGAGTCCACTCGAAAACGGATTTGGGTTGGGCGTTTCTCCTGGAGAACTTGTTTAGGCTTAGACCTTCAAACTTATCCGCGTACTGAAATAAGAACAGGTAAAAAATGAGGGAGCAATATTTGAAAGAACAGGAGGAAGACATCTCTTGGAACTGAGCCCTGATAGCCGAGGCTAGAAAGGAGGGGATATCCAAAAGGATCTCTGCCTGCATCATGAGCCATAGGAAAACTATACCCGCCTTAGTCACCTGCTCAGCATCCTCAAACCCTAACATTCTGTAATATCCCGAAAGGGAAATAGACAGCAATACAAGCATACGATAATATAGGAAATGCCGAAAATAGAACATAAAGCAAATACACATAAAAATGCCGGAAATGCTAAGCCATTTTATTAATCTGAGAATATAATGAGATACAATGGATAATCAAAATAAATGCACCTATCCTTGCTCAAGGCAAGTGAAGAACCCTCTCAGAAAAACAGGAAATGGCTGCTACAAGAAACTGCATCCCAGCTGCTGGAAGAAACTGCTATAAACTGCTGCTGCTGGAATGAACTGAAGCTGGGGGCTGATCCCCTTGCCGGAATGAGCTGAAAATCGGCAGACCACCTGAACTCACCACCCCGGACAAAACCCAGAAACCATATACAAAACGGACCACCTCCGAAAATCACCCCAGAAACCCTCCTCCTAGAAAAACGCTGTCCCTCCAGGACCAGCGCAGACACCAACTGAAATAGACTGAAATGGGGCCACAACTCCTCAGAAAACTCACCAAATGATAAACGCTGAACCTCCACACCGGAATAGGCCTGAATCTCCTCCAGAAATCTCTACCACTGAACAGCTCCAACTCAAACTGCGTCCTCCCTCCAAGGACTGCGCAGTCACCCAATGAAGCTCAGCTCCTCAGCAAAACTCCCAACAAAACACCTGCAAATCTCCTGCTAAAGACTGAAGAAAAACCTTGCCCGAGCAGGCACTGGAAGTCCCCCGGGGCCAAGGGTGAGATCTCCGACCGGAGACACTCAGTTGCACTAAACAGTGCTGCAGACCGACTAAACAGCCAGCGTGCTCAAGTAGACAAAAGTCTAGCTCAATATCATCAACAATATCAATAATGCCCAAATGAGATAGCTCTCCCTCCTTTTATAACGCTGGCCCTCCTCAAAACCCTACGTGGTCCCTCTCTCTCCCACGTGCTCCTCATGGGCCTGCGCAGAAGCTTCTAGAGGCTACGTGAGCCTCCTCTCATACGTGGTGTGGACCCCCAAGGCTCCCCCTTAAGTTATAACGTTGCATCTACTAGGGAAACTCTTTATTTTATTTAAGCGAGTTAGCCCCCCTTTCCTCACTTTTATTTATTAATTAACTATAGGCGGCAAAACTATACAAAAATCAAATATTCCAATTAGCGGTGCTAATTAGGAATATTACACATTCTCGAGATGACCGCTAGAATAGGTTGTACGTTGCTTCAGAAGTTGACAGGGGAATAGAATTTGTGTGAGGGAAAGATGATAAGTGCGAGTCGGAGAGAAGATTGAGGAAACCACTTTGTTTTTCCCTGGTTTGATTTGAGAAATGGCAGGAGAGAGTGACCTCAGAGAACTCAACACAGTCCTAAGCGGGAGGGTAACAAAGGGCTTTCCTTATGAGTTGGGGGGTAATCTTGAGGATCCTGGTGCCCCGAGTGGAAAGGAAAATGTCCTTACGCTTGACGTAGGCCTCTCCGAGGCAGATAATAAACTTTGGGAATGGATGTGTCGTCGGGGCGATTTGATAATACAGACCTGACTCGACGACCCTAAATATGTCCTCGCCTCTTCGTTGATAGTCGAAGAGCTCGGCTCTGGTGCGGGCTACATTGAAGGGATAGATTGGGTCACAGAGTTGGGCGTGAGCATCAATAAGGGGTTCAGGTCCAGGAGCAGTCCTGACCTCATGGGCTTGGGGGGTTTCGGGCACGGAGCGTTTCAGTTTTTCCATGACAATTCGAAATAAAAGTAAAAGGGAAATAGCGAAAAGGGAAAACGACAAAATGCCTAAAATAGCAGTGAGGTAGCAAAGGGGAAAATGACGCAAGAAAGAAAGCGACCAGTACTCGAGTTTTAACTTGCCTTAGCGAAATACCGGTAAATAACCAGTAACATTGCACAATCAAGAGTAAAACACGCTACAACAAACAGGGTTTTACTGAGTATCGAGGCGGGGTGACACTTGTAGGGCTAATGTCGGAAGGATGTCGACAATGAGACACGTGGCATTAGGTGATTGGCTGGCAACAGCCAGGTAGGTGGGGGCCACGTGCCGGACAAGGCAGGTATCGGCCTTCGTACCGCCTCCTAGACTTACCTTACTGTGAATTTACCTGAGCCAAGTATTGATCGTGGCAGGGCCTCTTGATTTTCAGCATGGTGAGCAGAGGCCTCCTTCTCCTTTTCTTTGCCCCACGGAAGCCTTCTGATTAGCCCGGAGGAGGGATGACGTCACCTCCTTCAGGGAGTCAGCTTCGACCACCGTAGCGTCTCTCGGGTGCCAACGGAATGGTTATTGGTCGCAGGCTCTTGGCGCATGGTTCCGCCGCGGAACTGTGCACTGCCTTAGTGAATACTCTATATGATATATGATATCACCGCACTCGTTCTTTGAAAGCCACTTCCATGATCTTTGCTATTCGTCGTCCTCTTAGCCTGTGTTTTTCTTTTGTTTATGCGACGACTCCTTTTCTTTTATTGGTGAGGCCACAATCCAACATTGGCTCCACTTGGGGACGACACGCTCGCTCCCAAGGGTGTTGAGAACTTCGCAGACCATCTGCTTGTGCATTTGTGAATATACCTGGGGTATCTTCAAAACTTCAAGTATTTCTGGAAAGAGTTAAAGCAAAAATGCATGCGGAACTTAAAATGCAATATATATACAGTGTGGAGGATATATACAATGGACCATCGAGGCCACTATCAATACTGAAAGTAAGGCTTGAGGAATTGCCCGTTCATGGGCATTTCAATCATCTTCCCCTCCAGATTTTCCAATATGAATGTGTTGTTGTCTTTGACTTCAGCCACCTTGAAAGGTCTGAACCAGAGTGGATCGAACTTTCCATGTTTACCCTTGTCTTCCCGTCTAACGTCCCACCTCAGCACCAGGTCTCCTACTTGTATTTCCTTATCTTTTGCTCGTTGATCAAATAAACATTTCATTTTCTCCTGATAGTCGAACAACCTGATGTTCACCTGGGGTCGGTTTTCCTCCATTTCAACAAGCTGATTCATTCTCCTAATGAGATCATTTGATTCCTCTTCACTGTCTTGTAGAAACCTGGCGACGGGTAAAGCAAGTTGAATGGGGAACACCGTTGCTTGGCCATATACCAGTTCATAAGGAGACTTGCCTGTGGATCTTTTATTGGTAATGCGATTTGCCCAAATTGCAAACTTAAGCTAGGAGTTGCAGTTCTTCTGATTTTCGCTTATTGTCTTTTTCAGAGTCCTTACCAAAATCTTATTTGATGACTCGGCCAACCCGTTCACCTTGGAATAGTAGGCCGTAGAATGTCCCAGAGTGATATTATATTGCTGGCAAAAGTTTATGAACTTGGCAGACTTGGGCGTTGTCAGTGATAATTTTGATCGGGCACCCAAACCTTGCTATTATATTTTCTTCCATAAATTTAATCACCACCCCATCCGTGGCATTTCTTGCAGGCACTGCTTCGACCCATTTGGTGAAGTAGTCAGTGGCAGTGAGGATCCAACAGTTTTGGTTGCTGGATGCGGGGTGGATCTCTCCGATAAAATCAATGCCCCATTGCTTGAACGATTCCTCAACATGTACTGGGATTAGTGGTAGTGGAGCGAATTTTTGCTTCTCTGCAAACATCTGGCATTTTTCACATGCTTGGACACGAGCATGAACATCTCCAAATAATCAAGGTAAAAAAAAACCAGATTTCAGGATTTTGTGAGCCGTGGACCGCCAGCTATAATGTCTGCCGCATACACCATTGTGGAATTCGACCATCACCTCATCCACCTCCTGCTCTGTTAGACATAGTAACAGAATTCCTGAAGGGTCCCTCCAATACAATTGTCCATTTGCCACGACGTACTTCTGCGATTTTAATCTCAGAGTGCGGTACTTTTCTTTGTCAAAATTTAGGGGACATCTCAGAGTAAGGAGGTATTCTACCACATCTTTGTACCATGCAGAGAGAAGGTATTTCACATGCGTTTTTTGCACTGAGGTTTCTATTCCGGGTTGTACTTCTGTACCCTCTGGTACTTCTCCTCCTTCCATGGATAGATTAATACCCAAGGCCTGGCAATTGGACTCCGATAATATTTTTGCCAACTCCTGTCCTTTAATGAGCTTAGTGGGTCTGATATCTAACTCATATTCTTGAATTTTGGCAATCCACTTGCCCCTCTTTCCTTCACTGTCTTCTTGTATTAAAATATCCTTTACTGCTGCTGTGGGGACGTAGGCAGTTATGGCCGACTGCAGCACATATATCCTAAAAGCCTTTAAGGATTTGACCAAGGCATAGGCCTGTTTTTCCAGAATGTTGTATTTTAATTCTGCATCCCGAAGAACCTGGTTGAAAAATGCAATCGGTTGTTTGTGCCCATCTTCGTTCTTCTGTACCAGCACTGTAGCTATTGTATGAGGGGAGGCAAAGGAAAATATCATGAAAGGCTTGCTGTAGTCAAGGCCTGGCAATGCTGGAGCCTCACCAAAGGCCTGTTTAATTCTGTTGAAAGCAATCCTTGACTGGGGGTTCCATTTTACTTCATTATCTTTCTTGAGCATGTCTATGATATGTCGGACTATCTCCGCATAATTTGGAATAAACCTTCTTAGGAAGTTTATTCTCCCCAGGAATACCTGGATTTTCTTTTTATTCTGTGGGAGTGAAATGCCATTGATCACTTCTACCCTTTTTGGGTCAATTTTTACTTCCTCCTTAGTCACTATGTGTCCCAACAACTTCCCTTCCTCCAAAGCGAACATGGACTTTTGAGGGTTCAATGACAGACAGTACTTGTGACACTTCTCAAAGGTCCGGCGAAGATGTTCGATGTGATCAACATCACTTTTTGAGAACACAGTGATATTGTCCAGATAAATCATTAATAATTTATCTTGCTCTCCTACGAAAGCAATATCCATTGCACGTTGAAGGGTGGCACCCGCATTGATCAAACCGAATGGCATTGGGGCATACATGAAAGTCCCCCACGGTGTGGTGAACGCTGTTTTCTTCTGATCCTCGGGGAGAACCACCACTTGATTATATCCAGAGAAACCATCCATCGTAGACATGCGGGAGGATCCCAACACCTTCTGCAAAATGTGGTCCATCTTCAGGAGGGGGTAATTGTCTTTGAGAGAAGACCTATTGAGATTTCGGAAGTCCACACACAATCTTATTTCTCCATCCTTCTTCCTAACCGGAACCAAGTTGGCCACCCACTCTGAATATCTCAGGGGACACTATAATTTGAGCCCGCAACAGCTTTTTGATCTCTTTCTCAATTGCTGGAAGCAACAATGGATTGATCTGCCTTAGTTTCTGCTTATGGGGCTTGTTGTCTCCTTTGAGAGGAATCTTGTGCTGTATGACCTCCACATCAAAAGTCTTCAGATCTTGATACGACCAGGCAAAGACATCTTTATATTCCTGGAACAACTAGATATATTTGTCTCAATATTCCTCAGGAACTCCCCTGGATAGCTTTACTACCTTCGGGTTGCCCTCCATCCTGATGTTTATATCATTTACCTGATCATCCTGTGTCATCTTACTGGGGCTAATTGGGATATCATTGTTATCGAACAATCTTTCCAAGGGCACGAGGCCTTTGGGAATAACGTTCCCTTTTAGTTGCAGCACGCGATGTTTGGCTAACTCCTCCTCCCACTTGGTCTGTGGCTGTTCATCGAGCTCCTCGTCCACTGCATCTATCACCAGATTAGAAAATTCGCCAACTGTCTCTATGAAACCCTTAACTTGTTCTTCGTCCTCGAAGACCTGCCAGTGTTTCACATTATCTGGGATGGAAGGGTGATATCGTACCTCAACCTCATACCTGAGAAGAGGATTCTGTGGCGGGCAGAAATTGCTAGCTGCAACTGCGAGTGAATCGGCCATTTGGTTTTTATCTCTCGGCATGAACTGTATATTAAAAGCCAAGAAGAAATTCTCCACCAGGTCCCATATCTCATTTCTATAAGCTTTGAGCCGTGGATGTTTAGCCTGGCACTAATTTTTGACTTGCCTTACTACTAGTTCCGAGTCCTCGAAAACTGTCAAGCTCTGGATATTCATATTCCTTGCTGTCTGTAATCCTAGGAGTAGGGCTTCATATTCAGCCACGTTGTTTGTGGCTTCGTACTCCAGCTTGAAAGAGAGAGGGACCAAACATCCTGTGGGCAATATCAAAAGCACCCCGGCTCTGTTCCTTTCACGAGAATTGGCCCCTTCAAAATGTAGAGTCCATATCTCATCCTCATCTTTACTCATGGGCCCCTTCTGCTTTAGAGGGCGTGCTTTAGTTTCTTGCAAGAAATCTTCATCTTCTTCGAACATGAGGCAAGCAAATTCTCCCTCTTTTCCATATACCGGGGAGTTTGTCGAGCCATCAACTTTAGCAACCATTTTTACGAACCTGCACTCTCGATATAGCCTTCTTTCCTCTCCTCCGAATACTGGGATAGTAGCATAAGTGAGATCGAGTTTAATCGACCCGCCAATCTTTGAACCCCACGATCTAGACAACAACATCCCAAAACAAGCTGGAACATCAACCACCACGATATCCATCACCACGCTCTTGGCTAGGATCTGGGCCAAATTTACCACCAAATCTTTTATCATGCCAAGGCACTTAACCCTCTTGGAGTCAAAAGAATACAGATCTTTATATGGACGGGTAATTTGCAGCCCTAACTGCTCCATGACAGACAGTGGCAGTAGGTTATGAGAAGCCCCAAAATCTAACATGCAGTTGTGTAGCAGCAGATCATGAATGACCAGAGATACATAGAATGGGGGGTTGTTGAGTCCAACACTTCTACATGAGGGCCAAAGACTACCATGGGGCTTTCTTCTTGGAGATTGAGGCTGTCAGGGAGAGGAACTACTCCATTGAGGAGCATGAATTGGGATACTTGAGCTTTATACGAAGGCTGTTTTAAAAGTTCGACTAGGGGAACAGGAATTTTAACCTTTTCTAACTGTTTCCGGAGGTTGAAGATTGTAGGATTCTTTTCTGTAATGACCTCATTTTGTTGTTCTTTAGGAGGGATGAGTGAGTTTGAGGCCGCAGTAGGAACCTTATGATTTACAAGGGGATCAGGGACTAACCTTGTGGAGGAAGAGGCAGTGGCTTTTTGGTGCATGGGCTCCTCTATGGGCTTTTTCCCCTTGTTGAGAGAAATTGGAGGGGTCGGCTCTTTTGGTGTGGATTGTCCCTCTTGTTCTTACACACGGGTTCTCTTTCTAGAAGATCTGAGATCATACTTCTTATGAAGTTGGGCTTGCATGAATTCTACAAATTGCCTGCAATAATCATCAATATCTGGATCTTCTGGAGACACTTCCTTCTTCTTTTGCTCCTCTTGCAAGGTAAGCTCTCCCTCTTCATCTTCTGAATAAGCAAGAAACTGATCCTCCTGACAGTCAAAAACTTCCTCAGCTTGTCCTTCCATTTGCCTTTCCAAATATAAAGGAGGCTGGATGTGATCTTGCTGCTCCTTTCTATCATGCTGTAATATTTGCAGTGGAGGTTTCCGGTACTGTGGATTGAAACCTCGGTTAAGGGCCATCTGGTTGGGTCGAGAAGCGGAATTCTTAGCTTCCAACTCAAGCTTCACTAGCTTGTTGGAAAGGTTTTTGATCATCTTGTTCATCGCTTCGATCCTACACTCTGATGCTTCTCTTTCTTGATTAGAGGAAGAGGCTTCCTCGTTACCTCTTCTCTTGGAATCATGCTCTATTCTTCCTTTGGATTTTCCAGTAGAGGCAAAGTTTGCTTCTACCTCTAGAGCATCCATCTAGATCTAATCTAGGGAAGCAAACTTTCTTTCTCTCAAAGTGAATCCAAACTCGGACTCAAATGCTCCAGCGAAAACTACTTTGGCTGTTGCTTGAGGAGGTTTTATTTCAGCAGGTAGATTGTTGTACAGTTTGTTGAATCTTTTTATAAGCTTCGTTACATCTTCATTGTGCTTCTTCTTCAAGGCATTGAACTCTATGAGGATGTAACCATGATCCCCCTTTTCTCCCCATTTTTGAGTAAAATCATTCTCCATTTCCTCCCAAGTAGTGACTGAATTGTTAGCAAGAGATTTAAACCACTTTCGGGCTTCTCCATCCAAGGATTGGACAAAAAGCCTCAATACTACATCTAAGTGTTCCACATTGACATTTTCAGCAAAAGCACAAAAGTCCTCAATATGCTTTTGAGCAGAGGCACTGTCTTCCTCGGTGAACTGAGGCAAGATCTTTAGGTAATCTTGAGGCATATCATTTAAAACTTGAGGCAGGGCCAATGGGGCATATTTGTTAAGGAGGAAACCCGGCATAGCCATGGGAGGTGGTGGATTCTGAAGAAGATTTTGATGGATGACAATAGGTATATGCTGGGAGGAGATTTGCAAGTTGACCTGAGATGAGCTTTGGAGTATGGTGACTTGTTTGACTTCCTCGGCCTCTGGGGTGGGATGCAAAGGAAGCACAGAGGTATTCACTGATTCGGCTTCGTCTTTTATCTCGGTATGGTCTAAAGAAGAGTTATCTGGGGGATATTCAAGTACTCGGGTTGTGGAGCCAGGGTTGTAGACTTGAGCCTTGTGAGATGAGGACGGGGAATCTTCTAGTGAGAATGTGCGTAGATCAATTTGGACTGGTTGCTTTTCTTTCCAAATTCTCTGGAATATAATTTTTTCAGGGTCAATTATAGACGAGGTTCTTAATTGAGAGGTGTCTGACCTAAGATGTGGCTTGGTGTAAGCCAGGATTGCGGCTGATTTAGATTTAGATAACAATGAAGCCGCCAAGGTGAGGGTTGTGCAACTCTCAACCCTTCGTGCTCACCTAATTGAAGGGTGAAGACAACATCGTATTCCAGGGAAAGGATTTTCAAATTCGGTCCTCGGCAACGACGCCAAAAAGATGTTGTCGCTCCTAGAGACAGTCTTGAGTTGCATGAGACTAGTGCCTAGGACATCTTAAAGCAGGAGGTCTTTTAGGTTCTTTTCGTGTTCTTAGACAGGAACCTCCTGGATATTTGTGGGATAAAATAGTTTGGTCCGTGGTTCTGGATCTCAAGGAGAGCTGAGTAACAGTTGTGAACCTTTGATTGCAGGGAAAAGGCTTGCTTGGAATGGGCCTATGGCTGTCATGAAATTGGATTTACTGCAAATAGGGCCAGATGTGAACTAACGAACAATCCTTAGAGTCAATTGAGGTGAAGATTTTGAAGAATTAGAACAGTAAGTCCGAGGTAGGTGGGCTTACAAGGTATAAGAATCCACCCTTAAAGGATTAAGAAGAAAACGGTAAAGAGAAGGAACTTGAGATGGAAATCATGCCCCGAGCCTGATTAAGGTAATACTATAGGTCATAATGCAAGTACCATTCAAGATAAATTCATACATAACCTATAGACTGCCCGCATTTCGAAAGCAATGATAACAGGAAGGAAAATATGAATGAAATGAGCATTAAACTGAACAAATACATCAGAGACATACATATTGTTCATAAGTCTAGTAGGAATCCATTTTGGCAACAAACATTCGTTATATTATTTCTTCAAAAACTGCTCTTCAAATATGCATTAAGAGCAAACCTCAAAACTACAAAAATGATATGCAGACTATACACTTCCAACTTTCAGAGAATTCAAATTCTTTACTTAGTCTGCGATTTGGTCTTTTATAGCTGTTTACATGGATAGCGAGAGCAGATATTTCTTTAGACAAAATATTCCTTGTTGATATTACAGTTTCCCATCTAAATAAAAAATGATGAGGCATAACGACATCTCATCCGGAATGGTACGGTCCGACATAGACTATAACAAGAACATAACACAAAATATGAAATGCAGGATCGAGATTTCACCCATTTTTACATTACATAGAAATTGAAAATCAAAAGTTAAACATAGGCCGCATGGGCCAAATCGTGATATCCATCATTTGGTACGACGAGGAGTACCCGAGCCTTCTGGACGACGTGAACGGACTGAAGACGAGGAGGATCCATGCTGACGAGGCAGAGGAGGTGGCAGCTACTGTGAAGTAGAGGAAACTGGAGGATTCACGTATTCGTAACACTTTTGCCACAAAATTTCCCCGGTTACTGATGCTGTGGTGTAGGTCTCAAACATAGACTGCAATTGTGTAAGCTCCGTATAATCCACGCGAACAACAAAGAATTTCTTAACCTGACCGAGAAGGAAAAATTCCTTATGCAGTGCAGCTATTATGGTCTCTGCTTTTAGACGGGAGGTTTTCTCCAGTGTTATGTCTGCCATGCACATGATTTTTGACATTTTTTGATCATAGGTCATTAGGGGAAATAGTGCACCTGACTACGGATCCCAGCATGGCGGGAGGCCAGCTTCTACCAACTTGTGCCACTCCTGATCGAACTTTTCCACTCCCTTTGATACCAGCGCAAAAAACCCCAACGTGTTCACATGTGCATTTTCTTTTTCAATCATCTTAGTGACGTCGATGACCGTCCTGAAACGGTCGATCACTCCTTGTGTGCGCAATTCTTCAGGTGAGAGCTCATTGAGGTATCTGACATATTTCTTTGCAATTGATGCCTTCTCTTCTCTTTCTCTGCGTCCCACATCCAGTTGGGCCTTAAACTCGTGAATGGCAATCTTCTTGTCATTGATCAGCATAAGAAGCTCCCAATGCTGCTTGACTTCCGCTATGATATCCCCCCAGACAAGTCGTCTCGCTTCTACGAGCGACATGTTACCTTTGATCTGCCCTTTTAAGCAATGTTGCACGGAGCGGGGATGTTTTTTGGAAGCAGATGCACGGAAGCGTGATTTCCCAAAAATCTAGGAAGCGAAGCGTCTCAGAACCGTCTACTATATATATATATATATATATATTGCATTTATATTAAAAAAACATCCAAAATACCAAACTAGTTGTAGAAGATATGAAAGCATGCATATTTGTGTACAAATCAAGATAGATATGGCATCCATTGTACATCAATGGTTACTTATTCGAGCATCAACCATCTAGAATCTAGATTCTTCTCCTCTTGTCTCGCCTTTGCCTCTACCTCGATTGTCCAGGGATATTAGTCAACGTTTCCCAATTTTTATCAAACTACCTAATCCAAGCCTTAAAATATGGTGGAAAAAGCTTAACATGCTTGATCAATGATTTTGACTTGATTGAAAGGTAATTTTTTGCTAAGGCCATGAGAAAGGAGTTCAACAATTAACACCACCAACACTAGGGTACATGAGCACATAGAGGGCTTGGTGCTCTTGATTAAATGCCAATCACATACCCTCATACATGATATAATCTAATGAAAAGCCACAATCTAAACTGTTAAGTCTGTTGAATTTTGAATAGGATATGAAATTCTATTTTCTCCATATGAAGCCCGATGGGGCTGGAACCACTCTCAAACATCCTAAGTCATGTCATGGTAATGTTAAAAATTTAAGTAAAAGGATGAAAATGAAAGATAAAGGAGAATGTCTCTTTTACTTTAAAAATTTAACATTACCATGACAGGGCATCTAGGAAGTATCTAAGGAGCATCAAAGGAGCACCTTGGGAGTGTCCGGGAAGCCCCATCCCAACTTAATTCAAAGATTTTTTCTTAAAACAATTTAAAACCCCTCGGAACCGCCCATCTCCCTCTGGATCCACTGGCGATCCGCGCGGATCTGTGCCCAAACCTCCATGGATCCCCAACGGATCCTTTTCTGGATTCGCAGATCGAGAATCCAGAACCGCGGATCGAGTTTGCGTGGTTTGCGTGGTTCCAAATTTCCAGGAATCACCTCAAAACGGCGGAACTGCAGATCTGATTTTCGGATCCGTAGTTCCGTCGGAGGATCGCCCAAGGATCGGTATGGGACTTGGTTCTGATCTTGGATCCTTGGGGGGAGGAAGGATCGTGCAACATTGCTTTTAAGTCTGTGATAGAATTTTCATGCTCTTGAGCTTCCTTGCGGAGGTTCTCAACCTCTTTCTGTAGGGATGAAATCGTCCTCTAATTTTATGCTTGCGTGGCCTGGGCATCGTCTAAGAGCCAGCGAATGGAGCGGGTCTCATCTTCGGACATCCTTAAATCGGCCAGGGCCTTGGTGAGCTGCTCTGGGGCAGTCTCGGGATCTCCTGATATAGGAACCACGCATGTATGCCCATCCCATTTGAGTTGCAATTCTGACAACCTCTCCTTAAGTCCAACAATCTCTTTATCATTCTGAATGTTCTCTTCCTGCTGTTAAGTAAGGGAATTAGCGAGAACCATCTTTTCCTTTTATACCTGGACAAGTTCCTCGGTCTGAATATGTTTAGCACGAGCCATATTTAGCTTTCTCCTCAACTCCTGTACGTCCAAATCTGATTTGGTAAGAAGAGCTTGCAGTGCTGCATTGGTATCAATCCCCTTTCCTCTTATCATTTTCTTGGTGTTCTCCAGCTGGGTAGCGACGGCCTTAGCGCTAATCCTTTCTCTTCATTGGTTTTCCTTCATTTGCTTCATCTTCCTTTCGAGCTTCTGTAGGAGAACTGTATGCTTCACTACCTCGGTCCGTAGCATGCCCCAGATACAATGGTGCAAATCCAGCTTGCCCGTCAGGGGAATGTTGCCCAGATTTAGAATTATTTCCAGAGCCCTGTATTGGGATCCAGAAGGTGATGGCTGCAAAGCCGACTGCTGGATGGCCAATATGAGCTGTTCTTTATGCATATCTAGCACAGAGGAAAGCTTAGTATGGTGTTTATCCACGAACTAGGAAAGTTCGACCCTCAACCTTTCTCTTGCAAACTTGTTCCTAGTTTCAATCTCGTCCCTTGCCTCATGTCTGCCTAGTGTGACTGCCTGTGAAAGTCCTGAGGGGGTTGAAGACGAGGCAGAGTCGAGGGAGAGTAGAAAGCCCGATTTGTCTTTGTTAGGACCCCTAAGCACGGGGACTTCTTCATCAGATAACTCGGCCTCTAAGTCATCTGGTCCTTCAAGTCTCTGTTTTTTACTAGAGTGAGTTTGCTCATCAACATCCATGAACTCTGGACTTCTCGAGGGGTCCCCCTGTTCCTGCCCTTCTGCATCAACGAGCACATTATCTCCTTTTCCTTTGACAACTGAGGATTCGACCTCCATCTGTGCATCAAGGTTAGCTTTCCATTCAATGAAGGGCCTAGGTTCATAAGTATAAGCTGTTGATTTTATTTTCTTCTTCCTGCTGGTGAGGAATCCCTTAGGGTCATAGTGCTAGATGTCTCCCTGAGGGAATTTCATCTCTCGCAACATTTTTTCCATAGTGGGGAGGGCATGCCTTGAACTAATGGTGAAAGGGCCAATTGAATTTGGGAGTTTGAAGATGTATCCCTTCTTCGCAGGTACGAAGTGTACCTGATCGGCCTTCAAGACGTGTCAGATGAATTCAAGGGAAAAAACACGGATGGATGGGAACACCGGCAGGTGGTAAGGAGACACCTCTGCACCATAGACCTTGATCTCGGTGTGGTCTTCAAACAGGTACCAATCACCTGTGCAGTCCGTTTCACTGAACTGGAGCCAGTCCTTCTACTCAGGAAATATTCTGGGCGGGGGGCTGTCGTGTATGATGGCATAGGCTATGGACATGAAATCATTAACGAATTTCGCATACCCCTTCCCCTCTAGCTGCCGGCGAATTGCCGGAGTCCACTCGAAAACGGATCTAGGTTGGGCATTTCTCCCAGAGAACCTGTTCAGGTCTAGACCTTCAAACCTATTCGCGTGCTCAAGTAATAACAGGTAAAAAATGAGGGAGCAATATTTGAAAGAACAGGAGGAAGACATCTCTTGGAACTGAGCCCTGATAGCCGAGGCTAGAAAGGAGGGGATATCCAAAAGGATCTCTGCCTGCATCATGAGCCATAGGAAAGCTATACCCACCTTAGTCGCCTGCTTAGCATCCTCAAACCCTAATATTCCCGAGATGACTGCTAGAATAGGCTATATGTTGCTTTGGAAAGTTGACAGGGGAATAAAATTTGTGTGAGGGAAAGATGATAAGCGCGAGTCAGAGAGAAGATTGAGGAAACCACTTTGTTTTTCCTAGGTTTGATTTGAGAAATGGTAGGAGAGAGTGACTTAGAGAACTCAACGCAGTCCTGAGCGGGAGGGTAACAAAGGGCTTTCCTTATGAGTTGGGGGGTAATCTAGACCTTCAAACCTATTCGCGTGCTCAAGTAATAACAGGTAAAAAATGAGGGAGCAATATTTGAAAGAACAGGAGGAAGACATCTCTTGGAACTGAGCCCTGATAGCCGAGGCTAGAAAGGAGGGGATATCCAAAAGGATCTCTGCCTGCATCATGAGCCATAGGAAAGCTATACCCACCTTAGTCGCCTGCTTAGCATCCTCAAACCCTAATATTCCCGAGATGACTGCTAGAATAGGCTATATGTTGCTTTGGAAAGTTGACAGGGGAATAAAATTTGTGTGAGGGAAAGATGATAAGCGCGAGTCAGAGAGAAGATTGAGGAAACCACTTTGTTTTTCCTAGGTTTGATTTGAGAAATGGTAGGAGAGAGTGACTTATAGAACTCAACGCAGTCCTGAGCGGGAGGGTAACAAAGGGCTTTCCTTATGAGTTGGGGGGTAATCTTGAGGATCTTGGTGCCCCGGGTGGAAAGGAAAATGTCCTTACGCTTGACATAGGCATCCCTGAGCCAAATAATAAATTCTAGGAGCGGATGTGTCGTCAGGGCGATTTAATAATACAGACTTGACTCGACGACCCTAAATATGTCCTCGCCTCTTCGTTGATAGTCGAAGAGCTCAGCTTTGGTGCGGGCTACATTGAAGGGATATATTGGGTCACGGAGTTGGGCATGAGCATCAGTGAGGGGTTCGGGTCCAGGAGCAGTCCTGACCTCGCGGGCTTTGGGGGTTTCGGGCGCGGAGCATTTCAGTTTTTGCATGACAATTCGAAATAAAAGTAAAAGGGAAATAGCGAAAAGGGAAAATGACGAAATACCTGAAGTAGCAGTGAGGTAGCAAAGGGGAAAACAACGCGAGAATGAAAGTGACCAATACTCGAGTTTTAACCTACCTGAGTGAAATATCGGTAAATAACCAGTAACATTGCATAATCAAGAGTAAAACACGCTATAACAAATAGGGTTTGACTGAGTATCGAGGCAGGGTGACGCTTGTATGGCTGACGTTGACAATGAGACACGTGGCATCAGGTGATTAGCTAGTAGCAGCCGGGTAAGTGGGGGCCGCGTGTCGGACAAGGCAGGTACCGACCTTCGTAAGTTCGTACCGCCTCCTAGACTTACCTTACCGTGAATTTACCTGAGCCAACTGTCGATAGTGGCGGGCCGTCTCGATTTTCGGCGGGGTGAGTAGAGGCCTCCTTCCCCTTTTCTTTGCCCCACAGAACCCTTTTGATTGGCTCGGAGGAGGGATGACGTCACCTCCTCTAGGGGGTCGACTTTGACCACCGTAGCGTCTCTCGGTTGCCGACGGAATGGTTATTGGCCGCAGGCTCCTGGCGCATGGTTCCACCGCGGAACTGTGCGCTACCTCAGTGAATACTCTATATGATATATGATATCACCGCGCTTGTTCTTTGAAAGCCACGTCCATGATCTTTGCTATTCACTGTCCTCTTAGCCTGTGTTTTTCTTTTCGTTTATGCGAAAAATCCTTTTCTTTTATCGGTGAGGCCACAAGCCAACAACACCTTTGGTTCTGCTGTTGCTTCTTGAAAACGTTGCCTTAGCGTACTTCCATAGTACACACCCCCTACAAACTTCGTCTTTCTTCGTGTTGAGATCAAGAGCCTCTATGATAGTATTTTTGAGAATCCCCAAGGCTCCATGATGTATATGCCCCATCCTTTTGTGCCATAATTCATTCATATCTCTGTCGTCTGTGTAGCCAATCAGGGCCACTGGAGATTCAAGTTGGAGCTTATATAGCTTGTGACTCCTTACTCCGATTTATATAGCTTGTGACTCCTTACTCCGATTTTTGCCTTTTTGCTCCAGCTAGGGTGTTTGACATACACCTTATCTGTAATAAAGTATACGTTATAGCCATTGTTCTGAAGTTGAGTCACTGAGTGTAAATTCATCCCCAACCCTGGTACATGCAGAACATTCGTGGCTTGAATCTTGTTGCCATCTTCGGCCTAAAATGTTATGGTACCTCTCGCAATGGGGGTACATTTTGCCTTGTTTCTCATAGTTATTTGGAAATTCATCTGTTCTTCTTGGTAGCTCGAAAAACATTCTCGAACCCCTGTCATGTGAGTAGATGCTCCACTGTCAATATACCAAACACATGGGGGAGCTGTGCTGGACACACAAGCAAGTTCCTCCTCCAGTCTGGATGCCAACACTTTCATGTCGTGTTCTCTCTACATTTTTGTGTGCTTTGGAGGACTGCATGAGTCCCTTTGACTACGCGAACCCTTCCGAATGATGGATCTCTAGTCCATGGCAGATCCTCCCTTTCTATCTTTAGCCCTTAGCTTTGGTACCATGTGAAATTTTTCAAGAAGGAAAATTTTACTGCAATACTTGGTTTATTTCTCCTACTTATGAGATAAGTTATTTACAGATGCTTCAGTAAATTCTGAAATAAACACATTTGCAGATATTCACTATCATCAAGAGCATAAGAACATAAAGATAAATTACACAAGTAGCACAATAGAAACAACCATATGACCACAATTATTTTTGGACTATTGTCCCCGGAAAAACCCAATGTAGGAAAAGCAGTGCAGCAGATGAGGGTTTTGTATTTATCTTCAGAAATGGAAAGTACATGTACAAGAGTCTGATAAGCAGAGAAAAATTAGCAAACACTTGGCTGATTTTTCTGGAACCTCCAGACACATTTCAAACCCTCGGGGTGACCTCCTTCACCCTTTGCATCATTCAGCGTGAGAGCTCTGCGCAGTCTCTCCCTGGACTGCGTAACTCTGCATGGAGGGGGTCTTGCTGCTGATCAGCTCACCCTCCCCTTCATCCTCCAGACTTCTGCTTCTCGATAATTGACTCCTCCCTCCTTCTGCTTCTGCAACCCCGCCTCTACAATCTCACCCACTAAAATCGAATTCTCTTACTTCAGAATCGATTTCCTTCGGGTATTGAGAATGTCTCCTAGCTTGATTTCCAAATGGCCCTCAAGTCTCTTCTTATAGTCTTCTTGCCGATGAATCAATGACCAAGATTATATCGTTAATCAATGGCTCAAATTAAAAGATGACCTTATCTTCGTTTTCTAGAAGATTCACACTTTGCTCTATTAATACCCTTTAATTATTTAATTTCCCTAAGTTTAAACTTAGGGTCTGCATTAAAATAATGAATTATTTTAATAAAGTCATATCCGAGTGGAATTTCCGCAAACGATTTCTGGGTTCTTTGGATAACTGTTGTCCAAGCCTCTCTACAAAAAATGAGACTTAGAACACTTCCTGATGCTATAGAAATCAACAGTATTTTAGTCCAAGCTCGACTGTTCCATGTAGATATCTGGGAACATGTTTGGTTGCTGTCCAATGAGCCCTCCTTGATTCCACCATGAACTAACTAAGGGTATTGATAGAATAACAGATGTTTGGCCTTGTGTTGACCAGATACATCAGAGATCCTATGAGCTACCTATAGAAGGTAGGATTATCCTCATCATCTTCAGAAGTGTCGATTTTTTTCCCGTTGGTGATCATTGGAGTAGTCATGGGTCTACAGTCCTCCATCTGAAACCTCTTTAGAATTTCTGTAGTACACCTTCCTTGACCAAGGAATATCTCCCCCTTCTGCTGCCATACTTCCAACCCCAGAAAGCAATGCATCAACCCTAGATCCTTGATGTCGAATTTTGCAGCTAAATTCTCTTTGCAATCCTTGATGAGCCTCGATGACCCTGTTAGAAATAGATCATCTACATATAGAACCAGTATCAGAGGCTCACTCCCTACCCTTAGATAGTAGAGATTGGGATTTGCGCCACTCTTGACAAACCCCATCTTCTGCAAGTAGCTGTCAATTCGACCATACCAAACTCTAGTGGCTTGCTTTAGTCCATACAAGGCTTTCTTAAGCCCGCACACATGAGTCTTCTGCTCATGTGTATCGAAGCCCTCTGGTTGTTCAATGTATACTTCCTCTTCTATCACCCCATATAGGAACACAATCTTGACGTCCATCTGGTGAATGTCCCATCCCATTTGCGCAACAAGGGATATCATGGATCTAATGGAAGTATATCAGGCTACTAGGGCGAAGGTCTCTTCATAATCTATCTGTTCCTTCTAAGCGTACCCCTTAGCCACAAACCTGGCTTTAAATTTCTTGATGTTGCCATTTGCAACATATCTGATCTTGTAGATCTACCCCGAACCTACAACTGATCTGTCCTAAGGTCTGAGAACCACTTCCCAGACACCATTCATCATGATGAAACTGTATTCTTCCACCATTGCATCTACCCACACCTGGTGCTGAGCTGCTTCCCGAAAACTAGAGGGTTCCCCAACCTGTGCTACCAAATCTTGGTACCTCTCAGGCTACCTGTGCTGCCTCTTCTCATTTTGGGGGGCACCAAAAAGGTCTTCTGTGTCCCTCAGAATTTTTCGTAATTACCTGCTCGTTCTACCACTGGTAGTGGGTGGATCTACCTGCTCTCCTTCCTGCAAGTCCTCGGGAGAAGTATCCCTAGATCCCAATGCCCCTGTGCTCGCTCCTATGCCTTGTGCACGTTCGTGCGACCCGTTTGTTGTTTGCTCCTTCGTGCCTTCATTCGAGCGGGTCGGGTTGGGTCGGGTCATGTGAGGGCACCCAAGGAAAAGCGTTCGGGTCGGGTCGGGTCATGTCGTGTGAGGGCGCTCAAGGAAACGCGTTCGGGCGAGTCGGGTCGCGTTCGGGCACCCAAGGAAACGAGTTCGGGTCGAGTCGGGTCAGGTCGTGTGAGGGCGCCCAAGGAAATGCGTTTGGGCGGGTTTGGTCGAGTTGGGTCCGGTCGGGTCGTGCCGTGTGAAGGTGTCTAAGGAAACATGTTCGGGTGGGTCGTGTCGTGTCGTATCGTGTGAGAGGCACTTGTATTACCCTCCGCAGGTCGTTGCGGTTGGACCAACATATCCTCCTCAGACTGTGTAGCAGAAGGCATCTCCCGGGATTTCCTAAAGACCCTTTCCTCCATGAATTTCACATCCCTCTGCACTACAACTTTCCTACTCTCTGGAATGTAAATGCAGTAAGCCTTTGCATTTTCGCTATATCCTACCAAATATCCTTTTTCCGCAGTCATGTCCAGCATCTTCCTTTTTTCTCCGGGCACATGACAATATGCCGCACTGCCAAAGTTCCTAAAGTGGCTCACTTCAGGCTTGCTGCCAATGAAGACACTTTCTGGAGTGATCTTACCCTATGCGTTGTGAGGAATCCTGTTTTGAACATAGACAACTATATTACAAGCTTTAACCGACAGGAATTTGGGCATGTCTTGATCATACAACATTGCCCTTGCAGCCTCGACAATAGTTATATTCTTTCTCTTAGCCACACCATTATGCTCCGGATTATATGGAGAAGTCCACTCTCTTCTGATGCCTTCCATTGCGCAAAACCTTGTGAAGTCTTTATCAATGTACTCTCCATCATTATTTGATCGCAAAACCTTGATCCACTTTCCTGTCAGATTTTCTACCAGAGCTTTAAACTCTTTGAAACGATTGAAGACTTCGTCCTTGGTCTTCAGAAAGGAGATCCATGTTTTCTAGGAATGATCATCAATAAAGGTGATGAAATATTCGACACCATTAAGAGCTCTAGTGGACATTGGTCTGTTGGAAATGTCATCATTGATGGCAAAGAGAGAAGCAAGGCAGTAGAGAGGTAACAGAGGCAGCAGTGAATTGGAGCAGAGAGCTATTCAAGGGTTTTGTGGAGTTCTGCAGATAATTGAAGAAAATCCATATCCTGTTCAGAGGCAGAGTTAGAGAAGGGCTATTGATTTTGACTTGAAGATTTGGCTATGTACATGAGGGATGCTTAGTTTCTGTGAAATGTATATTGGTTGATGGGTGCACTGTTGAAATATACTCTGTGTTGAATTGGGCGGAATTATATGCGTTGAATTGGTAGGACCGTGTATGAGAATATGGGTAAAACCCTGTGTTAAAGACTTAATATGTGAAACGTATGCTTGAGGACTGTTCTAAATCCCTGCGTGAATTTTATATGTATTCTTGATCTGATATTGGAGGAGGAATGTTTGAGTTATGTGGGCAAGTTGTGAACTCTGCACTATTGGTTAATTTTGTGGCTCTGTGTGAAATTGAGCATTGTTACAGGCTTGCATTCGCATCTTTGAGAAGGACTGAGCACCGAGGGGTCGACCCTATTGGAGGAAATCAATTCTGTCTTTGATTTTATAGGCTTTGGTTGTATTGGTGGGTGATTGAATGCGTTGATGTATGCCGGAGGAGAATAGGAAGATTTTGCAATCTGGCCTATTCACAACTATGAATTGTATAGGCCACATAAGGGTTTAAACCCAATCGAATATGAGATTGGAGTCGCACCACGGTGCATTGGGTGTAGGTGTTCGCTGTATGAAGAAGGGCCTCGGTCTCTTTTGAGATCTCAGAGATATACATACAGAGTCTGTGTTAACCTGAACGTGTATTTGAATACACAGCAGCAATTAAATCGATAACCTGAAAATGCTTTGGAAGCTTGACACCTGATTTAGAGCCATTCTGGAGCTAATGGTCGATCTGGGCATCCACGCGAGGAATTAAGATGCCGTGAAGCCTGGCTGGGATCACATTGAGTTAATGTGATTACAGAACCATAGAATCGCAACAAGGGAGCTCCGTTCCTTAAATGAGTGCTGATAGAGGCTGAAGGATGTCACTGGTTGATTCTTATGGATGGGATTTTGAATGGTCGATTGTGACTTCGTTGTAATTACAACGGTGGAACAATATCTCTGTATCGCGGTAGAAAGCCAAGGAAACGAGGCTAACAAAGAAGAAGCGGTATTGCAACCGATTAGGCAGAGGCGGAACGTGACAAAGAAGGAGGTGGAACCTTGAGAGGAACAGAGTAAAGGTGGGTTCGAGGAGGTAAACAGGCTGTATCGCGTAAGTCCCAGGGTGGTAAGTTGTTTTTGAAAATTGAACACGATATCACAAATGGAAGGATGCGTGTCCATAAGTGGTTTCCAAAAACCACTTACGTCGCATAAATTTTGAGAGATAACCTCTGCGTGCTTTCATAGCGTGATATTCGGTTACGACCGTCGGATCACCGGAGTTGATCCGACGACGTCCCAGTCGTTGGATGAGAATGGTAGGTTAAGGGCTGGGACCCACTTTTATCGCGCGGGGTTGATGAGTGAACACTCGTGCACTCTAGTTACGCGACCACCGTTAGATTATCAAAGTGGAACGCGATGAGACTGCCGCCGTCGATTGAGGAGGTATGTTAGTCGCTGAGCCCGACTCTAATATACATTAATGATTGATAGTTTATCAAGGTTGGAGTTAATATAATTTGCTGTAGCCGAAGTTTTATGCGGTGATGCGTTGGTTAAGGGCGAAGGCACATACATAATTGGACCGAGAGCTATGTATTTAATGTAAACCCTTGGCTTTGGTTTGTTAAGTTGAGGCGTAATAATTATATGCATTATTAATAATTGACCAAGGTCTAAAGTGTGATGTGTAGAAAAACCCCTGCATATGAAGATTAAAGGTAAAGGGCATATGATATGAGGGTCTTATAACGTTTGTAGAAACAAGTTCCACACATTTTGGAACAGTTGTATTATTCGATTGGCATAAGAAGGGTTTTAAATCCAAGGTTCGAATAGTTGTCCAATTAATTATAAAGTGGATTGTAACCTGAGAGGTATTCACCATAAGAGAAATAGTATATAGGGGAAAGAAACTTCCGCCTATGTTGAAGTTAGCCCAGATTTAAAAGTATTTGAGCAGAACCTTGAAGTGAATTATTTTTACATGCTGGGAGATATGCTGTGCCTCATCATATAATGAGTTTATAAAATTAAATTGCCAGTGTGTGAGTTAATATATGAGAGGGGACCCGTTTTAACCTTTTAAATAATTGAGTTCACCCAAGGTTGTGATATCAATAGCCACATTGATATTTGGTTAATTAAAGCTCGAAATTATATAATGCGAGGTCGATAACACAATGATAATTTGTGTAAACTGTGGGTCCCGACATATATGATTTCATAACCAAATATAAAAGGAAGAGAACATTGGAGGCGCGTTATGGGTTTTATAATAAGGTTGTAATCTGAGCTGATTATTTTGGTTAATAACCCTAAGATAACCTTGGAAGAAAAAGCCTCCAGATATGTTTATTGAAATTTCCAGTTCAACAGTAGAATGATGAATTGCACAGAGAGAAAAATTGAGGCCCGAAAATTGGAGATGCATGGTTATATGCATAGAAAGAAGAAAAATTTGGGACTAAACTTGGAAAAGCAGGTATACATGCATAGGTGCACACAATTGCAGTGAACAGTAGAGGTATGCAGAACAGTTACTTAATAGCAGCAGAAAAGACAAAACCAATAATGCCAAAGGCCAGAAAAAGGGCTATGTGAAATTTATATATGTAACTGAAAATGTGAATGTAAATGTCTTAATTGATTTTATATTGTTTGTGATGCATTGGCAAGTCTCCGGAGGAAAACGAAAATCCCACTGTAATATTGAAATTAGTACATATTGTTATATTTTTTCTGAATGAGCTGGTAAAAGAAATGAGAAGGCAGAAGTCAAAGAGGCATGGCTGTCCATTTCAAATTCCTTGAGGAATGCTAACAGTCATAAAGGAAATCTCTATAAATGATATCACCTTGATATGCATAGTGAGGGTTAGAGAGGTTAGATAATACATAAATGAAGCTGTGAGGCAGAGACGAAGGAAGAGCTGATAGAGATTCTGAGAAAATGCAGAGATGATGCAGGGCAGATATGAAGGCTGGTGCACAGTAGTAAAGAAGGTACAGAACAGAGCTGATATCCAAGGTAAATCAGCTAGTGTTTTCTTTTGAAAGAGTGAGGAAGTTGGAGCTTCCCTATCAAGTTGTAGCTTGATAGATGTCAGTTGTAGCTGACTGAGGTTGGAGCTTCCTGTAGGTTGGTGCCTGTAGAAAATTGATGGGAGTTGGAGCTTCCTTGCAAGTTGTAGCTTGCAGAATTGAGGTAGGAGCCTCCTGTAGGTCAGTGCCTACAGAAAATCAGTGGTGAGAGGGAGTTGGAGCTTGCCTTTGTATCACAACAATAATAAGATGTGGTTTTCTCCCTTTATGGGTTTCCACTTATATCTGGTGTTTCTGTGCATGATGTTTATGTGTTGATATGGTTTATCTCATCTGCTTAATACTTGCTGCTCTCATATTAAATCTGCTGTTACATTATATTAATACTTGCTACTCACATTCTAAGATTACTCACATATTAAGTTGAACATGAAATGAAGGTGTAAATAAATTTTAATGAAAAAGTTGTAAAAAACCATGAATGTGTTAAATTGATTCACCCCCCCCCCCCCTCTCAGTTTAACTAAGGATTCAACATGGTCCGTAGATATCCGAGTGTATTAAGCCCAACACACTATTAGCCCTATTGCTGCTTCTATGATACGCTGCCTTGGCATACTTTCCCTATACGCACCCTCTGCAGACATCGTCTCACTTGGTGCTCAGTTCTGGAACTCCCGTGACCGTTTTCTTGAGAATCCTTAACTCCCCATGATGCAAATGCCCCATTCTCTTGTGTCATAATTCATTTAAGTCCTTCTCATCAGTGCTGACTATTAGTGCCATTGGGGATTCGAGCTGTAACTTATATAGCTTATTGCTCGTGACTCTAGTTTGTGCTTTCTTCTTCCAACTTGGGTGTTTGACGTATACTCTATTGCCAATGAAGTAAACGTCATAGCCTTTGTTTTGCAGTTGCGACACTAAGAGTAAGTTCATCCCCAAACCAGGCAGATGTAGTACATTAGTGGTCTGAAGCTTATTTCCAGCTTCCATTTGAAATACTACGGTACCTCTTCCAATAGGGGTACATTTTTCTTTATTACCCATGGTGATTTTAAAGTTCATATGCTCTCCTTGGTAGTTTGAGAAACATTCCCGCACTCTCGTCATATGAGCAGACGCCCCACTGTCCATGTACCAGACTTTAAGAGAAGCGGTGCTTGACACACAAGCAAATTCTTCTTCCAATCTGGATGCCGGTGTGAAAATTTCTGAATATTACTTTATGCAGAAACCCTACTGTTAGATCTGGTTATACTTCTCCTACTTAAACAAGTTATTAATGCTGAAATCTTCAGATTAACATCGAAGTAAACACATAACAAACCTTCACCGATTCAGATGTAAAATAGAAAAGTACATGCACAATAGACAAAGTGACACACAAGATTTTCTGGACAACTGTCCCTGGAAAAACCCAATGCGGGAAAAATGGTCTTCTGGATGTTGGAGGGTTTATATTATTAAATAGCTTTCTAAATATACCAAATCTGGGCACCACACTGGTTAACCCGATAGAGAAAAAAGATAGATTTGCAGCTAACCTGCTATTCTGAAGACAAAACCTTGACTGATCCACACCCTCAAACAGGATTTACAAGACTTAGCCAAATTCTGGCCCTAGAGACCACAGTGCTGCCCCTAAAGCCCCCGCATCAGCCTAGTCAGCCTCTGTGTGCCTCTGCATTGGCTTGGAGAGGGCTGTGTAAACCCAGAATGGGTGACACAGACCCTATGCTGCCTTACAAGGGTCTCCGCGTAACCCTAGAGGGTCCCCTGTTGCCCAACGCTGCCCTAGAAGGGATTGCGTAGTTGAAGCTGCCCTCTGCACTGCGCAGTTGCTGTGTAACTACTGCTGCTGCCTCTGCTTCTTTGCGCTACCTCTGGATGTTGCTCTCTGCCTCTTGCTGATTCTTGGCACTGGGATTAGACCATCCCCTTAGCCAACACTACCTCTCTTTGCAGCTGAAACACTTCTGAAAATTCTTAACAAACCCTGCCCTAGAATTTCAGCTTAGTCTCAGTGCTCTGCCTCCGTGTGTGTGTTCTCCAACTGACCCCAAGCCTTTTCTTTATACATTCTCATTGGGAAACCAATGACCATGATCAAATCTTGAATCGATGGCTTAGATTAAAAGAAAGCTTGATCCGTGTGACATAAGACAATTCTATCACATGTTTTAATTAATTACCTTTAATAATTTAATTTTCCTAAGTTAGACTTAGGGTCCTTAATTAAAATTATTAATTAATTAATTATCTCCCAAACTGGATGGAATTTCCCAAATCCCTTTCTGGGTCTTGGAGATCTCATGTACTCTAGTTCCTCCACAAATTTTGGGAGCTAGAGCACATTTGATGCTACCCCAACACTCAAGAAAACTCAACATCCAGAACAAAAACATCATGATCCATTTGTTCTTCCATGCTTCCCTTCTGCTTTGGAGAACTACGTGAACCCTTTTGAGCTGCTATAGCAACGTCAGATTTACATTCACTTGCTTGTTCTCTGCTCCTGTTACTCATCTCTGGCTCCGATGCCATGTGAAAATTTCAATCCAGAAATATATTTCTACAGTGATAGATTTATTTCTGCTACTTTTTACTTCGGTAAGTTATTTACAAAATTCTTTCAGTAAATTTCGAAATAAATACTATTGCAACATTCACTAATGTATATGCAGATAAAGGAACAATAAGAAGCATAAGTATAAGAAACAATCACATGTACACACTTATTTTTGGACAATTATTCACGGAAAAACCCAATGTGGGAAATTGGTGTAGCAGATGAGGGTTTATATATTATTCTTCAGCAATGAATTCTTTACTAGGAATAAACTGGCAGATTCTTTTAGAAAACACTTGAGACAAATTCCCTGGTTCTTTCCGAAGATTTTATGACACCCCGAAGACCCACTGTCTCCCTCTGCATCACTTTGCGTGCTTGTTTGTGCAGTCCCTGCGTTGGACTGCGTCACTCTGCGTGGGTTCACTGTGCTGCCTTCTGTGACCCTCCTCTCCTTCTTCCCAATCACTACTGACTCCCTCTTCTTCTTCTACTTCTGCAACTCTGCCTTGCAACTCTCCCTTTGAAATCGAATTCTATACCTTCAGAATCGATCTCCTTTGGGTTACTGAGTGTATGCCCGACTCGCTTTCCAAATGACCCTCAAGCCTTCTTTTATAATCTTTTCATTGATGAATCAACAGCCCATATTAGAAGTCTAATCAATGGCTAAGATTAAAACTTGACATGATCTTCATTCTCTAGAAGATTCACACTGTCTAATTAATACCCATTAATTATTTAATTTCCCTAAGTTTAGACGTAGGGTCTCTATTAAAATATTTAATTATTTTAATAAAACATGAACCAAGTAGAATTTCCACAAACGGTTTTTGGGTTCTTTTAATACTGATGTCCAGGCCTCCTCACAAATTTTGAGACTTGGAACACTTTCCGATGCTACAAAAATCAACATACGACACCGAAGATAAGGCCATCTGTAAACTCTATAGACTCATAACTATGTGGAAAAACATAGATGCACCTTTATGCGGGCTGGATTAGCCCATACACCATTGATCATCTCGACAAAAGTAGGTTCCCATAAATCCATGAGTCCTCAAGTAAGCCCATCTAAGGTCCCCCAATTGTCTCTAGGACAAAAGGAACCAGAGATGAACTCAAAGGGATAGGACATGGTCTGACCAAAACAACAAGACTCAACATGACACAAGGTCTAGGATACCTTATACAAGGCCTCACATGTTTTTTCATGGGTTTTGACTTTTGACCTTGGGTTTACAATGGTGTGAAAAAATGCTGCAATATAGGTACCCCTGCTGAAAAAAGTGGTAATAGATCCCTTGGAATCTGTTAAAATATTCATCCCTAAATTTATTCCAATTTATTGAAAAGAATATTTTATTCCACTACATTGTACCAATTATATGCATCTCCTTCTAGTTGCATCAATACGTATTTTATTTTTTTCTTCATTGTTATTGATACCATATATTTCAATGTACTATTTTGCCTTGTTAAACCATGTCATGCCTTGCTTTTCATTCCTGTCAAATTTTGATAAATCAGGTTTTGTTTCTATGGGGTACCCAAAAATTGATTGATTTGTATGTGATGGATATTGGTCAGTGATTACCATGCTGTGAGGGGGAATGTTCAGTTGTGGATTTGAGGTACTGAGGGAGCTTAAACGGTGGAATTTGAGGTACTGAAGCGCTTGAAGAGTTTGGTTGTGGAATGGCGGTGCTTATAGAACTGACTTGCATTGCAAGATTTGTCATGATGTCCTTTGATTCCATATGATTTTTATTGACCAAGGCTCTCAGCACTGTTTGTTCTAATTCCATATGATTTTTATTGACCATGGCTCTCAGCACTGCTTGTTCTTGTTGTAGCGCTTTTCCATTCTAAGTGACTAGGTTTCTTAACTTTTTTTGTTCTTGTTGTAGGACATCGTGATTCTAAGTGATCCATTCCTCCAACTTATCGTGTTTCTCCTTAAGTTCTTCATTCTTCCTATCATTTTCTTTTTGATATTCTAACTTCTCCAAGTTTTAATTGATCCCCCACGATTTTCCGTGTTACAAGTGGGTAATTTTATAAACGATTTTTACCAGATTTAATTACTGTACCATCTTAAAATTTTCCTGAATTTTTCCTTGATATTTTATGGTTGAATGAATTCAATTTGTATTCCCAACTAACTAACTCTGTTATGGCATGGAGCCGCACAATTTTTTGTTTAATTTAATGGTATGGATAGATCCTACTACAGAATGGATGCAATTGTAGCACTATTTTTAATTTACTGTACAGAATTATTAATTGTATAGGCGGTACAACAAAAATACTTATCTGCACAAACTACCAATCCAATTGGGCATCACTTTTATGGACTGTAATTGATATGCATGGCTGCTGCAATCTGTACGATGACTTTCTTGACATTTACAACAATTATATTAAATGGAAGCTGTATGAGTTTTGTGATTTGGCAGTAGTGGCAAGGTATGACGGAGGCAACAACAGGCGAAGGTATGGTGGCAACATATGATGACGATTGTATGACAACTACCACAGGTGGCCGGGGTTGTGTCCTAATGGCTGTACAGTCCAGATGACAACCAGCTCTAATACCAGATGAAGTGGACAAGATTTAAATTATTTTTTCTTAATTTTTTGAGACAATATAATTATATATTGATGTATGCAAATGAATGAATAAGTTGATGGAAAATTACAATGACAGGCCCTGTATAAATAACCTAAGCGGGTACCTTTTTGCTAACATAATGCCATTTTTTTATACGGTGGGAAAACCTATCATAACTCAGTTGTCAAACCAGCAGTGATGATATTCATCACTCGCTGCTATCCGCAAATGCAGGCTGACTCATCACTATTATTCAAGGAAAACCATGCCACCTGGAATTACCTGCTGGTGGTCCGTAAGGTGGCAGACTTTCACTCCTGCCAAAATGCCTCTGGGTCATGGGCCATTAATCTGTTTCCTTACGTCTGAGGAAGACGAGATCTTAGCCAAACAGAAGCAGTTTTAGGGAATACTCCAGGGCCAACATCATGCCCTTTAATAAACTTGATATTTTCCAAATTTTTAATTACTATTATTTATTTTTAGCTTTATTGTATTTTTTATTTTTTATTAATTTTTTTTTACCATTTTATTCATATCAGAGTGGAAGTTGTGATTCAAAATATATAATGTAATGGAGGAGAGTTTCATTAGTTATCAAAGTGTTAGTGTTTTCTTGCACCTAAAGGTTCTTTTTCATTGATTGGCATGCTTGTTACAGGTTCAATTTATAGGAGAAGAAGGGATTGATGAAGGTGGTGTACAAAAGGAGTTTTTCCAATTACTCGTGAGAGATATTTTCGACCCAAAGGTTGTTATGTTTGTAGTTGGGTTATGTTTGCTTATTTGGAAGTTTAATATCCATTGTTTCACCCATACAAAACAGATCAGAATTCAACTCATTTTACTTTGATATTTCAAATAAATAAATAATAAAAGCAACCTTCAACCCATTCTAATGCGTCGATGTCGTATCTTTAAGGTATCTTTTTCGTTGAATTGAATTGTGCAGTTTGGCATGTTTTATTACAATGAGGATACACGGTTATTCTGGTTCAACTCTCCTCCATGGGATGCCTTTGTGGAATTTGAATTGGTTGGAATTCTTCTTGGCTTAGCTATCTATAATGGTCATATTTTGGAGTTGCATTTTCCAAGGGTTGTGTACAAGAAACTTCTAGGAAAAGTACCAACAGTGGAGGATCTTGCAGAGGTGAGTTAATTGATATAATTTTTCATTATATAGAATGGTGCAATTGTAAATAGGATTGATATAGGATAGTGCAATTCAATTACGATTCTGAATTATCACCAGTTTTTATTGATTGTTGACTAGGACGATTTCATTTTAAATTTTGTTCAAACTTTAGAGTCAGTTTCATGGAACTGCAATCAATGTTACATTTATCGTTATCGGCAATTTATCACCGGGGGTCCAAATTTTTAATTATCAGCAATATCGGTGAAATTATCAGAAATTATCATGAAAATTAAAAAATAGAAAATACTCCTTTTTTTCAAAATTTTAAACTTCTAAAGCAACATCAACATCAAATAAACACATCGTCACATAAATATGAAGATAAATCATAAAACTACTATATGAAATGTATAAGATGTCAAGTGATACATCAAACATCGATACTGAAATACGATATTTGTCCTGACTCTCCTGAGTCACAAGTCTTAATAAGATAAAAAAAAAATTGCATCAAAACAAAAAGGTGTATCTCATGAGATAATCATCAGGAGGCATCTAGATACTACAAGCCTACAAGGCTGATCATGATGCACTAAAATGTCAAGTTTCAACAATTCCCACTACACCTTTTATGGGCAAAGGTCACTGGTGTCATTCTTCTTCTAGAAGCAGTAGGTGGGCGTGCTGAGCCTGAGTCTAAAGTGGAAGGTGAAACTCTTGGGGAAAATGTGGAAGATTGTTGAACAGTGTAACTAGGTTGGTCTTCATGTTGACTATGTAATTATGCATTTATATAAAGAAGATGTCAAAGATAATAAAATGTATTTTTGGTGTACTTGCTTCATGGGTTTCATAAGCAAGATTTTTATTATATAGATAGACTTCTTCTTGATGTCTATTAGGTTGAATTAAGTGTCTCATACATGAAGGATCTAATCTAGGTATTTATGCTCCAAGGCCTTGTGGAAGACGCTTACAAACAACCCTCAATGAATTGATAAAAGACAAGCTTTAAAGGCAGAAAAGAAGCACCATATCAACGCAGGAATATTACTTGTTCAAGTCGGCCTAAAAAAAATCATAGAACAAGTCGGCTTATTTACAGGCAGAAACAACTATTTATAGGAGCATGCGGATTTCAGTTTCGTGCAGCATTTTCGGATATGTTCTGAGATTAAATGTGAAGTGCAGGACTGAACCTTATGCGGATAAGGAACAACAATTAGGAGAATTACGGACAAGACATGCGGATCTACCTCGGGAGTGATTGCGGATAACACTGCAGCTAATACGGAGCAATCTCAGGAAAGACTGCAGACACATCACAGTCAATAAGTGCGGACAGAATTGAGAAATAGGGCTGCCTCTGTATGCAGACAAGTGCAGGAAGGGTAGCACAGAAATACGGATAGTTAAGGACAGTTTGTGGACAGTCAAGGATAACAAGGCACAGTGTAGATATCCCTGAAGTTTAAGGAGCAGATGTAATAAGATTGGTACAAGAATAAATTGCTGATATACATTGTTAAAGGCTATGATTACAAGATAGAATTAGCAGTGGTTGAGACTTTGAACATAAGGAGAAGAGGCAATAATTGTTCCTACTGTTCAAGCAAATCAACTACAAACATATGCAAAGTGAAGATCAAAGTCTCTAGTACTGATGCAGAACTAAGTAATTTGGTGAAGAGAATATTCAAGGTTAAAGAAGCAGGATCAAGGTCTTGGAAGCACATCTAGGTCAAGGGTCTAAGTCTGGGTCATGGTAGTTGTCATTTGAAGATCTATAAGAAGAATTCTTTGCGGGTTTTCCTCTCCAAGAGGGAGAGGTTTGCCCTGGCTCTAGGAGCCTAACTTTTGTGTCTTGTGCATTTTGATAATTGACTTGATGAAAGATTAACTAAACTAAAAGAAGAAGAAGACATAAGCATCACAAATAAGGTCACAAGTAATTATCAAAAGGAGAGTTTGTAATAACCTACAGCCCTCCAAATTCTCAACATGGTATCAAAGCTAAGGTGCTGATCACAAGGGCTGCGAAGATCAAAGTTTGGGTTGGAAAGTCAAATCAGTTTGCAAGGAAGACTATCTATCTACTTCAAGTGAGATCTCCTATCTCATTCAAAAGATCAAACTCATTCAAGAAAATAATCTTTGCCATCAAAGATTTGCACTCAAGACATTGTTTGAAGAGAACCTCAATTTCTGAAGACATTCTTTGTAATCAAGGGTTCAAGAACACCAACATTGAAGAAAGGAAACCCTTGACTTCATTCTCAATCACCATCAAGGAAGCTGCAAGCCAATCCACTCAAGTAAGTATTCATGACCCTATTTGTCAAGATGCCTTATTGTAAAGAAAGTAACAAGTTGGTTGGGTCATCAAACTTTAGTGCATGGAAGAAAATAACAAACTTGAATTTAATTGAAGACGAAGTAATGGACTATATCGAAGGATCTACTGTTCAACCCCCAAAAGAAGATGCCCCAGCCCATGCTAAGTATATGAAGGGAGAAATTAGAGCCCAGAGGATTCTCATAGAATCCATCAAAGACTCTCTCATTCCCTATGTATCAAAGCTGAAGACTGCAAAACAAATATATGAAAAATTGGTGGAGCTATTCTCTGTGAGTACTGAAGTAGAAGCAATCTCTCTAAGACAAGAACTAGACAAAATGAAATTATCAAGGGAAGAAGGAATCACTCCATACTTTATGAGGGTTTCTAAAATAAGAGATCAACTGCAGGAACTAGGAGAAGTGATGTCTGACACTGAGATGACTACAGTGGTGCTGAATGCTCTACCAGAGGATTGGGGAAACTTCACTTCTAGTCTATATGGGAAGGAAGAAGCCACCCCATTCCACGATTTATGGTATCTATGTAAAATAGAGGAAACAAGACTAAAAGCCAAAGTTGATATAGGACCAAGTGAAGAGAATCATGCCTTTGCAGCCTCATACATGAAGAAAGGAAGATTCGAAAAATTTGGCCCTCAAAATAAGAGAAGAAATATGGAAAATGTACGATGCTTTGGATGTAATGAACTTGGGCATTATAAAAGAGATTGTCCTAAATCTGGAAAGGACAAGAGGAAAAAGGAAGAAGCCCATGTCACTAATGAAAACGAAGAACCTGATGCTAAAAGATATAAGAAGGAGGAAGCGAGAGATCTCTATTACGACTGAGATCACCTTTCTCTTTAAGTGATCTCTGTTTGGTTGTAAAATAATATGACAGGAAGCAATGTACATTAAGAAGCATCTCGATAGAAGCATGGAAGGAGCTCTCGTTGAAACAACTTCTGGAAAACCTCTCTGATAACATTACTAAAGTAAAGCAGTCATCAAAATCAAGGGTTATCATGGAAACAATATTCTGGAGGTGATGACATATTGATGGAGCAGGAATGAAGCCATTCATTCTAGAGAAATTGCTACAGGATGACTCAAGGAAATAGGTATGAGGTATGCAAACATATATGTTGATATTGGATGTTGTGAAGTCATGTCATATGGTTGCAGGTAATAAACTTCCATATTTAGAAGTATGATCTATGAAGGAAGATCTCTTGGTGCATAGATCAACATAATATGTCCTCATAGAATATGAGGTGGTTGTACATAAACAAGAAATTGGAAAATTTGTAAGATCCTGGGAATGAATAATGTGCAAAAAGGAAGAGATCATGAAATGTAACCATGTCAAGAGGCAGTTATCATCCAAAGACCAAGAAGATGTGACTAGGAGATCTCCTGGGAAGATATGTAGACTCTGAAGGAAGTCTGGTAAAGAAGAAGACCCTTGGCAAAACATATCATTAGGAGATGTGTCAATCTATGTGAAGGATGCCAATGCCTGCAAGAAGATGTCATGGTGAAAGATCATCACTAAGGTAACTTTTGTTCTAGAATTCATATGTATATGTTTATCTGGATGAATTTGTGTAGGGCTGCTAGTCATGAGAAAGGATGTATGATCCTTGGAGATGATTTGAAGGAAAGCAGCATGACATAACAGTGGACCAGATAAGGAAGTCTGATGAATCACTTTCTGATAAGCTGACATGACTCAGGGATGAAGGTGATGGATGATATGAAGCTAAAAGTTGAAGATTCCTCAATATCGAAATCCATCACATCAAGGACAAGAATTCTTCATGAGCAGCTGGGTGTCTCACCATTGCTGCTAGAGGTCCTTGGTTAAGAGGGAACCTGATGATGAATTTCTTTCTTGGAAGAAACTTGGTAATTCCTAAGAATGAGCTTAGGTACATTCCTTGTATAAGAATGAGTACATTCCCTTGTGGAATAGGTCCTCCTTGGTTGAAGGAGAATGCAAGCCTCATTTTGAGTGTTCTTGGAAGGAAAATAGAATGATTAGGTAATGTTTTGACATTGATGCTGCGAAGATGCTGTCTGGAGCCTTCAAGATAAAGTAGTCGGGGGCCATTATTCTTTGAGGGCTAGCTACCAAGAAGATGTTAGAAGGTCATGCCGGAACACTCCCGGGTAGTACCTTGGAAGACGGCAGCGTCTGTTCTCTGTGGAATTCACTCACTGTCTGCTTGACATTGTATTGTCTTGCTTGAGAGATGGCGCTTATTAGTCAAGGCCTTGCACTAGGACAATGCGGTGATCTTCTTGTTTTATCACGGAATCCATTTCGTGATAATTCTTCTTATGAGGTTCTCAGTTTTGAAAGCCTTCTCCAACACTTGTATGAATGCTATATCTTTACACTCCTAAGGGAGTGTGAAAAGTATATTGAGTGGAACCTTTAAATTATTTCTGTAATACATTTATATAAAGAAGATGTCAAAGATAATAAAATGTATTTTTGGTGTACTTGTTTCATGGGTTTTATAAGCAAGATTTTTATTATGTAGATAGACTTCTTCTTGATGTCTGTTATGTTGAATTAAGAGTCTCATACATGAAGGATCTAGTCTAGGTATTTATGCTCCAAGGCCTTGTGGAAGACGCTTACAAACAACAGTCAATGAATTGATAAAAGACAAGTTTAAAGGTAGAAAAGAAGCACCTTATCAATGCTGGAATATTACTTGTTCAATTCGGCCTAAAAAGAATCATAGAACAAGTCGACTTATCTACAGGCAGAAACAACTATTTATAGGAGCATGCGGATTTCAGTTTGGTGCAACATTTTCGGATATGTTCTGAGATTAAATGCGAAGTGCAGGACTGAACCTTATGCGGATAAGGAACAACAATTAGGAGAATTGCGGACAAGACATGCAGATCTACCTCAGGAGTGATTGCGGATAGCACTGCAGCTAATACAGAGCAATCTCAGGAAAGACTGCAGACAAATCATAGTCAATAAGTGCGGACATAATTGAGAATTAGGGCTACCACTGTATGCAGACAAGTGTAGGAAGGGTAGCACAGAAATATAGATAGTTAAGGATAGTTTGTGGACAGTCAAGGATAACAAGGCATAGTGTAGATATCCCTGAAGTTTAAGGAGCAGACATAAGAAGATTGTTACAAGAATAAATTGCTGATATACATTGTTAAAGGCTATGTTTACAAGATAGAATTAGCATAGGTTGAGACTATGAAGATAAGGAGAAGAGGCAATAATTGTGAGGAAGATTTACCTTCCTACTGTTCAAGCAAATCAACTACAAACATATGCAAGGTGAAGATCAAAGTCTCCAATACTGATGCAGAACTATGTAATTTGGTGAAGAGAAGATTCAAGGTTAAAGAAGCAGGATGAAGGTCTTGGAAGAACATCTAGGTCAAGGGTCTAAGTCTGGGTCATGGTACTTGTCATTTGAAGATCTATAAGAAGAATTCTTTGCGGGTTTTTCTCTCCAAGAGGGAGAGGTTTTTCCCTGGCTCTAGGAGCCTAACATTTGTGTCTTGTGCATTTTGATAATTGACTTGATGAAAGATTAACTAAACTAAAAGAAGAAGAAGACATAAGCATCACAAATAAGGTCACAAGTAATTATCAAAAGGATAATTTGTATTAACCTACAACCCTCCAAATTCTCAACAAAGATGAAGTGGGATGTCTTCTGCCTCTTCCCCTAGTTGGCTGTCTCTATGTAGGTGGTCGTGGTTGTATCTTTGGCACACTCTCAAATTCAATATCCTCCCCCTACTCTAAATATGTATCTCCTATAAGTGGAGCATCCTCCTCCTCCTCAACCTCTTGCTTCAAACACTCAGGTGCCTCCTCCATGATAGGCCTCTCGGTCTCCACCCTCCACGGACTCGTGGTGTCAAGTGCCTCCAATGAAATGGCATCTATATTAGGTACTTTGCTTATCTGCTTGACCCATAATTTGAGATTGTAGTAGAAATATACCATGTCATTGAGGCGGTGGACATCTAACTTGCATGAGGAGCATTTTGTGATTAATCATTTAATCAAGATTCAAGATGATGTCTAACATATGCCATAAATTAAATTAATGAACTTATATAAAAAATTAAATTTAAATTTGAAATTTCTAAGTTTCTAACTTGTTTCGCTACTTGGAGTATATCTTTTCAAAGACACTCCAATTGCGTTCACCCCCTGAAGCGCTGCAAGTTTGAGTTAGCACTCGAATGGAAAGTTTTTGCAACTCTGGGACTTCTAAACCATAGTTTGCCTGCCAAACATCTACAACAAATAAATGGAAGGGATTCAAATTTCCAAGGAAATACATTGACTTATATTTCAATTTTCCATTAAGTAACAAATGTAAAAATTCAAATAGAATCATAGATAGTCATAGAAACTTAGAAAGGAAACACATTGAAATTTGAAAGTGAAAATTGAAATAAATTTCACTTGTAGCTTACCTGGCATCCTTGCAATCCTGTCTTGGATAGCCATATCATACTTGAATGTCCCAGAATCCAACTTATATACCTCAATTTGTTTGGAAATATCATTGAGTATAGTGAAAGTCAACGCCATCCTCTGAATACATTGGTAAAATGCATCCATAACCTTTGCATCAAATCTGAATCTACATGCATAAGAGAATGCAGGGTTGAGGTAGAGCCCTGCTACATGAATCAGATGATGGAGAGTGTTGTTCCATCACTCATCGTTCACACCCCACATCTCTTCTCATCTAGTGAATCCCTCTTCCCCCTTTTCCTCATAGTATCGATGGATAACTCCCTTTTTAAAATTATGCAACTGCAGTCAAATTCCACCTTGGACAACTCAGATGAGAAGGTGATGATTGCATTGAATTCCTCTTTTCGAGAGGACCAAAGTCGACCTAAAGATCACCTCATTTGGACAAACAGAAGTTGGTTTTTGAATTTATGTACCCACTCATGTATATTCGATTAGGTCAGCCCTATGCACATGTACCAATGGACAGGTCGGTCTCAACATCAAGTGGACCCTCATGGAAGCCTATCAATAGAAGAGACCTCAAGCTCATTTGGACACTCACATCACGCAATTTCTTCTCTTCTTTTATTTGTCTTGGTTCGCACAGGTCTGACGAAGGAAGTTCGCACAAGGGGCCAAAACTGCAGGGTTGAAGCTCTCACGAATCTAGGGTTTATGTTTTTTGGACGCTGGCACAAAATTGAGAAAATTCGTCGCTGGACGTACACAGAGTGGTCAAGGGTGCGTCCGGGAAGCCTCGGATGCTCGCACAATAGCCTGAAGGGAGCATCCAATGTTTCAAGCAGTCTCGTTCCCAAATGCATGCATAGAGTGGTCCAGGGTGCGTCTGGGGGTTTGAGGTAGATCTGAGTATATTTGTCCCCGGATGCATGCACAAAGTTCACCTTGGAGCATCCAGGTTTTCCATAGACGCTCTCACAAATCCTCCTCCATGCGTCTGGGACTAAAAGATGAAAACTTCAGTACTCCGAAGATTCCACTCAGTGTCAACAATATTCAACAGTAGGCTTGAAAAGCTTGACCAAAGGCGGATCCTTCTACACAATCTCACCACAACATATTAAATCCACATGAAATTAAATAAAAGAAATGGAAAGAAATCCTATAGATATATTTGACATCAAATAGAAGATTTCTTATCTGAAAGCAATCAAGTAACTCTTATGCTAAAATGAGATAGCTGCTTGCTAACATAACTTGAAACAAGCATGAAGGAAACAATAGAATGAAGAAATAAATAGAAGCATAACAACAAGTCAAGAATTTACCACATATGCAAGGAGAAAAACACCATCACAAGTTACCCCATAGACTTTTGTATTATATTGCAAGTATGCGTACAATCCAACAGCGTGTCCTCAAGTCCAATAGCTCGTATTACATGGTACAATAATGAGAGCCAAGGCTCATTCAAATAGGCAAATGGGAGCCAATCCCGATGACAAATGCAATGACAAATGGCTGAGATTGACAATCCCAAAGCAAAGTCAAGTTTCCAAGTGTATGAGGGCTGCTCCATGTGTAAATCGACTTGCTGTACATGGCCTGAAAAATGGGCAGCTTACTCCTTGTTCTAGGCCAGCGTAGATCCTTTTCCATGTGCATTTCTGTTGTGGCTTCCAAGTGTAGATGGTAGCAAGTGATAGGTGAGCAAACTCCCATCGAATTCTCCACTAGAGAAGCACACTCTGCCACTTTTGATAAACAAGCTAACGAACTGCTGTTCATACTTTCTGCGGACTATTGTGTAACTAATGGAAACTGCCAGGTAGAGCTGGACGTGATCAACATGTGGGCTGTCAATAATGATGCGTAGGAGCTGAAGTATGAGAGCTGGTGCCAAGTATATGAACGTGATGAGGGAGTAAATATCCCATGCAAATCTAGAACAAAATTCTGTGTATCGACACCTATTACAAGTGCCAACGAAATACTCTTCATTTGCTGCGTGGAGCTGTTGACATGGGCTATGTATCTTGATCATTTCTTTGCTTGCGTGGATTTTGTGTACAGTTGGACAAGCGTAGATACAAACTTCAACCAAACTCCATGCTAAATTGCTCATTAAACTGATCCATATCTATGCTGATTTTTTTTTTTTTGCAGTGTGGAGTTTTTGGCATATGTGTATAACCTTTTTCCTTTGACTATTCACTTGGCAAAACACGTGAACACATTTGTACCTCGACTAGTTACCATTAAAACTACATGATCGACAGCCACGGCAAGGTTGACTTGTTGGGGTTGTCTTGTAGAAGTGCTAGGTGGGAGGCGAAGGTAGAGAGGGGTTGCTGCTGCTCGCTGAAAGCCTTCTTCTGTTTTGTGAGAACTTCTTAGCAGAGAAGCATTAGACAGTACTGTGTCAATCACAACCAGAGTATTTTTCCAAGGAGGCCACAACCATCGGGATTTTTGAAGCCATGAATGAGACTGTTGCCTGCACATGATGATCAGGGCAACACAGGACAACTACTCCATGTACTCTTTTCTATTGAATTTTGCCAACGATAAATGAGTAAAGCACAGGACTTTAACAACTGTTTCAGGTTTTATGAATATCTGCACTCCGTAGACTTCATAGCAATCGCCACGTGTGAGGTTTGTGCTGTTTAAAGCGGTATTCTGAATTTCAGAAACTGTATTTCGCATTAGGCTGGCCCAAATTGTTATAGAGCTTGTGGTCCCTTTTGTTACAGAGTTTGTGTGATGAGTGATGAGATCACCATTATAAGAGCCCGAGTACATATCGATCCTTTTCGCAGTGCACAGCAAAAACAGCAGACAGTGTAACAACGGACAATGTCGAGCCACTCAGCAAAGTGTCAGTTACGACAGTTTGTATGTCAACTGTTTGACAAAATTTCCTTGAGAACATACAGTCGGTCTACGCTGAATTACGGGCATACAGATTTGAGCATTTTCTCATCTTAAAATGGAAAGCAAATCAGTAGCAAATGTTGAAACTGGCAAGGAAATATCAGGTTATGTGGAAACCAACCATTTAGGTCAAGTCAAAATTGTTTCAACATACAAAACAGGGAAGTGGATTTGGGTAAATGCAAAGCAATATTGGGGCATTTTAAGGTGTAAACTTGCCCACCTTAAATGGGAACAAGGACAAAGACAAAGAAAAAGAAAACAGAGCCAGAGAAAGAAAATAAATAAGGGCAACAAAAATAAAAGAGAGTCAACCATTTACAGTCCCACATCCACACCTCTCATTTGGTCATTAGATCTCTATGTTGAAGAATTGATGAGGGCCAAGACAAGGCTGGAGATTTTGGAAGCCAAAGAATAGGAAAGGGACCACAAAATTTCAGAGATCACATTTGAAAATCAGCGTTTAATGGAAGGTAATAGAATTTTAAAAGAACAGGCAACAATGTTACAAGAGGCTTTGAGACAGGAAAACAAGAATGGAAAAACATGAAGACATCGTGGCAAACCATGACAAGATCAAGGGCAATAGACAAGGATGTGATAATTCCTAAATCAACTCAGGTAGATACTCAAGTATCTCAACCAACAAATCTTTCAAAAGAGAAGAGAAAAAAGAACAATATGGATGGCGGTCCAAAAGAAATCAAAGATAGAGTTGAAGACGCTAATGGTTACATAAGGACAGGGGAAGAAAAAGATTCAAGTGCTCGTAGAGCACAAGAAAGAGGACACAAAGAAAAAAAGACAGGGAAACAAACTTTATTATCAGGGGAATAAGAGATTATGGGAGGAATGAAAGTACTCTCAATTTGGCAAGGGACTTTCTGAAAGAGAAACTACATTGGAAAGGGGAAATTTTCCAAGCAAGGAGGGTGGGGAAGATATGTGAAGAGAGGCCTCGCCCCATAAAAGTCACCATGGCAACTGTGCACGACAAACACCATCTCTTGAGAACAAAGAAACTCTTGAAAGACTCACACTTCTTCCTAGTTGAAGATTTAACCATCAAACAACAAGAGGAGAGAAGGGAAGAAGTGAAGAAAATTAGGGTAGCAAGAAATGAAGGGAAAAGGGCATGGTTGTACAATGGGAAAACAATTATTGCATTGTTTGGGACTCAGGACTAAACAGGGCAGCAAGCTGATAGTAAAGAAAAAAGATAGGGAGGAAAACAACAAGAGTAACATGGATGGAAAGGGGCGAAGACTCAAAGTTGAGTCTTATGTGTCAAACTTTGTAGCAGTCAAATCCTACTCAGGTCTACCTAAGTTTAATTTGTTGGAATTGTAGAGGCTATCCTTGGAGGAGGGGGCCTGGGTTAGGACCTATTGTGGAAGTTAGAGACATAATCTGTCTCACGGAAACTCATGAACATGATGGTTGCAAAACTCCTGTGTTTGACGGTTATTTGAAGTTAGCAGTTTGGAACAATGTAGCAGAAATGGCAAAGGGTATGGGGGAATACTGGTTTTAGTGAAAGAAAAGGAAGGTCGTCACATTCATTTGATGAAAGAAGATGAAAACAAACAATATTTATGGTTCAAAATATCAGAGAATGAGAATCACATAAGAATTGCAGCATGCTATTTTGCCCTTCAAGTCTCAAAAACTTACAAAAATAAGGGGATAGACAGGAAGGATCCATCTGCAACTTTAAAGCAGGATATTGTTGCGTACTATCAGCAGGGAGAAGTGCTTTTAGTGGGTGATTTTAATGCTAGAACAACAAATCAACAAGCTAGTATTCTTTGTTGCAAAGAGGATCATAATCCTATTTGGCTCACTGAAGAGGGGAATCCCCAATGGGTGAGATGTTTGGAGATAAATTGCTTACACTGTGTGGGACTGTCAACTTATTTATTTGCAATGGTCTGGACAGATGGAAAAGTTTTGGGAACTTCACTTGCAACACATACAATGGGGCAAGTGTCGTTGATTATGTGATTTGTTCACAAAACTTGATAGAAAAGATAGATGAAGTTAAGATTGGGGAGAATAATTGGGACTTAAAATCAGACCATAACCCAATTTATATGAAGTTATCATGGGTAGAAGAAAGGTAGCATTAGAGAAAAACCCAATGCTCTCGGTAATCACTACCAAGGGGAAATTTTTTTCTAACACAAGAAAATTGTACTATCTTCAAGACAATGCTGGAGAGATTAATTCAGAAAGAGAAAACGAGCTTCCAAAGCTTCAACAATCATGAGTTAACAAATATAATTCAAAGGGCACTTGAGAATTGGAAAAGAGCAAAAAATAGGAAATCAGAATCAAATTGTTTTCCTGTAAATGCTTGGTTTGATGAAGAATGCAAAACGGCAAGGAGAAGTTATATAAGCAGATATTAAAAAGGAAAAAATATGAGTTCATGCAAACAAGGCGAGAAGAGTTAATATATCTAGGCAAGAATAACCCAAAACTTTTCTGGCAAGAACTTCAACCAAAGAAGAAGCAAATCGAAAATAATATTACAGCTAATCAATGGTTTGAATATGCAAGACAACTCTATGAGAAAGAATCAGAGGTTGAGCCTCCCCCGGGGCTCAACACAACTACAAAGCTCTTCACATTACAGGGAGTGGAGATTGGAATTAAAAAGCTGAAAATAGGAAAGGCAAAAGACTTGGTTGAACTTCAAACAGAGATCTAAAATGGGGAAGGAACACTCTTGCACCGCACATCATGGAAATATTCAACAACATCATTCAACAAGGATTCCCAAGAGACTGGACAGCTAGCCTAGCAATACCCTTTTTTAAAAGTGGAGACATTAATAATCCCTCCAATTATAGAACCATTATAATCAACCCTTTGTTTGCAAAGCTTTTCGGCAACATGGTAGAAAATAGAATCAGTAAGTGGGCAGAAGTGAAAGAAAAGAGGGCAAAAGGACAAGCGGGGTTTAGGCCGAAGCATTCTACAGTGGATCACAACATCATGTTGAGACACATTATTGAAAAGGTTTGAGGGGATAAAGAAGAAGTATTTTGCTGTTTCGTTGACTTCAAAAAGGCATTTGACATAGTCCCTAGAGATAAGTTGTGGCGTAGAATGGAAAAACTTGAAATTCCTTTGCATTATAGAGCTGCCGTCCATAGACTTTATGAAGAGGTGAAAGTCAAAATTAGAACCTCAGCGGGTATTTCAGAAAGCTTTAGAAGTGACATTGGAGTCAAGCAAGGTTGTTCACTATCCCCTACTCTTTTTGGTTTATATATTGATAAACTGGAAGAGTGGCTAAATTTGCAAGGTGGGGATGGTGTTCGGTTGGGGGGGTTTGTGATAAAGCTTCTTTTACATGCTGATGATCTTGTTTTGATTTCTAAATCGGCCCATGGATTGCAGATGCACCTATATGCCCTTGAGCATTTTTGTAGAGCAGTGGGGATGCAAGTCAATATTAGCAAGACCAAGATAATGATTTTCTCTAATAAAAAGAAGGAAAGTTAGCATACGTTCTTCTTTGAAGGCAACACTCTTGAAGAAGTAAATGAGTACAAATACCTCGGGATCGATTTCAACAACAAACTTAATTGGGAGGACTGCAGAAAGAAGAAAATCTTAGGAGGGTGGAAAGCATTGTATGCTCTTCAAAACAGATGCAGAGAAGCAAAGTTGTGGGATTGGAAAACGATTAAAGTGATTTTTGGGTTCCTAGTTTGTCTATTGATGCTATATGGGTCTAAATTGTGGGCTAGAAGCACCCCTATCTCAAAATGGAAGCAAATTGATAAAATCCAAAAATGTTTGATCATGAGCAAGTTCAAAATAAAAAGTTCGGTACCTTATGAGATAATGTTGAGTGAAACAGGAGCAATTCCCATCGAAGCAATTGCTATGGTACAACTCATAAGATATCTAAAAAGAATTGAGCAAATGGGAGTAGGTAGATGGCCTAATGTTGTCTTCAAGGAAGGCATGAGTGAAAGAAAGAAAACATGGATGAGACAAAACTACACATGGATGCAAAAATAGAATGTCTACCTCAATGCTTGTCCCACAAATAGCAAAGAGCTAATGAACTTTGTTATGGATAAATTTCGTAAACAGGTATGGGGAAAAGAGTTGGGGAGAAAGAAGAAGTACTACACTGAAGAATTCAACCCTATGTATGATATCCAACAAAAAGAGTACATTGGAGCTGTTATCGCTTGCCGCCTACACCTACCTACAGTTAGCAGGAGAAGCCTTTAACCCCACAAGGTGTGGTTGGTGGCAAGGAACTCAGAGAAGGGGTTGTCACCTATTCCCGACTCTCTCCGTTTAATCTATCTCCTAGGTTAGCTATGGGGGTTGGTCCCTAAAGAAAAACTAAGTTAAAGATGTGAGTTTTCTAGGAGAATATTAGAGTGAGATTGGATTACTTTTGAAGATTCATGAACATTTATGAGCAACTTTGAAATAATGACAAACCATTTAACCAGTGCCTTTACAAATAACGTGCTCAAAAGTAAAAGAAATGCTCAAAGAGATGAGAACATAGTAATCCTGAAATGGAAACAAAAGACTGTTAGCACAAGATATCAGAAATGCTCTCAAGATAAATAGATTTATGAATCAAAGCATGAGAAACTATCTTGCTCATAAGGAAACATTTAGTGTTCTACTTTTGGAGAATGTAAATGAGATGATAGAAAAACTCAAATGTTAGACCAAGATCACAACATGCAATTAAATTTGCAACACCAAATAAGGGTATTTGCCAATGAAACGAGATATATCAATCATCCATAAGCATAATGATCATTAAAATGACAACATGCAATGAAGTTGCAAAAGTAAGCAAATTTCCAAGTACCATAGAATTTAATGTTGAAATTTGGTACCGGAGGACAGGTGGTTCCCTAAGGCTTTGATCTTTGGCCTAGGGAAAAGTGTCCAAAAGAATTTAATTTTTCTCCTAAAGTGACTTTATAATTTTTATAAAGTCAAATCTAATTTAAAAGTGACTTTAAGTGATAAAGTTACTAAAGTCTAATTTTAAAGTGACTTTTAATAAAGTCAATGTAAAATTAGAAAGGAAAAAGTGACTTTGGAAATAAATGACTAAGTGGGTTTTTATTAAAGTGGGGTGAATTAAAAAATAGAAAGTGAGATTTAAATGAGCATTTAATCTCAGCCCTAGATCTCAATCTATTTCAGCCATTGGATTTAGAGATTCCCCAAAAGTCACTTAGGGTTAGGTTAAAGGAGGAAAAGGAGGGAAAAGGTCATTCATTCTTTCATGAGCAGATTGAGAGAAGGAGAGCACGAGAGCAAGGGAGATTTCTGGGCAGTGAGGAGAAGGAGGCAGCAGCTGGGCACACATTCCAAGGCAGCGGTTCAGCAAGTCCGTACAGCAGAGTTTGGCACACATTCCAAGACAGTTTTTGGCACGATTTTCTAGAAGACTATACAACAACCTTTTGGCACGATTTCCAAGAGGTCGTATAGCAGTTTGGCTCAGTTTTCGAGGCAGCAGAGGGCTGTTTTATTTGGCACGAATTTCTAGGCAGGCTATACATCAAGTGGCTGTCCTCTTGCACGGAAATCGAGGCAGATTTCGTACAACAAGTTTCTGCTATTCTTTTGGCAAGAAAATCGAGATCCGTACAGCAACATTTATTGCTGTTTTGCATAGAAATCGAGGAGGCCTTACAACTGCATTTATTGCAGATTTTCTGGGCACAAAAATCGAGGAGGCCGTACAGCATTTAATGCTGTTATGTTTTGCTGTTTGCACATTTTCCGAGGCGGTGGTTAAGCACGGAAAACGAGATAAGTTGTAAAGTTTACTTGCTGATTTTTTCTGAATATTTCTCTCACTGTAAAAAGCATGTTTTCCAGAAATAAGGAGGAGCTTTCGAATTGGTTTTCCCCAAGAGTTGTAGGGGGTTTTTCTAGGGTCACCTTGACCAAAAATCACTGTGTTATCATGTGTTGAATGACTGTTTGTATCTGCTGATTTTTATTTCTGCTTTTTCCAGCATTCTGAAAAATTTCCAGAATTTGTGTTTTCAGCAATATTTATTTTCCAGCTTGTTGAATGTAAGGTTATGGGAAAGGGCATTTAACAAATCGGAGAAATAAGGTGAAACTGAAAACCGGGGTGGGAAACATAAAATTTCTACATTTAACTTGTTGCAAAATTTAAGGAATTAAAATGCTTGCATACATAGTGTTTCTTGAAATAATATTTGCATGTGAATCTTTAAACCGTCAAGATAGCAAAAAATTTGAGAATTTTGCAAGTAAATGTGATGAGATAGTGCTCTTGGTTTATTTTATTAATTAGTTCTAAAGTAAGGTTACAATTGAACTCTATTCCTCAGACCTCACCCTCGCCCAAATATTTGGATCTCACAGTGAGGAGTCCATAGAGGTAGAGGGTCCCTAGAACGTCTATTCAACCAACTTAAGTTGGAGGTAAATTTTAGAGATGCAAGTCTAGTATGAAAAGTGAAATGCCTAAATGATATGAAAGTGAGTTTGCAAGTGCTATGTAAAACATGGAGATGATTCAATTAAATATGCTTCATAGTTAGAACAATAACTCAAGTTGCCATAAATTGAAAGTGCTATGCTTCCTTACTTGTAGTATATTGTGAAACTTATCCAAATGATAAATAGATCACAAAAAGAAGTAAGTGATGGCAAATGAGATTGCAAATTAAGAAATTAAAGGACTATGCGATTTGTGTTACTTCCCAATTAGAGCATGCATATGTGATGTGAAAGAAAACGGAAATGTCAAAACCACTAAGTCAATCCATCTACAAATTCTCTCCTTTGAAATGGAGAGATAGGGATGCAATGGGTAAAACCCACGCTCCCACAACAAAAACAAAAGTTTTATAAATTTTACAAGAATGAAATGACCATGAGGCCTTTTCTAAACTAAGGAAAGTCTTTACAAATATTGAAACCATAGACTTTTCCTTGGTGAGAATTTAAAAAAAAAAAACTCAAAAGAATTCAAACTTTACAAAAGGAGAAGAGAAGCTAAGCCCCTTCAATTCCCACAACCAAAGAAGAGAGAGTTATCCTCCTCATTTGAAATTCGTAGCCCAAAGGTCCTGCAACAACTTGTTAGTAATTTCTTGTAGTTGTCCACTCAAGCTGTCACAAGAAAATGTTTGGAAAGAGGGCTACAAAATCAATCAAATATTAGATAGATAAAATTACAAAATATTGCACAACAATTTACAAAGGGCTAAGCCAAAGAGTTTGAGTAAACTCTCTTCTTTGCTTAGTCATCTTCAAGCTCCTAGATAGCAAATGAAAGCAATGAAGTATAATGTTTTAAAAGATATTCAAATTTAGAAGTATTCAGCTTGTATACAGGCTATGTCTCAAAACCCCTGCAAAACCACTTTGTAAGATAAGACTATGAAGGTTCAAAGAACAAATGAGAGCTCCTTTGAGAATGTATCAAGAGTGGGTTGGTCTCTCCAAGGATTTCACCCAACACTTGATTCTTTGATCCCAACAAGATGTTTCCTTTACAAAACTTCAAACAAGAATTAGTTCCATATAGATCTAACAATAAACAATGATAAGAAACTCTAGAGATTTATTTGAAACCAACTAGAGCATTCTATACCTAGAGTATACTCTTAAATCAAATGTCAATGTAAGATAGCTCTACATTAACAAATCTACAAGAGCATATGGAAACAAATTAGATCAAAGCATGAGTAAAAGAAATTATACCAATGATCAACAATTCATCACACTCCAAAAGGAGAAACACCTCATGAATGAAACCCCAAAGTCTTTATTGATATTTCTGAAAGTGTACAAGGCAGCAACGCTTCCGCAAGCACAATTGCTAGTAAACAATAATACAATATGAGAGCCCATGGCTCCATTATATAGAAAGTTGGGAGCAAATCCCAATGAAGAACCATATGCCAAGAGGTGAGAGGGAGGAGATCTCAAGGCAAATTCGAATTTGGTAAGTGGAGCTCCAATGCCAAGTGTAAAAACGAATTCTAGCAAGTGGACATCATTTTCTTCTTCCCTTATGTGCCAAATTCGAATTTTATGATGGAATGACATGTGTATATGGTTGGTAACCCATGTGGGGACAATTTCCCACAAAAATCTCCACCAAATATTCTACCAAATCTTCCCAAATATGCATTAACTTCACAAATTCGAATTTCCAAGTATGCAGCTCTCATATAATGTTGGAAATTCTATTTTATTTGAGCACATGTCTTTTCCTTGATTTTAGGAGTCCACATCACCTTGGGACTTCACTTTAACTCCTCCATAATTTTCCACTTCATTTCCACCTCATTTAACATGTGTGGATGTTTATTTTTCTCCATATATTTAATATCTGGCTTAATTAATTGCCAGATTGCCAGATTTCTACTTAGACCTAGTCAAATTCCGTGAAATTTTAGAGATGACCTAGCATGGTAATATACGTTGACTCTAGACACTAAGATGCGTTAGGGGCTCAACTTTCAAGCTGTCACCCTGGCTTTGGGGTAATGCAATGAGTGAAAAAACCTAGGAAATTATTCGCCCATAAAAAGGAATAATGAACCAAGTAAAAAAAACACTCCAAGGTGTACTTGCTTACTGATCGAGTCCCAACATTCCAGGTCTGTTACATGTCTTTATTCATCATGCTTGTGACATTTATACAATATCTCCGTAGGGCTGCGGGATCTGAGGACTGAAGAAGAAAATGAGAAGTAGAAGCAATAAAGTTTAAAAGCTCTGTTGAACTAATGATATTTGATGGTACAAGTGTTTTCTAGTTCATCCTTGGGCATGGAGTCTTCACATTATCATTAGGTGCCACACTAGTGGTCAACAGGTCCGAGTCTCAAAATCTATGTAATCTGAACTCTGAAATAATCACCGAATTGCAAACCTCTTAACTGTGTTTTTCACCGAATTGAATTGTGATAAATGAACAGTTTAGACGTATATTTATAGTAGTTTTTCTTCACAAAAAGACGTGATTGTTGAGAGAAAGGGCCTACATGAGGGACGACATGTATGACTGCTGTAAAACCTTTATTAGTATTGGAACCGACCTGTGGGTAATTCATATCATGGTTTTTATCATTCATGTTAGGGCTCTGGTTGAATAATTGTTTTATTTGCTTGCAGAAAGGTAAGCTTCTAAGCTTCTCTAAGAACCCAGTTTCGGTAGTTGCCATAACCAATTCATACATGTACAGTCCAAAAATAGATGCCATAGTAACATAGTAATTCTTGATTTTCTACTACCACCTTGTAGCACTAGATGAACAACCATTTTGTAAATTTTTAACTCCGGGCACTCTTATATACTAACATGGCTTCACCACTTCGCAATAATAAGCATCAATGTTGGGTGAACATGACAGGAATAAGAATTATTCTATGGGTCATTATAATCAGAGTAGGAAGTTCTATTAAATCGAGCTGGCCTCTCGGGATTTCGGATGGAGGTCCATTCTACTTGTGCCTTCAAAACCTGACCTGTTGCTTATGTCCAATTGTGATGCCTTTGTGAATTTTCTTGAAGTGCCCCTTTGCCATATACTGTTAGGGCTTCAACCATGCCCTTAGGGTTTCATACACCTTGGGCTTGAACAAGAGTTTAGGGCTAGAGATTTTCTCCTAGGCTTTGCATGAGGATAGGGAAACATAACAAAAGAGTATCACAAGAATATTTTCCATCTTAACAATGGCATATTGACATCAATGAAAACTTTGACCAACAAAAGCAAGGTTCAAAATGTCACTGTCAACCTGTTTGCAGACGTTTGCTCAATGTATCAATGTTTGGAAGTCACGCAATGCAAAAATTTGTTTAGTGATAGGTGTTCAGATTTCAAGAACAATTTGTTTCTTCCATGATAGGAAGTTCTTCAACAAGCTTCGTTTCAGCCAAATGATGAATCTGTATCAACACTTCCAAGCCAGGTAACAGCATCTGATACAATCTTCATATGCACCATATGTAATTCCTTTAATGTACAGATCAACAACACTTTTGTCATTTCAATTTGTTTGGCTTCATAGCAAAGATCATTCACGACATGGAATGTTCATGCTTTGTATGACAAATTGCAGGGATTAAGCTTGACAAACAATGAAACCTTTAAAGCACACAAAGGTTTCACCGTTTCCCGAAATCAAATTGCAGATTTTAGTGTCATTTATTAAAGAAATGAAGGCCACCTGGACATGGCCCTGGTTGATATACTACAGGTCTGTTTTCATGCTTCAGAAAATTGTCAATGATATCTGTAGATGCTATAATGGTTGTCCACCTTCACATAGAGGATACATGGTTGTGCAACATCGTTTTATAATTACTACAAGAAACCAGTGTCACAAGGCAGTAGATAGTTTCAAAGTGGGCGCAAAACCTGTCACTCGGTTAGGGTTTGGTTGTCATCCTCACACATGTTGGTCTCATCTCATAAAAGATTTCCAAAATTTGCTTCAGAAATTTCAACTTTACTATACATTAGAATCTTATGGTCGTAAACACTATAAAAAGGTCGATGCGTCCCAAACAAAAATCTGACAGGTAAATTTTTACTAGGAAATTTTGGCCCACCGATTGAGGTCAATAGTTGGCAGACAATGTGTTTTCTGCTAGGATCATTGATGCCCTGAACATTCTAGGATGTCACAAAATACAGTATTTGCGAGATGGCTGCTAGATTGATTCTTCCTTTATCATCTAGTTTGATTCTTTATGGTCAGGCGGGGAGAGTAAGCATTGTTGTGCTTAGAACCTCAGGGCCGCAAACAAATTCTGTCTCACATTATCGACCTGCACAAACGAAAGGTGCGAAACCCCTGAATTCAAGAAAAGAAAATTAAAAAAAACGCTCGAACCACAATAACCTTTCCACAAGTCGAGAACCACCTCAAAGAAAATATGAGTTCTCCTAGTGAAACCGTAGATCGAAACCTTTCGTGACTGCAGACAGTGAGCATGGGGAAAAATTAAAAGCTCTTCTCAAAAGTAAATGATGAGTCAAGAATCCCAAAAAGACCATTCAGAATTCAAACTCCGCAGATGTATCACTGAATGCTTCCGCTTGAAATTTTTCAAAGTTGCATGTGAAAATTTCAAATCTGAAATTCTACTGCTGTTACTGATTTATTTCTCCTACTTATTTTCCACAATAAGTATTTACAAAACTTCTAGCAAATATCGAAATAAATTCTACTACAGTTATCACATAATTACATAGAGAAAAGAATAATGAAATATAAGCATAAGAATCAATCACATCGACACAGTTATTTTTGGATAATTGTCCCCGGAAAAACCCAATGTGGGAAAACCGGTGCAGCAGATGAGGGTTTATATATTAATCTTCAGTAGCAATTTCTTTACAAGGAATGACTGGCAGAATAACTGAGAAATATCCAAGAAAACATCCGAGGTATTTCTCCTGACCTTTGGAGAAGTTCTGACACTTGAGAGGCCCTTTGGCCTTCACTACGTGACGCTCTGCGTAGAGACTGCGTGAGGACTGAGTCACTACTGCACTGTTCCTTTGCCCTGTCTCTTTGTGCTGCCCCTCTCCTTGTCCTAATGCTTCAAAAGACACTGGGAAGCATAGTGACGAAGTTCACCACACTTGAAGCATTTGATCTTCGAGACGTATTTCTTACATCTCTGTTGCTCTTACTGCCCTTTGGATGCAAGGGCTGCATTTTCTTCCTCCTCCTGCTTCACATTCGATTCACTGCCACTGCTGCCATCAAGTTTGCACTTGACCAAGTCTCTCCTTAGCTCTTCTTGCTGAAGAGCAGCCCATGTCTCTTCCCAACCTGGCAAGGTTGCTCTGCCCAGGATACTCTGGACAAATACTTGCCAATCATCAGTAACTGCATTCAATGGCAGTCTCACCATCGTTGTAGGAGAAGGGTAGACCGCACTGCCTTTTCGCCTTCGCCATATTAGCCTTGTACTGCTTCAATGGATCGGGATCTGCAAGGACAACTGCCGTGTTCTCAACAAAGACCTTGAGATCTTATTCATCTAGAAGACAATTAATCCTTGCCTTCTAGATCACATAGTTAGAGGCTCCCTCTAACCAGTCCCGATCTTTGAGCCCATGAGCTGCCATGGCCGTCAAATCTGTCGAATCTGCTCCTCTTCCTCCCCCTCTGCACAACACTGGACAAGTTTACACACTCCTTGTGGAGCTCGTAAATCTGTTGCTCAGATCTTGGAAGAACTGAAATTCCCTGGCTAGGAATCTCCCAAGAGAGAAAATTCCCTCACTGTGCTACTTCTTCTTCTTTTGACACTTTCTGCTTGACAAAATCAAGAGATGTCTGTAGAAACTGTGTCCCACTAGCTTTGCGCTGCTCCCTTTGGTTCGGCAAAATTCCGATTTGGAGACCTAACCTCTTTGTCGACTCACAAAGAGAGAGATCTACCTGGAAACTTCAGCCCTCCAGGCCTGGACTACACAATCCCTCGAAGGATTCAAACTACTTCCTTTTGCAACATTTCGGCCTTTGTCACGCGCTAGATCTGCTCTTCCTATTTCACAATGCAAGCTCTGATACCACGTGAAAATTCCAAGATCCGAGATCTAAGAATCCCTACTGCTACAACTAAACTACTTCTCCTACTTGTAAATTCAGATTTAACAAGCTATTAGCATATTATGCCTGGAAATACTAAAGTAGTTACTGAAGCAACCTTCACTCATTAAAATACATTTGTAGAAAGGAAACAGAGCAAGAAAGAATAATGCAAACACATGACACCTTTATTTTTGGACAAATTTCCCCGGAAAAACCTAATGCGGGAAAACCGATGTAGCAGATCTGGGGGTTTATATATTATGTAGTAAATTTCTGAATACAAATCTAGGATGCCTTTTTGGAAATCCTTGCAGAGAATATGACTGACAAAAAGTTCGTGAGAGAAATCTCACACTGATCTGGAAACCTGGTTTACCAACAGCCCCGGATCTAGAAGCCCTCCACTGTGCTGCGCAGTCTCTGCGTCACTCTGCGTGGGGACTGCGTGGCTTCTACGTCACTGGTCTTTTGTTGGTTGGATCTACCCTTCTGGCCTCTTCCGATCTCACACCCAGACTCTTCGGCACTGGATTTGGCTGACCCTCAGCTGAATCTCGAATTCCCTTGAGGCTTAAGTGTTGCCTCTGTCTGGGATTGTGCTGGCTCTGCGTAGCTGCTACACTGCCTTTGTTGATCTGCTCTTTGCCTTCTCTGCTGTGTATTCTCCGACTTAGGAAAATCTCCAACCGCAATTATTTCCCCTCACTGCAATCAAGAATCACTTAGATCTAATTTTCTTCTGAGCATTGCTTCGTTAGAAAAATTTGATCTCTAGATCCTCTCGGTGTTCTTTACAAATGACCCTCAAGTCTTCCTTTATAGCCTTCTCGTTGACAAATCACGACCGAGATTAGATCTCCAATCAACGACTAAGATTATATTAGACTTGTCCTGCTTCTTCTGGAAGTTTCATCCACAATTTACATTAATACTGATTAATTATTTTAATTTCCTAAGTTAGAGTGAGGGTCCTCATTAAAAATAATTATTTTTTCTTATAAAACTATTTTTGGAAGGAATTTCCCAAAATGATTTCTGGGTTCTCTGTAATGCATGTGTCTAAGCCTCTCCACAAAATTTGGGGCTTAGAGCACATCTGATGCTACCAAAAAGTAACACTCCCTCTTAGCGAGGAATGTGCTCTAATAGATATGCCTTGCTACACATTGCTCTGACTCTGAAGCATCTCCCTTTGCGCTAATGATGTTTGACATGCTGCCCATCAATCATTGCACTGCTACTGCATTGTATTGCTGCTGACCCTACCACAATCAACACTGCATCCGTACTGCAACTCCCTCTCAAATGCTGCATCTGCTGTTAGCACTGCCACTGCTAACTCTGCACTGCAACTTAGTTGCTGAGAGAAGCAATTGAAAACGTCCAAAAATCTGAATAAGTGTTCAGGATGCATCTCGGTGCTGAAAACATTGACTGTTGATAGCTACTGCCCTGTCCCTATGACACACTGTGTTGTGGCTGCTCTGCATTGTGCTGCTGCTGCTCTGCACTGTGCTGTGTTGTTGCAGCTCTGCTCTGCACTACTCAGAGGTTGGCGTTGCTTTCCACTACAACTGTCGTCTCTGCACTCCTCTGCACCAACTAGAAACTCCTCCAACTTGCTACTTCAGAATATGGAAACCCGTAGCAAGGTTGTGCTCCGAGAGGTGGGCTCCTCCAAGACCTTGCCCAACTGTAGTTCTGCTGAACTACAGCTCAATGTCACCCCATCTCCCTCATGGAGATATGTGAGCTCTCATGGCGTACTCTTCCTCATCAATCTTTGCGGTTGCAGCCTTCGGATCATGCTTCTCGTCTTTGTCCTTATGCTTCAAAGGGCATTGGGAAGCGTAGTGACCAAGTTCACCACGCTTGAAGCATTTGATCTTCGAGACGTCTTTCTTACGTCTTCGCTACTCCTGCTGCCCTTTGGATGGAAGGGATGCATCTTCCTCCTCCTGCTTCACCTTCGATCCGCTGCCACTGGTGCCATCAAGTTTGCACTTGACCAAGTCTCTCCTTAGCTCTTCTTGTTGAAGAGCATCCACCCAGCGTGGCAAGGTTGCTCTGCCCAGGATGCTCTGGACAAATACTTGCCAATCATCGGTGACTGCATTCAATACCAGTCTGACCATCGCAGTAGGAGAAGGGGTAGACCCTACTACTGCAAGTTGGTCATGAATCTCCTGAAGTCTTGACAGGATTGGATCAATGCGTTTCCCTTTCTGCATTTGCGCCATCCTCGGTTGCTGCTCAAGGTACATCTTTCGCTGCTTGGAAGATCCCTCATACAACGTGGCCAAGGATTCCCACATCTGCCTGGCAGTATCTTTGCCAGCTATATGGGACACAATGTGATCCTTGACTCCATCAAGGATTAACCTTTTCGCCTTCGCCATATTAGCCTTCTACTGCTTCAACGGATCTAGATCTACAGGAATTACTATCGTGTTCTCCACGAAGAGCTTGAGATTGTATTCATCTTGAAGACAAGTAATCCTTGCCTTCCAGATCAGGTAGTTGGAGTCTCCCTCCAACTGGTCCTGGTCTCTGAGCCCGTGAGCTGCCATGGCCATCAAATCTGTTGAGTCTTCTCCTCTTCTTCCCCCTCTGCGCAACACTGGACATTCTTACGCACTCCTTGTGGAGCTCGTAGATCTGCTGTCCGGATCTGCTGCTCAGATTTTGGAAGAACTGAAATTCCCCGGCTAGGAGTCTCTTGAGAGAGAATATTCCCTCACTGTGCTGCTTCTTCTTCTTCTGACACTTTCTGCCCGGAAAAATCGAGATCTGCGTGTAGAAAATGCATCCCACCAACTCTGCGCTGCTCCCTTTGGTTCGGCAAAATTCCGATCTGGAGATCTTACCTCTCTGTCGACTCACTCATAAAGAGATCTACTCGGAAACTTCAACCCTTTAGGCATGGACTGCACAATCACTCTTGGGATTCGAACTGCTGCTTTCTGTAGCTTTTCGTCTTCTATCACACGCTGGATCCGCTCTTCTGTTTTACAATGCAAGCTCTGATACCATGTTAAAATTCCAAGATCTCAGATCTAAGAATCCCTACTGCTACAACTGAACTACTTCTTCTACTTGTAAATTCAGATTTAACGAGTTATTAACAAAGTGCTTCTGGAAATACTGTAGCAGTTACTAAAGCAACCTTCACTCATTAAAATACATTTGTGAAAAGGAAACTGAGCAAGAAAGAATAATGCAAACACAAGACACCATTATTTTTGGACAAATGTCCCCAGAAAAACCCAATGCAGGAAAACCAGTGCAACAGATCTAAGGGTTTATATATTATGCAATAAGTTTCTAAATACAAATATGGGATGCCTTTCTGGCAATCCCTACAGAGAATATGACTGACAAAAAGTTCATGAGAGAAATCTCACCTTGATCTGGAAGCCCGACTGACCAACAAAATTGGATCTGCGAGCCCTCTACTGCGCTGCGCAGTCTCTGCATCACTCTGCATGGCTTCTGCATCGCTGGTCTTGTGCTAGTTGGATCTTCCTTTCTAGCCTCTTCCGATCTCACACCCTGACTCTCTGGCACTAGTCTTCTGCTAGCTGGATCTGCCCTTTTTGCCTCTTCCGGTCTCACACCCCGACTCTCTGGCACTGGATCAGGGTTACCCTCAGCTGAATCTCGAATTCCCTTGAGGCTGCAGTGTTGGCTCTGCTTGGGACTACGCTGGCTCTGCGTAGCTGCTACACTGCCTCTACTGATCTGCTCTCTGCCTTCTTTGTTGTGTATTCTTCGGCTCAGGAAAATCTCCAACTAGAATTACTGCCCCTCATTGCAATCAAGAATCACTTAGATTTGATTTTCTTCTGAGCACTGCTCTGTCAGAAAAATTTGATCTCTAGATCCTCTCGGTGTTCTTTACAAATGACACTCTAGTCTTCCTTTATAGTGTTTTCGTTGACAAATCAACGACCGAGGTTAGATCTCCAATCAACTGCTAAGATTATATTAGACTTGATCTGCTTTTTCAGGAAGTTTCATCCAAAGTTTACATCAATACTAATTCATTATTTTAATTTCCTAAGTTAGACTTAGGGTCCTCATTAAAAATAATTAATTTTTCTTGTAAAACTGTTTTCGAAAGGAATTTCCCAAAACCATTTCTGGGTTATTTGTAATGCATGTGTCTAAGCCTCTCCACGAAATTTGGGGTTTGGAGCACATCCGACGCTACCAAAAATCAACAGAAACATCTTGACGAGGAGAATCTAATGACATAGATCTCTGAACCAAATTCAATTATTTGACCTACCAAAAACCCTCGACAAAGTCGGGGTACATCCTCTGTCCAAGGAACCCAAACCCTAGGATTTAGGTTTTCAACCATCCAACAATATAGCTAGTATTTTGATGTAATCTAACAATAACTAAGAAGCGTTCATTATCCATTCGACATCAATGACTGGTGTTTTTGGTCAAAGTCAAACCCAATCAACTCCATGGGTTGACATCAATGACAACACCATCCAACACACCCTGTTTTCAATTGTTTTTATGCATCAAGTTTAATGCCCAGAACCCACATATGCTAATATATAAACATGAAAATAAATTTGAACTAAAACACTAACAAGCTACCTCTACTTTTAACTTTTCACTTTCAGCTGATAAGTAAATAAGACAACCATGCACAAAATTTAAGACACTTAAATTTTGGTCAAACACAGAACCTGGAAAAACCCACAAGGGGAAAACCAATTATAAGGAGGATTTTTTTGCTAATCTGAGAGAAATGTTTAGACAACAATAAATACACTTCAAGTACTTATTTCTCCCTTGAAGTTTCTGCTCAACCTTCTAGAGAAGTGTGCCACTGTCTTGAACCTCTACCTTGAAACTTGGTCCACTGTTCAATATTTTCTTGCCTAGATATGTGTGCCATTGAGAAAAAACTTACCTAAGAAAATGGTTCTACAACTCAACAATTGGTGCATTGATTTTGGTGCAAAAAGACTAGGAATCTCTCTTGGAAATGCATGCCACAGGTCTGACAGAAGACCCCCAAAATCTATGTCGTCTCCTATATTTTTGGGCCCATCTGACAGAGTTGTACAACACTAAAAATTATGATCTTAGTCCAACAATCAAGTCTCTGAAACCTCCTCGAATATCATGCTGAATATTTGCCTCAGCACTTCGAGGATCACACTTGTATAAGCCTTGGTTACAACAGTGGTAAAGACTGCTAAACTTTGGTATTTGTGCTTCTCTCCAAGCATTAAAACTTGGGCTTGAGCTGGGTATCTCCTTGCTGTTCGATTTCCTTCCTTAGGCAATGTTGCCTCAGCCTCCTCTTCTCTAGCTCTTCTCATCTTCTTCAACAAAATGCACATAAATAATTGTTAATTTTGGACAACTAGGTTCAAACTCCATGTTGTGATGCTCAGATGAAGATGCCAATATTCTTATTGGACTCCTCTTTCGGAGAGGTGCAAGATCGATCTAAAGATCATCTTAATCCGATGAGCATAACATGTATTTTGAATTTATTCAAAATATGTGTAAGTCGGCCTTAAGCTTTTGTGCCTCAGCAGTTGTGTCACATACCCTCATTGATGGATATATATTGGTCAATGTTGGAGGACATTTTCACTCATCTCATCCTCACGCATTTCTCTCTCCTCATCTGATTGGTTCGATAACCTTGGAGGCTCCTCTCTCTACATGTGGGAAAATTTCAGCAACAACACATTTTTGTTTTCAGTTTAGGGTTTTTGCAACAGCGTTGACTTTGGTCAAACCCTCCCAAAAGTTCGATTTTCCAAATCCACATTTTTTGGCACTATTCACGAGGCTAGATGTTGACTTTGACTTGGCTGCATTGACTTTGACTTGGCTAGACATTGACTTTGACTTGGTGGTTGTTGCTGTTTGCGTTTACCGTTGACAGACAGCGTTGACTTTTGGTTGCTTTTGAGTTGATCGGTTTGGCTGTCCTAGAGGGTTGTGTGACATTGCTGGTTGGCTGACCATATTAAGACTTTGCTGGTTGAAGCATCCTGTTGATTGCCGTAAAGCACCAACACACTTATATATTTTTGGCTTGACTTCTGTCGATCTACTAGTATGTTCTATCAACATTTTACTTTGTTGTTTATATGATTGCTGACTAATATTGGGATAAAAAGTAAAGTTGCATCAAGCATAGAACATCTACAAAAATTTACATGGAATTAGAGCGAAGGTGAAGACAAAGCCCTAGTTTGTAGTAGTCACCGAAGAAGAGGATGGGTTCCTCAAACTACAATGGCTTTAAGGCTGATGACAAATTGACTGGGAAGGATGACTTCCATGCCTGGAAGATGACATTGGACCTTAATTTGGAAAACCAAGATGTCATGGACTATGTGCAGGGCAAAATCCAAGAGCCTCCATCCACTGCAACTACTGCTGCCAAAACAAAGTATAAGAAGGGGGAAATCAAAGCAAAGCTGATGATCAAGGACTCTATTTAGAAGAGTCTGGTTGCCTACATCTCTGAGATGGGCACATCCAAGGAGATGTATGATAAGCTGGTCAACATGTTCAAGGCCAACAATGCGAATCAAGTCCTATTCTTCAAGAATCAATTAAAGAATCTGAAGAAAGACAGGGATGAGTCTGTTCATTCGTATTTTCCGAAGCTGACCGAGATCAGGAATAATTTGCTGGCTACTGGGGAGACAATAGTTGATTGAGAGATGGTTCTCACCACACTTGGAGGTCCTTTATCCGAATGGCATGTGTTCAACACTACCATTCTCAATAACAATGTGATACCTGACTTTGGCAAAGTACTATCGAGATGCGTTCAAGAAGAGACAAGGATGAAGGAATATGAAAATGAAGGAAATGTTGCCTTCGCTGCTCATTCTAGGAAGAAGAACTTTGGTGGTCCAAGGAACAAAGGAAGAGCAGGGGCCGAAGGAAAGAAGGGCAGGTGTTACACTTGTCACAAGCCAGGTCACTATGCTAGAGAATGCCCTTTCAAGAAGGATTCTCCCGATGATGATAACAACAACAACAACTGGAGGAATGGCAATCAAAGGAACAACAGGTTCAAGGGGAAGAAGAAGGCTCCCTCCGGCGGAAATGGTCAACCTTTCAAAAGGTCAAGAACTATCAGGTATGAGGAATCAAATGTTGTTGATAAAAGAAATGAATTCGTTCTTGTATCTGCTCTCTCTGCTGCATCTCCACCCAACACTATGGATGTCTAGTTGATAGATAGTGGTGCCTCAAGGCACATCACTGGGTTCAAGGAAGCACTTTTTGATATAGTTGAGAAGGATACTAATCTGGAAATTATCCTTGGAGATAATATCACATATCCCGTGAAAGGGACAAGGACAGTGACCCTCCACTTGTCTCAAGGTCAAGTCCTCCACTTGCAGGATGTACTCTATGTACTTGATTTGAAGAAGAACCTTGTGTCTATATCGGCCATGGAAGACAAAGTTTTCAATGTGGCATTCATTGATGGGAAGGTGCGTATCTGGAAGAAGAGTTTCAAGGAAGCTATCACGATTGGGTTTAGAGTTGATACAATCTACTAGGTTGGAGGAAGTCCACTGGGAGCGATGACGTGTGACACTATCCGATAGACTGAACTATGGAACCGGAGGCTTTGACACCTTCACTACAAAGCCCTTCCCGAAGCAAGGAAGGTGGTGACGGGGATGCCCGAGTTCTCAAATAATCATGAAGGTGTATGTCAGGGTTGTGCTGAAGGAAAGCATACAAGGGGACCTTTCCCCTCAAGTGTCACAAAGACATCTGATGTCTTGCAATTGATACATTCTGATCTGTTTGGTATGCTGCCTGTGACATCCTTGGAAGGATGTTCTTATTATATGACGTTTATAGATGACTTCTCTTGCAAAACTTGGATAAACTTTTTGAAAAAGAAGGATGAGGCTTTCATGTGGTTCTGTACCTTCAAAGCCTTGTTGGAAAATCTGACAGGGAAGAAGATCAAGATACTGAGGAACGATAATGGCACTGAATATGAGACGAACAAGTTCAAGAACTTTTGCAGAGAATCTAGCATCAAGAGAGAGACCACAACTGTCTATACTCCTGAGCAGAATGGCGTTGCTGAACGAAAGAATAGGACCATTGTGGAAGCTTCCCGCGCCATGCTATGTGACCAAGGTCTACCGAATTTTCTGTGGGGAGAAGCTGCGAACGTTGCTGTGTACATACAAAGACGATGCCCGCATTCCGCTCTGGACTCCAAAACTCCCGAAGAAGTTTTCTCAGGTAAGAAACCTGACGTCTCACATTTTAGAGTTTTTGGATGTCTTGTTTATTTTTATGTGCCGAAAGAGAAGAGGAGCAAGTTGGATGCTTCTGGGAAGAAGGGAATGTTTGTGGGCTATAGCAAAACTTCGAAGGCCTATAGAGTCTATGTGCCTGGTCAAAGGGAAGTGGAGATATGCCATGATGTCACCTTTGACGAAGATGCTTCCCTAAGGAAAGTAGTCATTCTTCCGAGATCTGAGGAAGATCATGAAGCAAGGCCTGGAAAGCAGGAAGAACCGAAGGATGAGACGATGCCTGATGTTGAAGGACCGATGGACTCGATTGATCCACCTCCTTCGATGAGGAAAAGACCATCATGCCTTAGGGACACTCTCGAGGATGCCGAGGGACATATGGCCCCAAGGGGGACATTCCGTGTAAGGAAGGAGCCGAATAGATACCTAGGGTATCTAGCAGCCGTGAGTACTATTGTACAATCTGATCCTGGATCTTTTGAGGAAGCCGTAAAGCATCAAGTCTGGAAGGATGCTATGCACGAAGAGTATGAGTCCATAATGAAGAATGATGTCTGGGATGTGGTTGCAAGACCGGAGGATAAAGCAGTTGTCACCTCGAAATGGCTGTACAAGATCAAGCATGGATCTGATGGAAGTGCTGAAAAGTTCAAGGCAAGATTCGTTGCCTGTGGCTTCTCTCAAAAGGAAGGTGTAGACTCTGATGATATATTTTCACCTGTGGCCTGATATACCACCATCCAATCTATCATAGCCCTTGCTGCTATGCAAGGATGGAATCTTCATTAGATGGATGTGAAGACCGCATTTCTGCATGGTGCGATAAAGGAAGAGGTGTATGTGAGCAACCTCTAGGGTTCGAAGTCTAGGATTGGGACACCCATGTCTGCAGGTTGAAGAAAGCCCTCTATGGGTTGAAGCAAGCACACAGAGCTTGGTACGAGATGATAGATAGCTACCTGATGAAGCTGGGCTTCACTTGTAGTAATGCTGATCCGAACCTTTACTTCAAGGTTGATAGAGAAAAACCTCTCATTTTGGTGCTGTATGTGGACGACCTCTTCCTGACAGGTGCTAACCCTCTCATTCATCAGTGCAAGAGGGAGCTCGATGCTGAGTTCGAGATGAAGGACCTAGGATTGATGCACTACTTCCTAGGCCTGGAGGTCTGGCAAAGACCTAACGAGATTTTCCTTTCTTAAGGAAAATACATTGTGAAGCTTCTGGAAAGATTTGGCATGGTGGACTGTAAGTCTGTGTTGACACCGATGGAGGTTAACTTTAAGAAGTTGAGTGGCAGCGTTGCTGGGCCCGTGCTAGCAAATCCTACTGAGTATCGCAAATAGTAGGGGCCCTGTTGTTCTTAGTGAACACTCGTCCGTATGTTTTGCAGTGAACACTTTGAGTCAACATATGGTTGAGCCTCATCACATTCACTGGGTTGGTGCCAAGAATCTGTTGAGATATCTTCGAGGCACAATAAACCATGGGTTGAGATACACTGCCGGGAGCATGACACTCCATGGATACACTGATGCCGATTGGGCTGGCAGTGTGGTGGTGTAATATCTCAAAATGGGGATGCAGCAATACTAAAACACAAAACTAGAGTAGCAGTGAGAAATTAACTCATAAAATGTGTGTAGAACACATAGTCGTCATATTATTGTTACAGCAGCAAAAATATGTCCCATTATATTATCCCAAAGTGGGGAAATGCAGTAACATGGACCATAAAAACGTTATTCCCAGAACAATTATGCTGTAACAAGGGAAAATAATACTTAAATCCCTTAGCATATGTATTATGGCCCTCACATTCAAAAGGGGATTAGAAACAAATCCCTTTTGCTAAGTTAGACGGATCTCCTGACATCAAAATGGCTTAAAAACACCCAAACCCCATGACTTATACCATGCAGAATTTTTGAAGCAAGTGACTGCGTGATTTAATGAGGGTTTCTGCAACAATGTGATAGAAAACTATAGATCTAGAGTTTTATTAAACAATATGCTGAGAAAATAGAGATCTATCCTCTTTAATACATTATGGAGATAACCCGACAAGGGTTTCTTGAAAGCTTGAGTACAGAAGAATAGATCTGCACATCTAGCTTTGAAATAACGCAGTCTTACTGCAACATTACATACCTATAGCTGAATAGTACAAGAGAGAGATGGGAATCCCTTTTTCTAGCTTTCCGGGAGAAGGGTTGGCCCTTTCCCTAAGAAACTAGGTTAAGATCAAGAGGTTTAATCCTCCTGCTGCAACACTGTGAGAAATGATGCAGTTCCTGCAAGAGACTGCGCTGTAGGTGGTGGAAAGTAAGTTGGCCAAGTGCCAAGATCCGAAATCTGCTCTGGAATCTTCCTTACTGATCTCTCAATGGAATAGAAGCTCCCTTCTTTGAAAAACAAGTTCCAGAAGTGGTGTTGTGAAACCTCTACTGCAACACCCAGCAATACAACGTTATACTGCTACAGAAATAACACTGTAGCTGAAGGAGGTGGCTTGGCCTTGAGCCTGGATGTGGAGAAATACAATACAAGCTCCCTCAAGAGGCCTCTCAAGAAAGGATAAGGAATTCCTGAACAGGAATGCCTTGTGCTAAGCAGCACAACAATCTCAACTAAACAGTTGAAGAAAGCACAAAGTCATACAGACCATAAAATCAATAATCAATAACATGTTTTGCTATGGCTGCCTTGCCCTCCTTTTATACAAATGGAAGCCCTCCAACCTTGGGTCCCACTCATTAGGGTTTCCTCCACCAAGGAATCTTCCTCCCATTATCTCTGTGCTGTCTCTAAAGATGATCTCCACCTCCTATCGCAGCGATGTTGACTTGGTCAAACTTGACCTTGTCCACATGCAAATGCCCCTTTTCACACATGAGGGTGTGAAATCCAGCTCCTATGACTATCTCTTTTCACGTTATGAGGGATTTTATTCTTATTCCTGAAATGTATGGGCCTCCTTACCCATTTATTCATCTCCTAAATGTAAACAACAAAAAACAATATTCCAATTAGCTGCATGCTAATTTTGGGATATTACAGTCCTCCCCTCCCAAATGTTGCTTGTCCTCAAGCAACTGCAAGGATAGAACTAAGAAGTTTCCCCTCCTCCTACTGTAGCATCCTCATATGATAAACTCCTCCAAAGAATGAGAGGTTGTTTCATCAATAAGTCTCCATATTGCCCCTCCCAAGCATGCAAGCTAGCTAAATAGCTATCATCATCAAGAAGTAGAGTACTCAAGGAGGCAATAAGGTGCTGTCCAAAGGTCCCCTTGAGGCATGGGATCTGAAATGTATTGGGAATCATCATTCCCATGTGGATCCTCCATCCCCAAGCTATCATCCATACACAATGAGCCACCCTCCAAAATGGTAACTCATGCAAATCATCCTCCACCTGTGGCTCCTGCAATGTAGGTGGGTTGAATATCTGATCATGGTAGAAAAAATAGCCTACCCCACGCTGTCCTCCTCTCCACTTATGATAAGTGTAGAGTATCTGCTGATCTTGGGCTGCAATAATGTTGCCCTCAAGTGGCAAGATGAAGACTAGATCTCCAAAGATCCTCTCTCCCATGTCATGAATCATGTTGGCCCAAACCATCCCATACCAAATGAATGGCACATCATCACCATATGGCATCCAAATCAGAAAAATGCTGAAGGTTATGTGTAATTTTGGATTTTACCAATGGTCCCTCCAATGGATACAGCACAGTCTTTCTAACTGCTGTGTTAGATCATCATGTGGCAAGTTGTCCTCCAACAAGTTACTAGCTGTGCATGTTTGCTCATCTACTATGTGGTAGTAAGCAGCATTATATATCAGCTGAGTATAATAAAAATGACAACACACTTGCCCAAAGTCATATAGAGAAGGGTTATCATCATAAGTGTTGGTCCTAGAATGATCATGAAACCCAAAAATAATCTTGCCCCCTTGTGGAGCAATGCACTGTACATAGATGGTGAGATAATGAAAATACCCAATGAAATGAACAATAAGTACAGTGATGCATTTCTTACCATGCATAATGAGTAAGTTGAAAGTGAGTTCCATGGATGAGTCCACCCATGAGAATCTTCTCATAAAAATCTGCAACATGAAAGGGTGCATACTCCCCTTGGAACACTCCATCAATAGAAACATACTCCCAAGTGACAGCGCTGTTGGCCTTAGTGATAAGGCTCTTGTGACTCCATGTCTCCCTTCCTTGACATTCCACATGCCAAAGTCATCCACCATCATGCTGCTATGTTGGAAATCTTCTTCCTATGTGGAAGCCCCTCCTTATCCTTCAATGCTGAAGGGTAGCCTCTTTGCACCTTGAATGTGCCATCCCTTCCTCCGGGAATATCATGATGAGTATGGAAAAAATTCTACCCATACTCTCCCAAGAGAAGCCACAACAATAATTCTTGCTGCCCCCTCACACCTCCATCATACAAATCATGAGGTGAAAATATGTTGATCGACATGAAGGAGATCATATCAACATAATGCAACCGAAATCTTTGCTGCCATATGATGCAAGTGTTCTGCCAAGTTTCTTCCACCCACACACCCTTAGAAAAAGGATATGTCATATGATGGCCAAACTCTTTCAAGAGTAGCCAACGCAGCCTTGCTTCTTGCTGCCCTGTGTCATAGATTTGCAAGGGGGCTTTCCCACCTCTTGCTCTCCAACATCACCCACCCAACCAATGGTGAGTGTCTATCCTCCTGCCCATCACTTGCATCCTCTGGATGAAGAATACTGTCATAGTAATGGGAGACAAGATATATCCCATCAACCATTTGTCTATCCTCTACTACACATGTGGAGTAATCATTGGAATGCCCCACTAATGGCTGGGCTCCTAACTCATCATTGCTACTCAAGGATAGCGTTGTTGATCTCCCTGATGCTATATCCATTGTTTCCAGATCATGCTCGCTACTGAGTACGCAGTTCTGTATTGCATTGTAGGGGACAATGCTCATTCCACCCTTCAAAGATCTATACTCCAACCCGAAGAGTTGTGTACAACTCAACAATGAGTAAGTAGGATGAGTGTTTAACCTTTCCTTGAGTTCATCAAGGCTCCTTGGCGCAGTGAGTGTGTGCTGCTCTAAATCAGCATTATATTTTGTCCATGGGACATTCAATGGTATACAACTCTCCATAAGGTTTGCTGAAACAAGAGAAAATGGAAACTAAAGCATACCTTGGTGAAACTCGGGATCATCTTGTATGGCTGCCAGAGTTCCTTCCTCCAATGTGATGGTGCCTCTAACTGTTGATGTAGATGGCTGCTCCTCCATGGTTGTGACAACGCTGGTACAAGTCTCCTCCAATGGTGGTGAGGGCTTCTCCTCCTCTGGTTTCTCTTTGCCAAATTCTCTAATCAACCTTTGAGTAAACTCAACAAAAGTATTCACTTTTGCATGACTCAAATGGCTGAACCACCAAATGTTGGCTTCACCCTCAAGGTGCAGCGTTGCAATTTCTACAGCCTCTCTCTCTACCATTGGATGTAGTAGGAAGAATGTATCAAGTTTTCTTGCCCAATCTTTTGCTGTAGATGACCCATCAAAGGTAGACAATAGAAACCTATTGCCCTTGATTCCCCCCTTGCCATAAGGTCCCTTTAATTCCTTCAAATGAATGAACTGTGGGAAAGCTAGAGTCTCCTTGAAGGCTCTAGGTTGAGATTTGTACTCAACAAGGTAATCACTTAGAATTTTGTGATCCAAATGTCCTCTATTCCCTTGCTTATTGTCTTCTTCAAAAGAAAGGGGCATATTGAAATGCTTTGGAGCTCTCTGCAACACTGGTTTTCTTCTCTGATCATAGGAAGTGCATGGGCCTTCCTCCTCTTGAAACCTTCTAGAGGTCTCACTGCAACTTTCCTCTTTCATTTGCTTATCCTCCTTGTAGAGGTTCTTCATGGATCTGAAAAATGATGAGACAAAGCTCATTTTCTTCATCATTTCGATTTCTTCCTTCTTCTCTTCTTCTACTTATTGCAAACTGGCTGAGATTCCACAGGCTGAGCCAAGATTATGCTCCGATACCACTGTAATATCCCGAAATGGGGATGCAGCAATACTAAAACACAAAACTAGAGTAGTAGTGAGAAATTAACTCATAAAATGTCTGTAGAACACATAGCCATCATATTATTGTTATAGCAGCAAAATTATGTCCCATTATATTATCCCAAAGTGGGGAAATGCAGCAACATGGACCATAAAAACGTTATTCCCAGAACAATTAGCTGTAACAAGGGAAAATAATACTTAGATCCCTTAGCATATGTGTTATGGCCCTCACGTTCAAAAGGGGATAAGAAACAAATCCCTTTTGCTAAGTTAAACAGATCTCTCGGCCTCAAAATGGCTTAAAAACACCCAAACCCCATGACTTATACCATGCAGAATTTCTGAAGCAAGTGACTACGTGATTTAATGAGGGTTTTTGCAACAATGTGATAGAAAACCATAGATCTGGAGCTTTATTAAACAATATGCTGAGAAAATAGAGATCTAGCCTCCTTAATACATTATGGAGATAACCCGGCAAGGGTTTCTTGAAAGCTTGAGTACAAAAGAATAGATCTGCACATCCAGCTCTGAAATAACACAGTCTTACTGCAACATTACATACCTATAGATGAATAGTACAAGAGAGAGATGAGAATCCCTTTTTCTAGCTTTCCGGGAGAAGGGTTGGCCCTTTCCCTAAGAAACTAGCTCAAGATCAAGAGGTTTAATCCTCCTGCTGCAACACTGTGAGAAATGACGCAGTTCTTGCAAGGGGCTGTGCTGTAGGTGGTGGAAAGTAAGTTGGCCAAGTGCCAAGATCTGTAATCTGCTCTGGAATCTTCCTTATTGATCTCTCAAAGGAATAGAAGCTCCCTCCTTTGAAAAACGAGTTCCGGAAGTGGTGTTGTGAAACCTCCACTGCAACACCCTGCAATATAACGTTATACTGCTGCAGAAATAACGTTGTAGTTGAAGGAGGTGGCTTGGCCTTGAGCATGGATATGGAGAAATACAGTACAAGCTCCCTCAAGAGGCCTCTCAAGAAAGGAGAAGGAATTCTTGAACAAGAATGCCTTCTGCTAAGCAGCACAACAATTTGAACTAAACAGTTGAAGAAAGCACAAAGTCATACAGACCATAAAATCAATAATCAATAACATGTTTTGCTATGGCTGCCTTGCCCTCCTTTTATACAAATGGAAGCCCTCCAACCTTGGGTCCCACTCATTAAGGTTTCCTCCACCAAGGAATCTTCCTCCCACTATCTCTGCGTTGTCTCTAAAGATGATCTCCACCTCCTATCCCAGCGTTGTTGACTTGGTCAAACTTGACCTTATCCACATGCAAATGACCCTTTTCACACATGAGGGTGTGAAATCTAGCTCCTATGACTATCCCTTTTTACATTATGAGGGATTTTATTCTTATTCCTGAAATGTATGGGCCTCCTTACCCATTTATTCATCTCCTAAGTGTAAACAACAGAAATCAATATTCCAATTAGCTGCATGCTAATTTTGGAATATTACAGGTGGATTGTAAGAGCACATCGGGATGCTGCTTCACACTTGGTTTTGCTTCGATATCATGGATGAGCAAGAAGCAGAAGTCGGTGGCTTTGAGCACCGCAGAGGCCGAATACATTGCATCGAGTATGGCCTGTTGTGAAGCAGTTTGGTTGCGAAAGCTCTTTAGTGAGTTGTTCGGGCATGTGCTAGATACCACCGTGATACTCTGTGATAACCAGAGTGGGATTCGGTTGTCCGAGAATCCCGTGTTCCACGATCGATCCAATTATATTGATATCAAGTACCACTTTATCCGTGATATGGTACAACGATGCGCTGTAAGGTTCTATCATATAGGAACTGATGAGCAGGTCGCAGATATTCTCACAAAGCCCTTGGGGAAGGTCAAGTTCCTAACCTTCCTTGAGAATCTTGGTATTGTGGAACGACCCTATGCTGAGGGTCTTATTGGACGATGAGCTCTGGGAGCTCTAGGGGGCTTTGGGGATAGCTTCTCGGAGCTATAAGCAACCACAGGGCTAGGCTTGTCGAACCTTGTTGGTGTGCTTCTGTCCCACCGTTATGATGATTGAGTTGGTTCACCTCTCATTATCTGTGCCCCGTATGCATCCTACCCATTGAGTTCAGGGATCATGGGAAGTACCTCTCATTTGGCCAGTGAGGTGGGAAAATCTAGAGACTAGTAGCAAAGACTAATGGACACATCAGAGATTGCCGTACTCTCTATCTAGGATGGCACGGTCCAACCACTTGATCTGGGATCAAGTATAGTGAGGTTTCTTACCTCCAACTAACTTCAAGTCAGGTAAACCAACTTCAGGTTGGTATGAGACTCTTTGTGAGTCCTATAGACGCTTCGGATCTCTAGGCTGAATCTGTCAGCCGAGAATGACGTCTTTGTGACTAACCCACTTCTGTTCTGAAATAAAGAAGCCAGCAAAGCAAGTTACGGCGGGATGACACACGATGTTTCGATTGCACAGGTGGATGGAGTTCTCCTTAGTTGAGAGGGAGTGTTAATTTTGGACAACTAGGTCCAAACTCCATGTTGTGATGCTTAGATGAAGATGCCAATATTTTTATTGGACTCCTCTTTCGGAGAGGTGAAAGATCGATCTAAAGATCATCTTAATTCGATGAGCAGAACATTTATTTTGAATTTATTCAAAATATGTGGAGATCGGCCTTAAGGTTTTGTGCCCCAGCAGTTGTGTCACACACCCTCATTGATGGATATATATTGGTCAATGTTGGAGGACATTTTCACTCATCTCATCCTCACATATTTCTCTCTCCTCATCTGATTGGTTCAATAACCTTGAATGCTCTTCTCTCCACACGTGGGAAAATTTTAGTAGCATCACATTTCTGTTTTCGGTCTAGGGTTTCTATAGTAGTGTTGACCAGCTTTGACTTTGGTCAACGCAATGTCAAATGGACCTAAAACTCTCCCAAAAGTTCGATTTTCCAAATCCGCATTTTTTGGCACTATTCCCAAGGCTAGACATTGAATTTTACTTGGTTGCGTTGACCTAGTTGCTGCCGTTGTTTGCGTTGACCGTTGATTAACAACGTTGACTTTTGAGTTGACCGTTTTGGCTATCCTAGAGGGTCGTGTGACATTGTTGGTTGGCTGACCATATTGAGACTTTGCTGGTTGAAGCATCATGTTGATCTCCGTAACGCACCAACACACATATTTTTGGCTTGTCTTCTGTCGATCTACTGGTATGTTCTATCAGCATTTTACTTTGTTGTTTATATGATCGCTGATTGATATTGGGATAAAATGTAAAGTTGCATCAAGCATAGAACATCTACAAAATTTTACAATAATAAATGAGCTTACTTGTCATTTTCCCTTTTTAGTCTCATTATGTTGAGAGAAGCCCTAACCTTATGATCAAGGGCTGATATTAGATCTCAACTCTCTTAGATCAAGGGTGGAGATCTAATCTCCCATTGACCCTATTTTTATGTCTCCCCCCTCATTAATGAGCTCCCTAGTCACTTTAATGTTGTTTTTGTACATTGTACCTTTTTCTCATAAAGTCAACTTAAAAACATAAAGTGACTTTAATAATATAAAGTACATAGTACTTTTGTACCTCATAAAGTGACTTTAATAACTCATAAAGTCACTAACTAAAAAGGTGTTCTCATGTGTTTTCCTAGGCCAAGGGAGAAAAGCACTAGGAATCACCTTAGTACCCTTTTTTGCAACACTCATTAGAGAAATTTTGAGGTCTAAAATGGGCCTCCTAAGGAATATTATAAAATAATAGTGGAAATAATAAAATAATATTAGATTACATCATCAAATTTTAGAGGGAAAAGGGAAAAATCTACTTTTTCAATTCGCATTTTCAACTTATCTCCCTACGATTTTACTCAAATTTTGAGTGGGAGCACTTGTTAGATGCATAATTGAATTCGTCATCTAAGGAGTATCCATGTTGCATACTTTCGATGGACCCTTCTACAAGAAAAATGAGAAATAGATGAAAAAATGTAATATTCCCAATTAGCTTTGCTAATTGGAATATTGCATTTTTGTGTTATTTTGCTGCTTTAGATAGGAATAATAAATAAAGTGAGAAATAAGAGGGGTCACCTCACTTTAGCCACCTCACTTTATAATAAAGTGTTCTTTTTCCTAGTAGCTTGACGTTGTAACTTAGAGAGGGGGCCTGGGGGGTCCACGTGGGTGATGGAGGAGACATAAAGTTAACCCAAGGTAAACTGCGCAGATCCAGGGTGAGTGAGTTTGGAGGGAGATTGGTGCTATAAAAGGAGAGGCTCTCACCTCATTTGAACATGCATGATTTTGATATTCTTATTGATAGCTAGACTTTGTCTGCTTCAGCACGCCGGTTGTTTAGTCGGTCTGCAGCACTGCTTAGTGCACGAGTGTCTCCGGTCGGAGATCTCACCCTTAGCCTCGGGGGACTTCGAGTGCCTGCCCTGGTAAGGTTTTTCTGGTTTCACCCTTAGCTTCGGACGACTTCGAGTGCCCGCCCTAGTAAGGTTTTTCAGTAGCAAAGCAGCAGCATTTCTGAAGCACATCTGAGGAGGAGGAAAGCCCTCTTGTGGCTGCGCAGAGCAAGAGAAGGGAGGACGCTGAATCTTTGAAGAGAAGGACGCTGTTTTATCTGAAGAGAGGACGCTGTCCCTTGCAGGAGAGGTAGGACGCTGTCCAAGAGGACGCAGTTCCAGACTGGCAGAGAAAACGTTGTTTGAGGGGCAGAAGGACGCTGATCAAGCCCAGAGTGAGGACGCTGTCCATTCTTGGAGGTGAGGGTTGCAGATCTGAAGGTTTCTTGTCAGATCTAGCTTTGTGAAGGATAGATCTTACAGATCTAGTCCTATATGTTGCAGATCTAGCCTTGTATATTGCAGATTTGAGGGTTTTGCAGTAGATCCAGCTTGAGGAGTGACAGATCTGAGGAGATATTGACAGATCTAGTCCAGATCTGAAGGGGAAACACCAGATCTAGCCCTAGAGGCTGTAGATCTGAGGAGATAGGTCCAGATCTAGCATAGATCTGAGGGATTGGCAGCAGATTGGGTTTTGGAGGACGCAGATCAGGAAAGGGAGGACGCAGTTGTGATAGGAGGCTTCAGATCCATCAGGTGGGACGCAGATCTGAGGAGCAGATCATTGTGAGGAGTGCTTAACAGCGTTTCCCAGGGTCCTGTAGCAGCTTCATCTGTCTGGAGAGTTGAGGGCTTGGTGCTTTATTCGCTCGCGCCTGCACCGGCAGAGACAATGCCCCTTTGAGAGGGATTACAGATTTCAAATTTCTGGGCCATAGCTTCATCTTCGCCCAATAGTTGTACCAGACGCCGTCCTTGTTGGGTACCACTCGTTGAGAGGGTCTCCACTTGCCTAGGGCAGGATAGGTGCACTTACTCTGATTTATTGTACTCCTCTCTATGTACTTTCTGATTAATAAAATGGCTCAGATTTTGGTGTTACATGTGTCATGATTCAGTGATCTGGTTCAGTTTATATCTGTATTAGTGCATTTCTGTTTATTACTGGTTATTTTCCCTTTGGGGATATTACAAAAAATGTGATTGCAATCACGTTTTTCATGTAGCTGGGTCCATCGAAAGCATGCAACGTGGGGTACTTGTTGGATGAAGAATTAAATTCTGCATCCAACGAGTGCTCCTGCTCGAAATTTGAGTAAAACTGTAGGGAGATACATTGAAAATACGAGTTGAAATATTTTTTATTTTTTAATCTTTTTACTTTTTGAATCCAAAATTGGGGAATCATCTCCTATGGTCGACATCATCATCTTGAATCCTATTGGTTCTTATAAAGTTGATTTTGGTTGTAAATTTTTTGTTTTGAGGCCCATTTTTTAGTTCAAAATTTCTTTTATGCCTATCAGGGAGGCTACTCTCCCACTTGATGTATAAATAGGAGATTCAAGTTGCCCTTTGAAGCTAGGAAAAAACACATTAAAAATAATATTAGGCTTTGAATATTTCTTAGCAAGTTTTGTAGCATTGTATTTCCTGATGTAAGACAAATTCGAAGTTGTTGGAAGTGGTTCCTCATTTTATTTTCTAGCACGGTTCATCCTCAGGGACTCTGAGCATGCTTGGAATGGACCCACCGTAGGAGCTTCAAAGCCCTCTTGTATTTCTATTACTATCATTTTCATTTTTCGCTTTTTCTTTGTTTAGCTCTTGAATCAACATTTCTGGAAAGTACAGTTTGATAGTTTTATTGTTGGTTAAGCAAGTAGTTTTGTGAACTTTTCTTGTAGGTCATTCATACAATCTATCAATATCTTGGATCACTCATACTGCTTATCATCGCATTTTCAAGTCTCTTTCCATTTCATCTCATTTGCTATTACAATTTCTGCATTTTCCTGTTTTATTGTGCAGCCAAGGTTATGATTACATATGGTAAGTAAAAATTGGTTTCGTAGTGCTGAAGCTTAGAATTTTTTCTTTTGTAAGTAAAGTATAGTTATTCACATTCATTTAAAACAATGGATTACATAGTTGCCATTATTAGGCAAATAGGCAGACCAGTGTCTTGCGGTGGTAATTACAATCATCCCTTTGGACTTGGCTTTCACCCTCTAGGATGGGAGAAATAGGGAGAGGAGTAGAGGGGAGTGAGCTGTTTTCAAAATACAGAGATAAGTATAGATATTGAGACTAGAAAAGAGCTTTGAAGCCTCGCAGTGGACGAAAAAATAGAGCGTTTAAAGATTGTTGTCTTTAAAATTGGAAGACTAGAACCTTGGAGAGCGTGGCTGGTCTGCATCATCAGTTAAAAAATCATCGACACTTATTGGCCGATCAGGGGTGCCTTCGTCGGAGCCGAAAATCTGCCTTCTACTTGAGGAGAGACCTGCATCGGGGTAGGCCTGCATAGGAGAGGAGCGAGGAGCCGTTGGGTCAGAATCTTCTTCTTTGGGGCTCGATGAGGGTGGCGAGTCACTGACCGTCGTTTTATAAGAGTATAATGTGGGGAGCTGCAGTCGATGAACCTCTGGTGATGGACTTCGTTGACGTACATCACGAATTTCTCCGTGAGGGAGTCGAATCTGTGCTCCAGGATGCAGTTATGGTCCTGCTGATCTTGGAGAGCTATGGTGAGCACAATTTTTGTTTGCCAGTAAAGGTCGATTGCGCGTCTGTAAAGGTTTTCTCTGGCTCCAGTGAAGCCAGGGTCAGGAACCCAGCTGAAAGCAGCATCCACAACTTATGTCGGCGTGTTTCTGCGGGTGGTTTGACTCTGTCTTCAATTTCGGCAAGGGTTGCTGCACTTCTGGGCTGGCGGTGGCTGCAAAGATTTTGGTAGAGTTTCTGGCTGCCGTCTTCACGTGAATGACTGGGGGTCGAGAGAGGTTGGCCCAGCGGGCACCACGACCTCATCCGCCTCGAGTAGGGAGGGAAGGATTGGCTCTGCGGGGGGCCATGAGAGAAGAGCCAAGCAGAGAGGGGCGGGTAGAAGCACCAGGCAGCAAGGGGTGGCTTGGGTAGCTGGGCCTCAGGAGAGGCAGGGAGGAGATGAAGAGCAGAGCAGACGGATACAAGGTCGTTGAAGCCAGAGGAAGGAATGAGGAGTAGTCGGGCTGCGTGAGGTAAGGGGTGGCTTGGGTAGCTGGGCCTCAGGAGAGGCAGGGAGGAGATGAAGAGCAGAGCAGACGGATACAAGGTCGTTGAAGCCAGAGGAAGGAATGAGGAGTAGTCGGGCTGCGTGAGGTAGATATAGGTTGGAGGGAGTAGCTGATGGCAGGGGAAACCGCAGGAGAGCGTGCCACATGGTCTGGAAATACAATGCGGGAAATAAATGCTGCAGATGGGAATGTCCTTTTGGTGACTGGCGATGACAGAGTCGTGGGCTTGTTTATACGTGGGGAGGGAGGTGAGAGTTATGGTCATGATTACAGAGGGGGGGAGTGAAGATGCCGAGAGGGTGGCCTGTCCGATAGCTAGCATGTCCAAGTCTCGGATGCGAGTACATTCATCTCTGACAGTTCGCTGAGTGTAGGTGTCCCATGACGTGGATGTGAAACGGTTGCTGCCATTAACACCAGTGTTTGCAAGGAGGTCGGCCAACTGATTGGCCTTGCGTCTGACGACGTGAAAGGTGATTCCTTTTGCATTGTCAATGCGGAGTTTTATTTTCTGAAGAGTTTTGTTGATTCTCCAGTTGTCCGAAACCTGGTGGACGCTTCTTCCCTGCTGAATCTTTCTGCAGTCTTGGGTGGCAAGTGCTGAAGCTCAGACTTAGTTCTATGCTTTTACTAGCTAAATAATATAATTTCCCATTTTTCCTACCCCCTTCTCTCATCTTAGATTTGCATTTTAATTTTTAACTGTTTTTCTGGCTTGCTGGTTTTCCATGTCGCAAAACAAGGATTCTTGTAGTAGTCAACAGACAACCCATTTTCTTCATCTAGTTTAGCAATAAACTTTTGATTTGGTTTCCTTGTATTAGAATATGTTTGGGATGCTGATGATGGAGTTTAGAAGTGTACAGATCTCTTGAAGTTTCCTTTAGATGCTTTTACTGTATGCTTTTTGAGCATTGGTTTTAGCTTTTACAACATAGAATTCAGGTTTACTTTCCAAGTCTTTTGTTTTCAAGCAAAGTGTGTTTTCCATTTCTTGCAATCAACATAGGTGTGTGTTTTTTCATTTCTTCAATTTCACTTTCTTGTAGCATGGTTAGCTTGGCAACTTGACCAGATTTCTGGTCATCTAATCTAAATTACAACATCTCTCACCTGCATGAGGATTAGAAAAGGAAAGAGATAGTGCCTGCTGCACGTATAGTGCTGACCTCTCTTAAGTTTGTACAAACCCTAGGTTGATAAGTAAAGCTGAAACTCTTTGGAGGTGTAGCATTATTGCTGCAATACTGAAGGCCATCAGTGGGAACATGGGTGATTATCAGTTGTGGAGTTATGTTTGAGCCTTGAACTTCACCAACATAAAATAAATTTTTTACTGCTTGTAGGTTTCCCATTATTTCTATTTCAGCTTCTTCTTGCACAAGTTGTATTGGGATTCTAATTGATTATATTTAGATCGTGTAGGATACAAATAATCTGAAAAACTCTGACATGGAATGTTTAGGATAACATCCTTCATTTTTTGTTCATTTTTAAACTATATAATGTAATAGAATAAGATGATTTCTTGTTCATTCCATTACATGTAGTTAATCCAGTTGTATTTTTTAGCTAAATGTATTATATTGCTGGAAATGGTCACAATTATATCCTTGGCTGAGTTAGATGTAATAAGAGAATCAGTAAACTGTTAAGTTATGAAAAGTTGAATTATTTCAGGGTGGTAATTTTGGATTCTATGACAGATACTCCTTGCTGCTTGCCATCTACCTCATGCTGTCTTACAAACATCTAGCTGATCTGTTGCACTGTTTCTTCCTTCTTTGACTAGATCATTTGTTTCTTGGATGATCTTGTTTTATCTTGCTTTATACTTTTGGGGTACCCTATGACTCCATATTGTTATCACTGATTGTACTTTCTAGTTCCATTGACCTATCCTTTGGTCATTTTTTGTACAACTAAGTTGCACGAAACGGGGAAGCAGGTACGAGTTTCCGAAACGGGTACGGGTACGAAGCATGACCCCCGCGAAATTTTGGAAACGGGGAAACGTAATATATATATCTTAGGACATTTAAGAAATATGTGCAATCATAAAGCATACATGATACATTATAATTTATTACATTATGATTAAATTGTCCAATGTCAATGCATAAACTATATGTCTCTAAATTTACATTACATTTACTCATGAATGATCACATAATGAAAATAGAAATATCCAAAATCAGCCATGAGAAAATTCTAATTTCTTGTTTCGTGCTTGATTGGGAGTGTTCTCCTGGATAGTTGAACGGCCTTAGTGGTCTTGATTAAATACAAGTTCTATACCCTAGTACCCTAGGTGCTCTTGATTATTGGAAGTCTCTTGGTTCTCTTGATTAAATACAAGTTCCATACCCTAGTACATGACAAAATCCAATGGAAACATTGCAATCCCCCCAATCCTGAAATCCTGAAAAAATGATAAGTCTACTGGATTTTGAGTGAGATCTTAAATTCTACTTTCTCCATATGAGATCCAATGAGCGCGAAACAACTCTCAAACATCCCGAGTCATTTCATGGTAATGTTACAAATTTAAATAAAAGGATGAAAATGAAAGGTAAAGGAGAATGTCTTAAACATTGACATGAACTACATATCAACACTAGGGCCATAGGCTTGACCATTAGGCTGCCCTACTCAAAAAGTTGTGTTTCCAATCTTCAATAGCTCCCTCTATCACTCCTGAATTGGCAGGGGAAAAAAAACAAAACGAAAAAAAAAAAAAAACTGAAAAAGTCACTTTACTGTGGAAACGTGGCTGTATGACCTGGAAACGCGTTTCAGGTTGTACTGGGCCATGTTTCGAGGTCGTACGGTACATGTTTCCACGTTTCCGTTTCGTTTTTGAGGGGAAACGACCCTTTGGGCAACGTTTCCTGCAACATAGCTGTACAGTAATAAAATTATCTTATATTATCTTATCTGAAGGTGCCTTTACATGTGGTCCATTTACCAGATTTGTCTCGACTCTGCTCAATTTCATATTCAAAATTCATTTTTGGTTTTTTCTTTCATTGTGTAATTATTTTTTAACCCTTATTCCTTGTTTTTTCCTATTTAGGTGGACCCAGGTCTTGTGAAGGGCTTGCAGCAACTCCTGCAATTTGATGGTGATGTCGAGGTATGGTTTGGAGGTTTTGTGAATGTGACAACTTTGCTTCATCTTGCCTGCCTTTGTATGTGAATTCAGCTTTGAAGGCTAGAACGTGATATTCGTTTTTCCTTTATGTTTCATCAGATGGTTTTCAATCAGGAAATAAGAATGAGTCTAAATTGAAAAATGTCAAGACACATGGCTTTCTGAATCACACTGATCAGATTTAAGTGCATAATGGGAACCGTGTAGCTTATTATTCTATTTCCTTTGCATAACTGTGTAGATTATTCTAATTCCTTTGCATAACTGTGTGGCTGTGTTGTGATTCTTGTCATCAGTAAAATACTACGAGAAATGTGCCTGTGAGTGATGCTTTTGAGCATAAATCAATTTTCTTTCCATTTGCCAATGTTTGTTACTGAAGTATCCTTCTCAGTACACAGTACAGTATGGCCTGAATTCCTTGTTATCTTGTTCTCATATTATAGACTTGGATTCACTTGCAGAAAGTCTTCTGTAGGAGCTTCCAAGTGTCTGTGCAAGATATTTTTGGGGAATTCATAAACATTGAGCTCAAGGAGAATGGAAGTGATATTTCTGTTACCAAGGAAAACCGCAAAGAATATGTTGACCTATGTACCAAGGTAAGATAATTTTAAAACTTGAAGTCTCTCTTGAATCTTCCTTTCTCGTAACTTTTGGTATTGGCTATCATTGTCTTTTCTGTAAATTTGTATTTTATTTGTTGAATTAATGCTTTATATGAATTGTTTGAAACTCAATGAACTTATAATCCAGGGTTCAATGCCTGCCGGGCTTTGAACCTTTGTTAACTTATGTAAACCTTCAAAGTTCAATAATCAATTTGCCATCAAGTCATAAATTGTGTATTGATAACCTCCCAACGTAAGGGTTGCTGATTTCCAGCTATAGAGATTTACTTAAAAAAGCCCTAGCAAAACAAAAGTTATAGCAATAGTGGAAAAGTGGATGGGCTAAGTAAGATGGAGGTGAATCCCTAAGACCAATGCCTACCAAATCTTGGGCAAATTGGAGTCAAAAGAAATATAATTCTTAGAGGGTGCCATTCTAAAACATTGCTATGAAGGTGATTTTATATCATTGTAGCAGCAGCTAGGGCTGTTAGATGTAAGTTTAACACAAAAAAATTAAGCATATGAGGGTTTATATCTTCACATTATATTATTCTAATGGCAGACCCCAAGCTGAATCAACATCAAGATGTCTATTTTCTGTCCACAGCACTCTTAACCCAATTAAAATCTGTGTACCACTACAACTACACTCCACCAACTCCAACATATCTAAGCCCAAAGTCCACTGTACCATAGATATCTTAGCACATGCTTCGCTACAACCCAATGAGCCTGTCTCACCTCCACCATGAACCGTCTGAGTGTGTTCACAACAAAACAGATATTCAACTTAGTTTTGACTAGATACATCAAAGAACCTATCAATTGCGTATACATTGTGGGATCCATAAATTCACCCTCAAAAGCACTTCTTCAAGTTAGTGATCATCGGTTTAGACATAGACTTGCAATCCTCCATCCTGAATCTCTTCAAGATATCAACTGCATACTTTCCTAGACCAAGGAAAATATCCTTTAGCTACTGTCACATCTCCAATCACAAAAAGTAGTGCATCAATTCGATGTCCATCTCAAACTCCGAAGCAAGGTACTCCTTGCACATCCCTATGAGATTCGCTGATCTTGTCAAGAACATATCATCAATATAAAGGACCAAGTTGAGTGGCTCACCCTCAACAAGTACATAATACAGTTTGAGTCTGCCTCACTCTTGGTGAAGCCCAAACCAAGAAGACATCCATTTATCTTGGCATACCATGCATGTGGAGCCTGCTTCAGCCCATAAAGGGCCTTTTTCGACCTGCACATATGAGACTCTCCCCCATGCACCTTAAATCCTTGAGGATGCTCAATATACACCTCCTCCTCAATCAACCTGTTGAGGAAGGAAATCTTCACATGCATCTGATGTATCCTCCACCCCATCTTTGAAGCAATGGACATAACTTCTCTAATGGATGCATATCTTGAGATAGTTGTGAATGTCTTCTCGTAGTCCACTCCCTCCTGCTGGGAGAACCCTCTTACCAGGAGCCTCGCTTTGTACTTCTCGACATTGCTATCAACTGCATGTTTGATCTTCTAGATTTTTAAAATTGGCAACTAGGGACAAACTCCACCTTGGACAACTCATATGATGGAGATAATATTTTTATTGGATTCCTCTTTTCGAGAGGTGCAAGATTGATCTAAAGATCATCTTGTTTGGACAAGTAGAAGTGTGATAAATTAATTATTCACACGTGCAAATTGTCAAGGCCGGCCACAGTCAAATGTAGGCTCATGAAGCCCAACAATTGTGTCTCCACTTCCTCAACGAATTGTATAAATAGGAGTGACCTTCTCCTCATTTGGACATCACTCATCTCAACACACATCTTCTCTCTCGTCTCCTTATTGGTTTGTACAAGCCTGAAGCAACTCTCTTTCACTTTGCACGTGTGGGACGAGGCCATAAATTTCTGGGCAGATTGCAGGACGAATTACAGGAAAACAGGTCAGTGTTGACCAAGGGTCAACTCACCTCCTTTGACTGCATTTTCCAGGCAGAAAGTCTGACTTTTGAAGGCCACATTTATTGGCATTGTTTTTGAGGCATTTGGAGCAGTTTGACCAAGGTTGACTTCAGCGTTGACATCAGTTTGACTGCAGATTTTGCAGCAGCATTTGACTGGGTTTGACATGACTGTTTTGGGTTGACTTTGACCCTCCTTGAAGGCCGAATTGGACTGCTGTTGACCGAGCTGCTTGGAGGACATTTTGGAGCCACTTTGACCAGCGTTGACTTTCTGGTTGGGGCTGCAGTTGACTGCTGTTGACTTCTGTTTTTGACAGGGCTGTTTGGGCAAGTTATTTTGATATTTTTACTCTCTCTGCTGAACTATTGAAGAATAATAGGAAGAATTTGATCAAAGGGTTTTCCCCACATTGGGTTTTTCCTTGGCATCAGCCAAATATTGTCCTCTTGTCTTGGCTTGTCTTCTGCATTTTGTTTATGTTGTATCAACATTTACTATCATTGTGATTAAGCTAATGTGATTGCTAATCTGGAATTTGATATTGGGCTAATAAGGAAAATTGAAGTAAATTGCGCTTAAGCATAGAACGTACCATTGTTATCTAAAATTAACATGGGATCATAGCCCATGTGAAGACAAATCCCAAGCAAGGGTGAGAAATGCAATCACTAATAAGATCTGTTGGACAAGGACAAGTTTCAATGGCTTCCTCATATTACTTCAAATCTGAGAACAAGCTCAATGATAAATCTGATTATCATGCATGGAAGATGTCTCTAGACTTGACTTTGAAAGAAAATGATTTCATGGATTTTGTGCAGGGAAAGATTGCTGAGCCTCCTTCAAATGCACCGGCTGCGACTAAATCAAAGTACAAGAAAGGTGAGGTCAAAGCTAAGAAGATCATCAAGGATTGCATTCAAAAATATTTGGTAGCTTACATTTCTGAGCTGGTGTAATATTCCCAATTAGCTTTGCTAATTGGAATATTGCATTTTTGTGTTATTTTGCTGCTTTAGATAGGAATAATAAATAAAGTGAGAAATAAGAGGGGTCACCTCACTTTAGCCACCTCACTTTATAATAAAGTGTTCTTTTTCCTAGTAGCTTGACGTTGTAACTTAGAGAGGGGGCCTTGGGGGTCCACGTGGGTGATGGAGGAGACATAAAGTTAACCCAAGGTAAACTGCGCAGATCCAGGGTGAGTGAGTGACAGATCTGAGGAGATATTGACAGATCTAGTCCAGATCTGAAGGGGAAACACCAGATCTAGCCCTAGAGGCTGTAGATCTGAGGAGATAGTTCCAGATCTAGCATAGATCTGAGGGATTGGCAGCAGATTGGGTTGTGGAGGACGCAGATCAGGAAAGGGAGGACGCAGTTGTGATAGGAGGCTTCAGATCCATCAGGTGGGACGCAGATCTGAGGAGCAGATCATTGTGAGGAGTGCTTAACAGCGTTTTCCAGGATCCCGTAGCAGCTTCATCTGTCTGGAGAGTTGAGGGCTTGGTGCTTTATCTGTTTCTGCGCTGTCACTGGCAGAGACAGCGTTTTCCATTTGAGAGGGTTTGCAGACTTCAGCCCCAGAGCAGTTCATCTTCGGCTTGCAGAGCAGCCAGGACACTGTCCTTGTTGCAGCCACTTTTCTGTTGAGAGGGTCTCCACCTGCCTAGGGCAGGGATAGGTGCACTCACTCTGATTTATTGTACTCCTCTCTATGTACTTTCTGATTAATAAAATGGCTCAGATTTTGGTGTTACATGTGTCATGATTCAGTGATCTGGTTCAGTTTATATCTGTATTAGTGCATTTCTGTTTATTACTGGTTATTTCCCTTTGGGGATACTACAGTGGTATCAGAGCTCTGATCTGGCTCAGCCTGTGGTGCTAGCACTCTATGGCACCTAGGGGTCACCCCACTCTCCTTGGGGGAGGTGATTCTGATTCAGAAGACGAACGGAGGAATCCAATGGAAGCTATGTTGGCAAGATTGGCTGAGAAGCTGAGTGAGAAGATGGATGCAAAGATGGATGCATTCATGCAGGAGGTCACCAGGAAGGTTGCAGGGGTAACACAGAAAGAACCCCCTAGGGTCTTTCAGGTAGGGGAAGGATCAGGAACATCCAGTTACATACCAGATGCTATACCCGTTGTGACAGCGCAGAAGACCGATTCCATGGACACGCGACCTACCATGCCTACTTTCCTGGTAGAGGAAGTGGAGCAAACGGCATCAAGAGATGAGGGTCCCGATCTTCATGCAGTTTGGTTTGCAGATTGGCGTAGTTTGGGGCCGGAATTCATGGAGGCCCTCCCTTTCAATCAATATCTGCAGTACTGAGGCGACAGTAAGCCTCATGATCGAAATAAGGGACGGGGTTCCCACCGTGACAGTAACCGTGCAGCCAGCAAATTTCATTTGCCGATGTTTGATGGGTCTCCAAAGACCACAGCCAGGTCTTGGGTGGAAAAACTAGACCTCTATTTTCAGCTTAACCAGATGTCGGAGAAGGAGGCCATTAAGATGGCTGCATTACATCTAGAGGGTGAGGCCCAGAACTGGTGGTTTCATGGGTTGACCACACTGGGGCATTCCACAGTGACTACATATGCCGAGTTCACCAGGAGGGTGGTGAAACGTTTTGATCAGAAGGACCCAGATCAGCCTTTCCTCGAGCTGACCAAGCTCAAACAGACAGGTAGTGCAGAGGCATACATCTCTGACTTTTTGAGGGTTTCAGTGATGGTACCTGACATATCAGCGGCTCGGTTGATCACAATGTTTTTGGACGGGCTGTCAGAACCACTTCGTGGTCTAGTCCGGTCAAACAAACCGGCCACACTTCAGGATGCTATCGGCAGGGCCCGTGACCTACAGGATGTGTTGCCCAGGACTCGGCCACCTTATCCCCAGAGACAGGCTTTCCAGCCTAAGGGTAAGGACATGAGGATTCCGCCTCCCAAGGCGAATCCCGGACGAGGACAACATGATGACGAGGCTAGGAGAGAGCTGAGACGGAAGCGATTGTGCTTCACCTGCCAGGAGCCGTGGGCACCAGGACACAAATGCACCGCAGGGAAGGCGCATTTCATAGAGGTCTTCTCCGAGGGCAGCGGAGAAGAGGATGAGTTAGAGGATGAGGAGGCAGGAGAGTGTTATGCAGCGCAGAGTGCCTTACCACCTCCACCACCAGATGCGGGAGAGGCATCATTTGCCCCTACTGGGGGAGCTCTAGCAGCATTGCGAGGAGTCCCCAAGTATCTGACATTGCGCGTGCGTGGGACAGTACGGGGACAGCGTGTTTCAGTTCTAGTTGACAGTGGGGCCACCCACAATTTCATCGATGCCCAGATGGTAGCACGGAGAGGCATACCCACAGAGAGCTTTGATGGGTTTTCAGTTCTGGTTCCAGGAGATCAGACCATGGCCTGTGCTCGATATGTACCTGAGTTATCAGTGACGATGGGCACCTATACGTTGACTGATCACTTCTTTGTGGTGGACATTCCTGACACCAATGTGATATTGGGAGTGCAGTGGCTTATCACTCTGGGAAAGGTCACCACAGATTGGAAGGCCTTGGAAATGGAGTGGGATGATCCCAAGACGGGGAGGCATGAGAAGATCCGAGGTCAGAACACATATCCGCCCCAGACAGTATCGGCACACAGCATGGATGCGACATTCCGCAGGGGAGACATAGAGTGGGCAGTTGAACTGCGGGCTTCAGAGATGGTAGACACAGGCAGGGCAGTGCACCCTGATCTACAGACTCTTCTCGACAGATATGCAGTAGTGTTTGGAGACATTCCACCAGGACAGCCACCAGATCGGGGGTTTGAGCACACGATAGAGTTGGAGCAGGGGATACAGGCAGTGATCACCACCCCTTATAGGCATCCTAAGGCCTACATGGATGAGATAGAGCGGGCCATTCAGGAGCTGTTAGCCCTTGGGCACATTCAGCCCAGTACCAGTCCTTTCGCTTCTTCAGTAGTGTTGGTGAAGAAGAAGGACGGCACATTACGCATGTGCATTGATTACAGGGCACTGAACAAGAAGACATTGAAGAACCGGTACCCCATTCCCAGGATCGATGAGTTGATGGACGAGTTGAGAGGAGCACGTTTCTTCTCGAAGATTGATTTGAGGTCCGGGTACCATCAGATACGCATGAGGGAACAAGACGTTCCCAAAACTGCTTTCAGGTGTCATTATGGGCACTTTGAGTTTTTGGTCATGCCATTTGGACTAACCAATGCACCTGCCACTTTCCAGTCTTGCATGACCCATATCTTCAGGGAGCATCTGAGGAAGTTCGTGCTGGTCTTCTTTGATGATATTCTCATATACAGCAGGACTTGGGAGGAGCACCTCCAGCACATAGAGACAGTTTTGCGCATCCTGGAGGAGCAGCGGTTCTTTGCCAAACTCTCTAAGTGTGAGTTTGGTTTGACAGAGATGTTGTATTTGGGACACATCATAGGAGTGGACGGAGTGAGAGTCCATGACGAGAAGATCCGGGCTATCAGGGACTGGCCAGAGCCGCGGAATGTGACAGAACTTAGAGGGTTCATTGGTATCTGCACTTATTACAGGAAGTTCGTCAAGGGCTTTTCACAGCTTGCTGCACCCCTCACGGAGCTGACGAGGAAGGGGGCATTCAGTTGGACGGACACCGCACAACGAGCTTTTGATAAGCTCAAAGAGGTGATGAGTAGTTGTCCGGTGTTGGCATTGCCTGATTTCACTCAGCCCTTTATCCTAGAGTGCGATGCCTCAGGAGAAGGGATTGGAGCAGTTTTGATGCAGGAGGGTCACCCGATTGCATTCGAGAGCCGGAAACTCCTTCCACATGAGAGACTTTATCCTATCTATGATAAGGAGATGTTGGCCATTATACATGCCTTGGCCAAATTCCGGCAGTACTTGGTAGGCGGCAGATTTAGAGTCAGGACAGATCATAATAGCCTGAAGTACTTTTTGGAGCAGAAACAGTTGCAGGAGAGGCAGCAGAAGTGGATCAGCAAGATCCAGGCTTATGACTTTGACATAGAGTATGTCAAAGGGAAGAACAATGTGGTAGCAGATGCCCTTTCTCGTAGACCAGCTACATTATCCCTCATGAGTTTGGACGCTGATTGGAAGGCTCGACTACTGGTTGAGTATTCCAAGGATAGATTTGCATGCGAGGTGCTGGATGGACAGGTAGCGGATAGCAGATACAGGGTGGCAGATGAGGTCATCTATTACAGGGATCGGATCTTCTTGACTGAGAGTTCTCAGCTCAAGGAGAAGGTACTCCATGCCTCTCATGATTCACCATTGGCGGGCCATCAGGGGTTCACCAAGATGTACAGGGCCATCCGGGAGAGATTTGCATGGAAGGGCCTCAAGGAGGACGTACTCCAACATGTCAGGGAGTGCGAGGTTTGCCAGCGGAACAAAGGGGAGATGAACCATCCCGCAGGGTTGTTGCAGCCGCTTCCCATTCCCGAGGGGAAGTGGGAGAGTGTCTCGATGGACTTCATCACGGGTTTGCCCACAGTGCAGGGCAAGGACCGCATCTTCGTAGTAGTTGACCGGCTAACGAAGTATGCTCACTTCTTTGCCATTTCGGCACACTACACAGCAGCACAGGTGGCAGAGTTGTTTTTCCGGGTGGTTTTCAGATTGCATGGTCTACCCAAGACCATTGTTAGTGACAGGGACAGCCGCTTTATGGGTGGATTTTGGCAGGAGCTCTTTCGACTAGTAGGGACCGAGTTGACACCGAGCACCAGCTATCATCCCCAGACGGACGGGCAGACAGAGATAGTTAACAAGTGGCTGGAGGGCTACTTGCGTAACTACGTCAGTGGGCAGCAGCGAGCGTGGCTGAAATGGCTACATCTGGGCGAGTACTGCTACAACACAACCCATCATATGTCTATCGGCATGACACCGTTTTATGCGTTGTATGGATATCATTCCCTGTCTTTTGTGGATGTGATGTTTGGGGTTAGCAGGGCTCCACGAGCCAAACTATGGATCCAAGAGAGCCAAGACATCCTTCGGACTCTCAAGGACAACATAGCCACCGCCCAAAATCAGCAGAAGTTATATGCAGACAGGGGCCGAGTGGAGCGACACTTTGAGGTAGGGGATTTGGTCTACTTGCGGTTACAGCCATACCGCCAGTCTTCACTCAAACAGAAGGGGGCAGAGAAGCTTAAGCCTCGTTTTTATGGACCATACAGGGTGATTCGTAGGATCGGACAGGTTGCATATGAGTTGGAGCTGCCCCAAGGCAGCCGGATTCATAACATTTTCCATGTATCATGCCTGAAGAAGGCACTGGGCCAGCACGTGACAGTCACCGGGGAGCTACCACCGACAGATGATGAGGGGCACTTGGTATTACAGCCGGAGGCCATTATTGACACCAGGGAGAGACAGCTGCGGAGCAGGAAGATCAGAGAGTTCCTGGTGAGATGGAAGAATCTGCCGGATGAGGATGCCACTTGGGAGGATGAGAAGATCTTACAGCACCCATCACTTCAGTTGCTTGAGGACAAGCAACGTTTTGCCGGGGGAGACTGTAATATTCCCAATTAGCTTTGCTAATTGGAATATTGCATTTTTGTGTTATTTTGCTGCTTTAGATAGAAATAATAAATAAAGTGAGAAATAAGAGGGGTCACCTCACTTTAGCCACCTCACTTTATAATAAAGTGTTCTTTTTCCTAGTAGCTTGACGTTGTAACTTAGAGAGGGGGCCTTGGGGGTCCACGTGGGTGATGGAGGAGACATAAAGTTAACCCAAGGTAAACTGCGCAGATCCAGGGTGAGTGAGTTTGGAGGAGATTGGTGCTATAAAAGGAGAGGCTCTCACCTCATTTGATCATCCATGATTTTGATATTCTTATTGATAGCTAGACTTTGTCTGCTTCAGCACGCCGGTTGTTTAGTCGGTCTGCAGCACTGCTTAGTGCTCGAGTGTCTTCGGTCGGAGATCTCACCCTTAGCCTCGGGGGACTTCGAGTGCCTGCCCTGGTAAGGTTTTTCTGGTTTCACCCTTAGCTTCGGGGGACTTCGAGTGCCCGCCCTAGTAAGGTTTTTCAGTAGCAAAGCGGCAGCATTTCTGAAGCACATCTGAGGAGGAGGAAAGCCCTCTTGTGGCTGCGCAGAGCAAGAGAAGGGAGGACGCTGAATCTTTGAAGAGAAGGACGCCGTTTTATCTGAAGAGAGGACGCTGTCCCTTGCAGGAGAGGTAGGACGCTGTCCAAGAGGACGCAGTTCCAGACTGGCAGAGAAAACGTTGTTTGAGGGGCAGAAGGACGCTGATCAAGCCCAGAGTGAGGACGCTGTCCATTCTTGGAGGTGAGGGTTGCAGATCTGAAGGTTTCTTGTCAGATCTAGCTTGGTGAAGGATAGATCTTACAGATCTAGTCCTGTATGTTGCAGATCTAGCCTTGTATACTGCAGATCTGAAGGTTTCTTGTCAGATCTAGCTTGGTGAAGGATAGATCTTACAGATCTAGCCCTGTATGTTGCAGATCTAGCCTTGTATATTGCAGATCTGAGGGTTTTGCAGTAGATCCAGCTTGAGGAGTGACAGATCTGAGGAGATATTGACAGATCTAGTCCAGATCTGAAGGGGAATCACCAGATCTAGCCCTAGAGGCTGTAGATCTGAGGAGATAGTTCCAGATCTAGCATAGATCTGAGGGATTGGCAGCAGATTGGGTTTTGGAGGACGCAGATCAGGAAAGGGAGGACGCAGTTGTGATAGGAGGCTTCAGATCCATCAGGTGGGACGCAGATCTGAGGAGCAGATCATTGTGAGGAGTGCTTATCAGCGTTTTCCAGGATCCTGTAGCAGCTTCATCTGTCTGGAGAGTTGAGGGCTTGGTGCTTTATTCAGCCACATTGCCACCGGGCAGACAAATGTCATTTGAGAGGGTTTGCGCATTTCGCCCCAAATAGCTTCATCTTCGCGCTTGTAGAGGCAACCACAGACGCCATCCTTGTTGGTGCCCACTTTAGAGAAATCCAGGGTCTCCACCGCCTAGGGCAGGATAGTGCAATTTACTCGATTTATTGTACTCCTCTCTATGTACTTTCTGATAAATAAAATGGCTCAGATTTTGGTGTTACATGTGTCATGATTCAGTGATCTGGTTCAGTTTATATCTGTATTAGTGCATTTCTGTTTATTACTGGTTATTTCCCTTTGGGGATATTACAGCTGGGCACATCTAAGGAGATGTATGACAAGCTGGTTAGCATCTTCAAAGCTAGCAATGCAAACCAAATCCTCTTTCTCAAGAACAAGCTGAAGGGCATCAATATGGATAGAGGGGAATCCATCCAATCCTTCTTCATGAGGATTAACGAAATAAAAAATGATCTTCTATCCATTGGAAGATTTATTGTTGATCGGGAGTGTTGACCACTGTGTGTCAACGACCCCATAGCAGTACACCCTCATTTTTGCAAATGGGATTCATCATGTTTGAGGTGTTCACGCCATTTAGATTTCATCGTCAGACGAAAAATTTATAAATGATATAAACCCATTCTGCATGTTTGTGATGTAAATGATCTAAGTAAGACCACCATGTATGTAACAACCAAGGTAAGCCTAGTATTTTGGTGACGATTTCTATCCTAGGTAAGCCTAGTATTTTGGTGACATTATTATTTAAGTTCCCTAAGTTTTAACTTAGGAAATACATTAAAATAATTAATTAATTTAATATCTCCTAAACCAGAATAAATTTCCCAAATCAATTTTTGGGTCTTGTAGATCAAGTGTACTCTAGTCCCTCCACAAAATTTGGGAGCTAGAGTACAACTGATGCTACCCCAAATACACAAAATCTCAACACACCTCACCTTGAAGTTCTGCACTGATCTCTGGTGTGGGTGTCTGCACTAATGCTTGGCCTGCTGCCCTTCATCACTGCGCTGTTGCTACTCTCCTGTATTGCTGCCCATGATGCTGCCACCGCCACTACCACATCTATACTGCAACTCCCTCTCAATTTGCTGCATCGTGCTGCCAACTGTTGCACTGCAACTCAGTTGCTGAGAGAAACAGCTGAAAAACTCCTGCCCAATCTTTGACAGACAAGTCAGTTGGGCTGCATCCTCATCACTGAAGCTCCATAGGTTGCTGTTTCGTGCTGTCATATGGAGGTTGTTGCACAACTATAGCTCTGCACTGTGTAAGCAGACCTCCTCTGTGCTGCCTCTACGCTGAAGTCCCCTACGTTGTAGTAGCGCTACGCTGTCCTCTTGAAGCATCTGCGCTGCTGCAGCGCTGCTCTGCGCTGCTGAAGTCACATTAGCCCCTTTGCGTTGCTGCTGCCACGCTGTTGATGCATCTACGCTGCACTGCTCCCTCTCAGCAACCAGCTCTGCCTCTGCTCCATCTGTGATTCTCTGCACCCACTACTCCATTTTTCCCGCTACTGTCTTAAGGCTCCCGTAGCTCGTATGTGATTCAAGAGTTGGACTACTCAAGGATCCTGCCACCACTCTATAGGTACTCTACAGATCCATTTCGCCTCACTTTCGTGGTTCATGAGCGCTCATGGCTACGTCATCTTCGGAGCCATCGTCCGCCACAACAGCCTTGGAGCTTCCTTGTCCTTTTTCTTCTGAGGACAATTGCTGGCAAAATGTCCTAATTTGCCACATTGGAAACACTTGATCTTCGACAGATCACGCTTCTTTCTCCCTTGCTGCCTCTTCCTCTTCTTCCTTCTTTACTTTACTCGACCTAATGCTGAATTGCCTCTTGGTGATCCGACAAATTTCTTCTTGTCGGAGGATAGCCCACATATTGTCCTAGTTGGGAAGGTCAGCTCTGCCCAAGAGACTTTGGACAAAAGTTTCCCAGTCCTCTGTGACAACATTTAGAGCCGTCCTCGGCATAACATTGTCCTCCACCTTCACCCCCATGCTAGTTAGTTGATCTCGGATCGCTTGAAGTCTGGACAGAAAAGGATCGATCTCCTCTCCCTTGGCCATCATGAATAGCCTCAACTGGTTTTCCAGAAGCATCTTCCTCTGGACGGATCTTCCTTCATATAGTGTGGTCAGAGCCACCCACATATCATGAGCTGTTGTCTTCTCGGCTATGTGAGGGACGACATGATCTTTGACCCCATCCATGATGAAGCTGTTGGCGTGTGTCGCTACTTCTTCATGCTTCTCCAGAAGCTTCGCATCGGTCGGCCTGGCCAGGACTTTCTCTACATGCTCCCTCAGACCGTATGCCTCCATGACTACCAGGATTCTAGCCTTCCAGATTGCAAAGTTGGACAAGCCGTCCAACCTATCCTGATCACGTAGTCCTTGAGGTGCCATTTGCTCAGAAAATATGTCGGAATGAATCCTCCTCTCTATGTTAGAGACTTGGATCTAGGGTCCTTGGTGAAACAGGCACCCTCTGCTCCCTCTTACAACTGACTTCCTCTCTTGGAAGTCTGCCAAATAAAAAACGAATCATCTCTCTTCGATCCTATGATCGATCTTCAGACTTCTTTGGCTGGAAATCTTCTAAGAAGCTGTTCTCCTCCCTCTCTTTGTCAACTTTTCTCAGGCTAAATTTTGGATCGATATAATTTTAACCCCACCAGCAACTACTGCAGGTTTGCAGCACGACTTTTGACACTCTGAATCATCAAATAACTTTAGGACTGCATCACCCTAGCTGGCCTTTGCGTGAGCAAACAGTCTCATTGCAACTTCTGCGCTGCCTCTGTGCAGTGAGTACATGGGCCTGCATGGAGGCTACATGGAGACTGCGTCACTCTGGCCTCTGGGTGGCTCTGCTACGTTTTGCTACTACGCTACCCTCTGTGGTCTAGCTTTCTGCGACTGCTGTTGCTTTCTCTGCTGCTTCTTGCAACAAGGATTCTTCAGTCTTCTTGCTGGAGATTCAACTAGATCTGCAATCGCTCCGATACCATGTGAGAATTTCTGAATATTACTTATGCAGGAACCCTACCGTTAAATCTTGATTTACTTCTCCTACTTAGACAAGTTATTAATCTAAAATATTCAACATTAACATCGAAGTAAACACATTAACAGTCTACACAGATACAGATCTAAACTGAATACATGCACAATGACAAAGTGACACACAGGATTTTCTGGACAACTGTCCCCGAAAAAACCCAATGCGGGAAAACCCGTCTTTTGGCTGTTGGAGGGTTTTTATTATTAGTAGATTCTAAGTACAACAAATCTGGGCAATACCAATAGAGAAATAAACAATCTGCAGCAATACCTCAATTTTGGAGACAAAAAAGCTGACTGATTCACTCCCTCAAATGGGATTTACAAAACTCAGTCCTTTTCAGTCTTCAGAAACCCCAGTGCTGCTTTGAAGCCCTCTTCGTTAGCTCTGCTAGTTTGCGTCAGCCCCTGCGTTGCTCAGGAAGGGCTTGCGTCACCCCAGACTGGGTTATGTTGCCCCTGCGTTGCCTTGGCTGGTCCTGCGTCAGCCCTACTGGTCTCCTACTATCTCTGCGCTGCCCTTTCTAGGCCTGCGTAGCCTTTGCGTAGCACCTGACGCCTCTGCGCTGCGCAGCTTTTGCATAGTTGTTGCTCCCTCTTCACTGCTCAATCTTTTGCTTCTCTGCTTCTTGTTGCACTCTTGGCCTGGGATCAGATCATCCCTTGCGCCAATACTACCCCTCACTGCAGCTGAAACACTTCTGGAAATTCTTAGCAAACCGCGCCCTAGAGTTTCAGCTTAGTGTCAGTGCTCTGCCATTGTGTGTGTTCTCCAATTGACCCCAAGCCTTTCCTTTATACTTTTCTCATTGGGAAACCAACGACCGTGATCTAATCTTGAATCGACGACAAAGATTAAAATAAAGCTTGATACGTGTGACTTAAGTCATTTTCATCACATGTTTAATTTAATTAACTTTAATTTTTTAATTTTCCTAAGTTAGACTTAGGGTCCTTAATTAAAAAGATTAATTAATTAAATATCTCTTAAACAGGATGAAATTTCTTAAATCCCTTTTTTGGTCTTAGAGATCTCATGTACTCTAGTCCCTCAATAAACTCTGGAAGCTAGAGTACATCCGATGCTACCCCAACAAACAAAAATCTCAACAATTTCCATTCTGTTTGTACACAAATTTCAATTCTTTGATATTAATGAAATGAAGTGTTATTTCCGTTGCATCTTTGTATTTATGGTTATATGTGTATTCTGTTGCGTTCTTGCATAAATCCGGATCAGTGGTATCAGAGCTGTCTACTCTTTCTCGATCCTTCTTTGCATGTCCCCAACTAGGTCGCGGTATAAGGAGTTAGGGCTCGATCTAGTTGAACCTTTGCAAGATCAATCTCGCAAATCTTGACGGCTGCCCATGGGGGACGAAAAGAAAGAATAGGGAGCAGGAGATCCTATTAAAATATTGCTCGAGGAGGCCCTTGAAAAACAAAGGAACACGATGATGGATAACTTTGCCTGGATCCTTCAGTGACTACCTACTGGTGCGCATCTGCATCTAGCAGCCACTCTGGAGGTGCGACTCCCTTTAAGGTACAAGTAAACTTTGACATTCCCATATTTGAGGGCCAAATAGATGCAGGCGCTGTAGATACATGGTTGAATCTATTAGAAGGATATTTCTCGGTTCATGACTTTTCCGACTGGGAGAAGATTATTTTTTCACTCCTCAAAGCTACCCCCCATTGGTACACATGTTTCTTAAGAAATGCACCTAGCATATTTGAGGATATTCGATCGACAGTCAAGGAGATAAGACTGCCACCTATAGCTGTTCTACAATAGTCTACAGCCACTCGTTTTTGCATTGAGATTATCTTCACCTCTCCACTTGTCATGAGGTTCCACATTGAGATCTTCTCCAGTTTTTGTATAAATTGAGCCTTGGTCTCTCATTGTAATGATGGTTTTTTGAAGCTTGTGCTTATTGTTACTATGCTAAAATTTTTATTGAGTTGAATAAAGGAAAGTCTTTGGGGTTACTAACTTCTCTTGTGGTGCATTCTTTGGTTGATGAGGTATACTTGTTTCATTTGATGTTGTTATTTATTTACTTCACATTGCAATCTAGTTGGTTTTTTTTGCATTTGCCTGAAGGTACTATTGTCTAGGGAGGGGAGATTTGTAGCTATCTCAGATCTTCTTTGGACTTGGTATATTTTGTGCTCTTGTTGTAGCTTGTTATTTTCGGTGGAATGACAAGTTCAACATGGCCTCTATATGCCAAGTTTCTTTTGTACTAACAATTGGTTTGCAGAAATTTGTGTGTTCAAAGAACAGGTTGCCAAGTCTATTGGAGTGTGAAAGACTTCTTCGGTTGGAATAAGTCAGCTCCAAGGATATCAAAGATCCCACAAGTTGTTCAAGCCAACAATCTCATAAGACATCAAGAGATTTATCTAAAAGGGGGTTTCATGAGCCCTTTGCTTCTATTCCATCTCTAAAAAATTATATATTTTCTTCTTTCATTTGTGCACATATCTATTTTATCTAGCATTTGAGGTTAAGTTGTTGGATTTAAATCCCAATTCTCACTCACTAAATCAACTCTTTCAAGTTGATCTTGGTGAGGGAATTTGTAATATAAAGTGTATTTTATACTTGCATTGGGTTTCTAACTTTTTCTTTCGCATGCATGTGATTTCCTCTCACATATTTCAGCACTATTTCTTTGGCATGCTAACTTTTTTGCTTGTTTGCCTATAGGTTTTCTTGGAAGCAATCTAAGTTTGAAGAAAGGGAGCTAAAGCATAGGCTAAGGAACACTGTTCCATTTGGAACTTCAAATCCAAGTTCCGCCTTATCACTTCACCTCTACTTCTAAAGCCTCATTCTTTTGAGGACTTGTAACCACCATTCTCCTCAAGACTTTAAGCCTTTACTTTGTTAACTTCTCACAAGTAAATATTTAAAATCTTGCAATTGTAACTTTGGGAAAGAGTAAATTTAAAACGCATATTGTAAGCTCTTTCCAAGCCCCTCATTTCTATAAGAGGGCCTCACTTTCATTAATAAAGAGCTGACTTTTCTTAAGGGAGCTTGGGAAGTTTTTGCCATGGTATCTCACCTACTCATTTAGATGGAGGAAGTCTTCTTGAGTGGTTAACTTTCTTTTGCCTAGTTTTTTTTTAATTTTCTCAACTAAATCACTTGCATTCATTATTTTGTTTGCTAATCTAATCTAGTTGCGTGTGAATAACTCATATTTTCATTTCATTAATTGCTTAGATCACATAGTCCTTTAAATTTCCTAACTTGCAATCTCATTTGCCATCACTTACTTATGTTGTGTGATCTATTTCTCATTTGGATATGTTTCACAATATACTACAAGTAAAGAAGCATAGCACTTTCAATTTATGGCAACTTGAGTTATTGTTCTAATTATGAAGCATATTTAATTGAATCATCTCCATCTTTTACATAGCACTTGCAAACTCACTTTCATATCATTTAGGCATTTCACTTTTTCATAGTAGACTTGCATCTCTAAAAATTAACCTCCAACTTAAGTTGGTTGTATATACTATAGACATTAGGGACCCTCCACCCTTATTGACTCCTCAATGTGAGACCCAGATTTCGGGTGAGGGTGAGGTCTGGGGACAGTAGTTAAATTGAAACTTGTTTTAGAATTCTACTAATAAAATAAACCAAGAGCACCTTCACATCAAAAATTTACTCGCAATTTTTCTATTTCATGTACTTGTTACTTTGGTGGTTATTTAGCTCATGAATATTTAATGTCATTATCCTTTGTTACTTGAGCACTTTCTTACTAGTACTTTTTCATTTATTGCAAGTGATGCTTATATGTTAATCTTGGTCTAACACTTCTTTCGTGGGATTATTGTCATTGTATCTTGGATTTCATTTTTGAGCAAGCACTTGTCATTTACTTTAAAGCACTGGTCTATATTTTGAACACATCATTGAATATTGCTCATATACTTATATGCTTGTTTACATCTTGGAATTGAGTCATCTTTGATAAATAATTCCTTCTAATCAATTCTCCTAGAAACCTCATATCTTTGACTTAGTTCTCCTTTAGGGACCACCCCCGTTAGCTAACCTAGGAGATAGCTACTATGGAGAGAGTTGGGAATAGGTTACAAACCCTTCTTTGAGTTCCTTGCCACCAACCACACCTAGTGGGGTTGAAGGCTTTTCCCACTAACTAGTAGGTAGGTGTAGGCGGCAAGCGATAACATTTTTGGTGCCGTTGTCAGGGACAAGTCTTCTTGTGCCTGGGAAAACGACTAACTTTTAGTTTTGGCATATTTGAATTTTGGATTTGGATTTTTGCTAATTTTGCAAGAGTCTCTACTACGAGAAATTCAAGTGGTCTAGTTAGCCCCTCTCCTGATCCTGAAAGGGTTTTTAGAGAGAGGTTAAATATACTTTCTCATAGTAGAGCTCTTGCTAGTCTTGGGCAAGAGGCTATTTCTGACATTCATTTGCCGTTTCAAAGACAAGTCGAGCCTAACATCATGAATGATCTTTTTGCTCTTTGTAACTTTACTAACATTAATGGCTATCCTCACAATATCCCTGACAAGGCTATTGAAAGGTTGCCTTCTTTTCAAAGTAACAATGCCATTAGTGTAGCATCACATGTGAAGAACTTTAATGTTTGCATCTTTAAGTGGTGTAACGTTGCTAACTCTGAGAATGTAAAGATGAGGCTTTTCGTTCTCTCTTTGGAAGAGGATGCTCTTGATTGGTTCACTGAGTAGCCTGCTAACTCGTATGATTCTTTACAAATGATTGTTAATGCTTTCATGGGAAAGTATGGGGAGAGAAGAGAGAATAGTCATTTGATCAGTGCCATTAACACCATGAAGAAGAATGAGAATGAAACCATGGAGGAGTTTAACAAGAGATTCAATGAATTGGTTAAAAGCATGCCTACTACTGTTAAACCTCCTGATGAATTTCTCTTATATTCCTGTCTGGATTCTTTTGGTGTGGACATTGCTTATGAGTTGAGAAGAAAGGAGCCTGCAACTTTGGGTGTAGCTCAATTTGAAGCCTTGAAAATGGAGAGGGCTAGAAAGTAATCAGGAAAATCTGAGATTCCTGATTTCACTAGAGGGCCATCAAAATCGAATGATTCCAAAGGCAAGGCCAAGGAAGAGGCTACCCATGATCCTATTAAGCAATTAACTCAACTCATCAAGAGCATGGAAGCAAACCACACTAAAGAAATGCAATCCATGCAAAGTAGGTTGGTGGCCATGGAAAGATCGCAAGTGCAAAGATTCCAACCTAGGCCAAATAATGGATGTCAAAAGAATAAAGGCCCTCAAAAAGATTATAGGCCTCCAAATCCATTGGAATCCACCAACATGGTAGATCAAATTCTCCCTTTTTGTAGGCCATGTAATGAGTTCCATGAAGAAGCCACATGCCTATATGTAAAGAGAATTATGGAAGGTAGCATGTTGGGAGATGAACATGGAGGAACTAGTGGTCAAATCAATATGTTCTCCATGGAAGATCAAATATACACCATTGAAAGTAATCAAGAGATTGACCATAGTCCTAATAATCTTGGGGTCGACAATATGATTGCAAATCTTGACAAAGTCACTAAGATTTTTGGGGAAAAGCCTACATATGGACAAATTATTGCTATGGAAAAACACAAAGGGATGACTTATCAGAGAAAGGATATTCAAGACCGGAATAATCACAGAAATTTTTCTCCTCCTACTTCAGAATTAAATTTTGACTTGGGTAATTGGGTGAATAATGCAAAGGTTTCTATTCCAGTAACAGAGATTTTAAAGATACCATCTCAAAGGGCCAAGTTACTAAGTGCAATTGAACTTACTCAAAGGAAAGAAAAGACTAATAATGAACCAGAAGATGAAGAAATTGTATTGAAAAGTATGAATTGTTATGTGGGGAACGAAGATCATCTGCCATTTTATGTTTCTTTGATAGTGAATGATCGTATTTTACACAACTGCATGCTTGATTTAGGGGCTTCATCAAATGTCATGACTAAGAAAGTCATGGAGCAACTGAATTTAAGGGTATCTAGGCCCTATCACAACATATGTTCAATGGATTCTAAAAGAATTGAAGTGTGTGGGATAATTAAAGATTTACAGGTTTTCCTAGCTGCATACCAAGACAGAATAATGACTATGGATATTGTTGTGATAGATGTTTTTGATTCATGGGGAATGCTCCTGTTAAGTCCCTATATTAATAGTGTAGTCCCTTATTATGTTAGTGTATCCCCCCTTATTGTTATTGTTGTACTCCTGTAACCCCCATATTGTTATTATTGTGCCCTTAAATTATTATTGTTAGGCCGGCTAGGATTACATTGTGGCCCCATGGACTCCTATTTATAGAAAGGAGGTTTTGTAATTTGTATCATCTAAGAATTGTTCAGTCATATAATGTATCAGAGGTTGCCCCCTCGAAGTGGCTTATTTCTAAGTCATTGATATCTCTTTTCTTCTATTTTTGGAGTTGGTTTCACAACAACTCCTATCAAGAAAATGGGCATTAGATTTAGGTGGTAGCCTTCAAATGGATTTATCATATGCCACCATCACCATGCCAAATGATACCTTTGTAAGACTTGATCGGGAGTTAGAGAAAAGATATCATGTTGAGGATCCAAGGAAACCCAACAATGAGATTATCTATAGATCATGCCAGACAGGAAGTGATGTTGTGTTGCAAATTTTCTTCCCCCCTTAACAAAATGGATTCAAAATGAAGAGATTAGTAATAGCTCAAAAGGCTTGGGTACTTCAAATCTTCCATCAGAGCATTTTCAAGACAGAGCAGTAAGATTGACAGTGATTGCATCATCATCGCCATCGCAACTAACCAAGAAGAAAAGAAAAAAACAAAAGAAGAAAAAGGATATAAAAAATGAACCACCAATTTTGAGCGGGATCAAGCCTCAACGCATCAAAATTCAAAAAAGGAAAAGAAAGAGGTTCGGTGTATCTAATGGCCACAAACAAGTTAACAGTGGGGCAAATCATAGTCCCAAGATAGTCAGAATTGGACAAGGCACATCAGAGAAGGAGCCTATGGATTTGCCTATGAGTAGGAAAATTCTCAAGATGGATTTCACCGAAGACATTTGATGCCATAGGGCATCCTTTTGTATCATATTTCTAACCTTATCCCTTGTCAATTTTGTTTAAATAGATTTCTTTCATGAATAAATTGATATTTTATGCTCTTAGAATAAAATTTCCATTTTTGTACTTGATTTTATTTGATGATATTTTGAATGGATACTGCTAATATATATATCTTTGGTTGGTGGATGTAGATTCCAGGTCCTTGCAAACTATCACTTCACATCTAGCATGCATCCCCATATGGAGCCGAATGTTGACCACTGGAGTGGCACCTGATGATTATGTGAAGAATCCATGCCCAAGGATGAACCAGAGGACACGTGTGCCATTAAATATCATCAGATATCATCAGTTCAACAGAGTTTTTAAACTCTACTTCTTCTTCTTGTCATTTTTTTCTTCAGTCTTCAGATTCCGCAGCCCTACGGGGATATTGTATAAGTGTCACTAGCATGATGAATAAAGCCATGTAACAGGCCTAGGATGTTGGAACTCGATCGGCAAGCGAGTACACCTTGGAGTGTTCTTTTTTACTTAGTTAATTATTCCTTCTTTTTAGCGGAGAATAATTTTCTAGGTCTTTTCATTCATTGCATTACCCCAAAGCCGGGGTGACGGCTTGAAGGTTGAGCCCCTAACGCATTTAGTGTTTAGAGTCGATGTATATTACCATGCTAGGTCATCTGTAAAATTTTGCGGAATTTGACTAGGTCTAAGTAGGATTTTTTAATAATTAAAAATTTTCCGCAAAACGAGATTTTTTAATTATTTTCTATGTAATGATGTAAATAAGCGGCCTTAGGAAATGTCTGGGGTGTGTGATCAGTGGAAATTCATCCTCAGAGACCCAGCATTATCCTAGGACCCACTTTGAGGGTCAAAAAACGACTTATGATCCCTCAAAAGCCGATTTTCCTAATGTCAGTGGTGTTGAGAATTTGTAGGGCTAGTGATTAACTCAAATTCTCTTCTTGATAATTACTTGTGAGCTTGCTTATGTATTCTTATTTCACTTAATTAATCTTTCATCAAGTCAATTATCAAAGCACTAGTCAAATGTAGAGACAAAATAGTTTTCACTTGTAACTGAACATCTTGAAATGTAGTTAGGAAGGTAAATATCTGATTTACCTTCCTCACTTTCTACCACCTTTAGATCCCTGTTTTGACAAGTTCTTTCCTTAGATACTTTACAATCAGAGATGTTCTTACTGTACTCTTTCTGCACCTTCAGTCATTGTGTACCTTCAGTCATTGTGTACCTTCAGTCATCATCAAACCTTCAGTCATCATCATCATACCTTCGGTAAGTTATACCTCAAGCTGTACTGAACTTGTCCTTATGTTCGCAGCATTTTAGATGTTATATAACCTTAGATAGATCCGCACTAGCTGCCCCCTTTTCCACGCTGTCAACCTTAGTCTTGTCTGCAAAAACTTTGGTGATCCGCATTCTTTTATTTGTTGTACAACCTTAGACAAGTCTGCAATTCTTATTGACCGAAAATCTCAGACATATCTCTGTTCTGTTCACTGTCATTTATGCGAAGTTTTCTGGCCTATTTATAGTTATTCGACCCTATAATTAGTCGACCTACTAAGTGAACTGTTGGGACATAATTTGAGCTGACCTTTCCAGCATTTTTCAAGCCGACTTTACAAGGTTTATCTCCAACATCTTGTCCACTGTTTATCTTTGTCTCCTTTTCATAATTACATAGTCAACATGAAGATCGACCTAGTTACATTTTACAACAAGTGGCAAAAAATGAGGAAAAAATTCAAAAAATTGAATAATTGGAAAAATTCATAAATTTTTTCAAAGTAAAAAAAAGTCAAATTTTGACATGGCAATTATGTGGAGAGGTAAAGGATGATGTGGCAACCATGTGGGGCCCACCACATAAGGTACAACAAGTCAAAATTAAAATTCCAAGTCAACGAACACAAGATGGCCCACAAGTTGCAAAGTACATACAAGCAAATGATTGAAGTGACTGATTTAATTCAAATCAAATGTTATTAAAATCTAAGGTGAAAATTTCAGAAAGAATTGAGGGGGCCCACTCCACATCATACGTATAACCCAACAAAAGGAATTATGGGCATGCTTTAAGTGATGTCCACGCTGACCCACTCAGAAATTCACATAACTGTCCAAGGGAAATGAACGCATATTTGGAAAGTATTTGTTAAAGGTATGTGGTGGACATTTGAAGATTCAAATTATACGCTGCCCACTAAAAATTCCAGACTCAGCTAGCAGCCAGGAATGTACGCAGAGTTTTAGCCGACAACATTGACACATGCGTCAGGATTTGTCCCCCACTAAACAGTGCTAGTCAATTAAAAATATCAGCAGTCGAATAGTCCGCGCAGAAGTTAGTAAGCCACTGAGTTTTGGTTGGCATTTGCATGATAATTTACAGCAGTTAATTGAGGAGTTGTATTCCCATTTCACTGACATGGCAAGCAGCAAATTTCACACGCAGGCAGCCAGGAGGATACACGCACCAGTTAGAAGATACCTGTATGATTTGGCAGTTTTCACACTAATTTTACTATTGATTTGATGAGACTTAAACTCCCCCTTATCTATCCCTTTGGTACACAAGTTTCTCAAGAAATGCACACAACATATTTGAGGATATTTGATGGACAGTCAAGGAGATAAGGCTGCCACCTACAGGTGTTCTACAATAGTCTACAACCACTCGTTTTTGCATTGGGATTAACTTCACCTCTCCACTTGTCATGAGGTTCCTCATTGAGATCTTCTCTAGTTTTTGTATAAATTGAGCCTTGGGCTCTCATTGTAATGATAGTTTTTTGAAGCTTGTGCTTATTGTTACTATGCTGAAATTGTTATTGAGCTGAATAAAGGAAAGTCTTTGGGGTTACTAGCTTCTCTTGTGGTGCATTCTTTGGTTGATGAGGTATACTTGTTTCATTTGATGTTGTTATTTATTTACTTCACGTTGCAAACTAGTTGGTTTTGTTTTTGCATTTGCCTGAAGGCACTATTGTCTAGGGAAGGGAGATTTGTATCTATCTCAGATCTCCTTTGGACTTGGTATATTTTGTGCTCTTGTTGTAGCTTGTTCTTTTCGGTGGAATGACAAACTCAACGTGGCCTCTATATGCCAAGTTTCTTTTGCACTAACAATTGGTTTGCAGAAATTTGTTTGTTCGAAGAATAGGTTGCCAAGTCTATTGGAGTGTGAAAGACTTCTTCGGTTGGAATAAGTCAGCTCCAAGGATATCAAAGATCCCACAAGTTGTTCAAGCCAACAATCTCATAAGACATCATGAGATTTATCTAAAAGCGGGTTTCATGAGCCCTTTGCTTCTATTCCATCTCTAAAAGATTATATATTTTCTTCTCTCATTTGTGCACATATCTATTTTATCTAGCATTTGAGGCTAAGTTGTTGGATTTAAATCCCAATTCTCACTCACTAAATCAACTCTTTCAAGCTGATCTTGGTGAGGGAATTTGTAATATAAAGTGTATTTTATACTTGCATTGAGTTTCTAACTTTTTCGTTTGCATGCATGTGATTTCCTCTCACATATTTCAGCACTATTTCTTTGGCATGCTAACTCTTTTGCTTGTTTGCCTATAGGTGTTCTTGGAAGCAATCTAAGTTTGAAGAAAGGGAGCTAAAGCACAACCTAAGGAACACTTTTCCATTTGGAACCTCAAATCCAAGTTCCGCCTTATCACTTCACCTCTACTTCTAAAGCCTCATTCTTTTGAGGAGTTGTAACCATCATTCACCTCAAGGCTTTAAGCCTTTACTTTGTAAACATCTCACAAGTAAATATTTAAAATCTTACACTTGTAACTTTGGGAAAGAGTAAATTTAAAACGCATATTGTAAGCTCTTCCCAAGCCCCTCATTTCTATAAGAGGGGCTCACTTTCATTAATAAAGAGCTAACTTTTCTTAAGGGAGCTTGGGAAGTTTTTGCCATGATATCTCACCTACTCATTTAGAGGGAGGAAATCTTCTTGAGTGGTTAACTTTCTTTTGCCTAGTTTTTTTAAAACTTTCTCAACTAAATCACTTGCATTCATCATTTCGTTTGCTAATCTATTCTAGTTGCATGTGAATAACTCATATTTTCATTTCATTAATTGCTTAGATCACATAGTTCTTTAAATTTCCTAACTTGCAATCTCATTTGCCATCACTTACTTATGTTTTGTGATCTATTTCTCATTTGGATAAGTTTCACAATATAGTACAAGTAAAGAAGCATAGCACTTTCAATTTATGGAAACTTGAGTTATTGTTCTAACTATGAAGCATATTTAATTGAATCATCTCCATCTTTTAGATAGCATTTGCAAACTCACTTTCATATCATTTAGGCATTTCACTTTTTCATAGTAGACTTGCATCTCTAAAAATTAACCTCCAATCTAAGTTGGTTGTATAGACATTATGGACCCTCCACCCCTATTGACTACTCACTGTGAGACCCGGATTTTGGGCGAGGGTGAGGTCTAGGGACAGGAGTTGAATTGAAAATTGTTTTAGAATTCTACTAATAAAATAAACCAAGAGCACCTTCACATCACAAATTTACTCGCAATTTTTCTATTTCATGTACTTGTTACTTTGGTGGTTATTTAGCTCATGAATATTTAATGTCATTATCCTTTGTTACTTGAGCACTTTCTTACAAGTACTTTTTCATTTATTGCAAGTGATGTTTATATGTTAATCTTGGTCTAACACTTCCTTCGTGGGATTATTGTCATTGTATCTTGGATTTCATTTTTGAGCAAGCACTTGTCATTTACTTTAAAGCACTGGTTTATATTTTGAACACATCATTGAATATTGCTCATATACTTATATGCTTGTTTACATCTTGGAATTGAGTCATCTTTGATAAGTAATTCCTTCTAATCAATTCTCTTAGAAACCTCACATCTTTGACTTCGTTCTCCTTTAGGGACCACCCCCCTTAGCTAACCTAGGAGATAGCTGTTATGGAGAGAGTTGGGAATAGGTGGCAGCTTCTTCTCTGAGTTCCTTGCCACCAACCACACCTAGTGGGGTTGAAGGCTTTTCCCACTAACTAGTATGTAGGTGTAGGCGGCAAGCGATAACAGGACCCACCAACACATTATCCTCAAAGAGATCGAAGTTTTCCTGTTTGTGAATTCCCGTGAAATTGATGCGCTAGGTGACCTGTCAGGGCTAGACCTGGGAAAAGGGAAAAAGGTAAGAAATAAGGGGAAAATGACCACCCTTTTGAGGGACCAATGCTTATTTCCTTTGGGGATATGGAGTCAAGGATGATAATGACTGAGAATTCGGTTTCTTGATCAAGGAGGCTTGGAAAGTCAACTTTGTCCAATGTTAAGGGAAAAAGGAGAAAAGTTACCTTCAATCATTGATACTTCATACAAATGTTGCATGCTTATCGAGATAAAACAATCTCTAAGACATTTCATTCATCTAATAATGGCCCATACATTAAACGAGCTATATAGACACTTAGTTCCACATTCCAATCATGCAACAACTAGCCCTAATTATAGCAAGTTTCAACATTATGCAACAACAAGAATATATCATTAAAATTTATTTACAATTTTAGAGAGTATATCCAACCGACATCACATTTGCAAAAAAGAAGCTCCAAGATAAAAAATGGCCCAAATCCATACGTCAAAATTCATCCATCATCCACAATAATCCTTCAAGAAGAAATGCAAATTTCTCTAAAGATAGATAGATCTGAAGTGAAGTGATGATACAAATGAATGTAGCTAAGATAAATTTATATCCCTCTTAGGAGTTCGAATTAGCCTATGAGCCTACATTAGCCCCTACTAATAAAATAATGTGCAAATAAACCCCTATTGGTGACAAGCCCACCAAACTAGCTCACAAAAGGAAAAATAAGCCTCTCAAGGGGCCAAATAATAATATGTACATGTCGTGGGGCCCTCCAAAGGCCTAATAATATCCTGAAGTGCTACAATGAGGAATAAACTCCTCAAAATATGATGGACAAGGGGGTGGCCTCTTGTTCTCCAAGTAGTAGACTTGTGGTGCTCCCAGTGGGTGTAGTGACACATAAATGACCCCATGGGTCTCCATATGAATCGAAGATGCCCTTAGATCCTCTGCAAGGGTTTGAGTGATGGAATGAACGCTGCCATGACATCATACAAGTCTTGGGACACCTTCCAAGAGTGTGGGGCTTGTTGGGCATAGTGTACCAAGCACATCATCATCATCCCAAAAGTTGATCGCTAGTTGTCTCTGAATATCGATGGGGATTCGTTGGGTGCTGTCTGCTGCTATGGAGGCCCATATCTCTCTACACACACCCTATATGTGCCAATGTAGCCCTCTCAAGGTTAGGATCCCATATAGGGACACCAAACCCAAATGGAAACCATCTGCAATCCTATATAAGATCCAATGCGTCCTCTAGGCTTCCAGTACAACTAGTCATTAGAGTAATCGTTTAAAAGAGCTTACAAATCACAGATAACAAAGTGGGCACTTCACAATGGCATGCCCTTCCGTAGTGGGCTTTAGGATGTGCTAGTGTCTCCATACTCCAAACGGGGTTAGCCACGTACCTTATTAAGTGGTTTCAACCCTTAAAGGGTATAGTAGGTCTAAGGTACATCCTTTGAATGGGGGTGGCAAGTGATAAATAAGTGAAATGGAGTAGGGAATGAGAGGGGCAATCCCGGGCCACATATTGGGGCATAGGGGCAGCCAAATAAGGGGAAACCCACACCAGGGTATATAATGTGTAGGAAGCAGCAATCATGGTACATGAGGTGTCCCGAACTTGATTTTTCCACCCTTTTTTATATTCCTTTTTCCTTTATGAATTTTCTTTAATTAATTGCTCGGGGGTCAAGGATAAGAGCATGATGTGTCAAATATAGCAGTGATTACCCCTTTAAGGTAGGGTGGTTCATTGCCCTCCAGGGGTTGGGACAATTATGGGTTCCTGAGTGAAAAAGAATGCTCATCTAGGGCCTATGGAACCAGTGTGATGGCCATGGGTAAGGGGTAGAGCTCATGTATTGGCTTTTTCCCACGTGCTAATTATTTTTTGCCCTGACCATCTTTTGCATTTTGTGGTACAATTTCCTGTTAAGTGTGGCCAATTATGCTTTTTCTTTTTCTTTTACCTGCTTCAACCTCCAGGGCATCATTCCAGGCCTGACCCAAGTTGGGGGCAAGGGGATAGGGAGGTTGACCCTATGTGGACCCATAGGGGCTATGTGGACCTAGGTGCGAGCAATGATGAATGGGGTTATAATGAGTGGAAGGGTAGCAATATATGCAGATAAAGGAGTGGGACCACACACCCAAAGTCGAGGTTTCCCAAGTAGTACCACCCTAGAACTACATGGTCAGTGAAGGAGATCCCACGGGACTAAGATGCAAGGGTAACACCCAAAAGAGATCAAGGGGAGATGAGCACAAACTAAGCCCACTCTTTCCACCAAATCCCCCCTTCAATCCATACCCAGAAGTATCCATGATAAGTAAATCCAATATTGAATTACCAAATGACAAGACATACCTTTAGATTCGGGAGGCCCACCTTCAAACATACGATTAATACAAATGGGTGAGGGACCACATGGCTGGCTCAGGTGGTGGAGAAATGGCACAACGAGCTAGAAGGAGGCTGCAAGGGGTTGCTAACTGAGGTCCATCATAGAGAAAAAATTCTCCTAGGGATATCACCCATGAAGTGGTGGGTAATACCCCCGACCAATCCATGCCCAAAAGTGCCCATGAAAAGTAAACGAGATTACTCAACCAAACCAATGAAAATTCATCCCTTTGGGGTCTGGAGGCCCACCTTCAAATATATATTCATAATAGATGGTGAGGGACCACATGGCTGGCTCAGGTGGTGGAGAAAATGGCACATCGAGCTATCTGGGGGATGCAATAGGCTGCTGGTTGTCGACTGAGGACCATCTAGGAGAAAAGTATTCCTCTATTCATACTATCCTCAGGTGGTGGGTAAAAATCACTGTATGCCCTTTGACTGCTGATGAGCTCATCCAATGCTCTAGAGTTCTTTGCAAGGTTTTGTTGGACATTTATTTTCTGTGCTTCCTTTTGTAGAGAGGCTATTTCAGCTTCTAAATCTTCTCTTGCCTTGTTGCTTTCTTGTAGTTATTTTTTGAGTGATTCTTCAATTTTTCTAGCTTCTTCCAACTGCACCTTAAGTTTGATGATGCTCTTTTTTTATTTCTCAATCTTCTTACTAAGGCTTCTGGCATGATCCTTTACTTCCTTTAATTCGGCTTGTAGTGCTTTGGCATTTCCTCGTTCAACCTTGAGATCCTTTATAACTTTGGCCATCTCGTTTTGAAATTCGATCTCATCCATCTCTTCTTCGTCATCTTCTTCCTCTTTAGGAGCTTCCTTCCTGTTGTCCCTAGCCATGAATAACACCCTTCCTGTGTCATTTTCTTCATTAGATGAGGAGCTATCTTCTTTTGAGTAGAAGCTTTTTTTAAAGCCCTTCTTTCTACCTTGGTTGAATCTTCTTTGGTTCTTCTTTGCTTTCTAGAAGCTTCTTCTTCACCATCAAAATTATAATGAGGACATTTAGCAGCAAAGTGATCAATCTCACCACAATTGAAACATATTAAGTGAAGCTAACCTTTGAATTTACCTATTCCTCTTTTCAACTTTCTCACAAAGTTAACGACTTCTTCATCTGAGTATTCATCATCGCAACAACTGGAGCTTGGCTTTGATTGCTGTTTGTTTTTCCCAATCTTCTTGCATGATGTGAAGGTTGCTTCTTTGTTAGATGGACTTTCTTGTTTTGGTCTCATTTCGTAAGATGTAAGTATTCCATGCAATTCATCCATGTTGAGCTTTCCTAAATCATCTCTTTCTTCTAGCACAAAGACTTTAGCATCGAACCTAGTGATCTTAGTACCTTTCGGACAACCACCTTGCTATCCATTGGTTCTCCGAGTCCTTTTATGGAATTCACTACTTCATAAACGCGAAAAAAATAAGCAACAATGTTTTCGTCTTCGTTCATTTTCAATTGCTTAAATTTACCTCAGTAAGTCTAGAGCTTGGTTTCCTTTACCTTCTTGTCCCCTTCATATATATTTGATAGTTATTCCCAAGTTTCTTTCGCTAATTTGCAGTGCATCACTTTGACATATATAGATTATGACAAATCATTTAGAATGACATTTTTAGCTTTACCATTTCTTTCATAAAGCTTTTGACCATCATCATTCGAAGGAGGGGTTGAAGATTCTTGGTATTCGGTTAAGACAATGTTCCAAACTTCAAATCCTTGTGCTTGAAGGTATGCCTTCATCCTTCCATTAAAAAATGAATAATTGTTCCCATTAAGTACTGAAAATCCCAACGTTATCCACTCCATGATCTCCTTCAAGTGGTTAAACTGCTATTGAAGGAACCTGCTATGGTACCAATTGTTGGAAACACTGAGAGTGGGGGTGAATCAGTATTTCACTTGCAATTAGTTAATTTTCTTTCTCAGAGCATTAATTAATGTTCAACATCATAAATCAACAATACACAAAATACCAGATTTTAGGTGGAAACCCTTCCGTGGGAAATACCACTGAATGCTTCTCTAATAATCTATGAGTACATTAAATGCTTCAACTGCAACTGAAAAGGGAAGCTCCAACTTTCTGTACTCTAGAAAAGCATTCAATTTTCCAGCTCCAACTGGAAGGGCAATCAACCCCCTGGTTTTATCAGTTGTTGCTGAAAGGATGCTCCAACACCCTTGCAAGCTCTCACTTGCCCTAGCACCACCCTACCACCCTAAAGTGTTTTTAGGCTCCAACTTGAATGTGACTTCAACCACCTGCCTAACACCACCCAACCACCCTAAAAATGATAGTAGATCAAACCAACTATTATGGGCTCCGGTATTAGGGACAATGACCCAGTTACAAGATATTGTGGGCTCCCGTACTAGGGGCAATGACCCGCTTACAATGAATAGGCAATTTGCAAAAGATATAACAATGAAATCCCAACAATGAAACCCTTACTCCCAAAACTGTACTGCAATAATGAAAAAAACGCTTGTGCAAGTGCAAAACTTCAGTGATAGGACAATGTAACCCTTACTGCTATACTGTTGTAAGATGGTATCTGGAAGAAACCCTTACTGTTGCATATTGATTAGTTAACTAAATATGAAACCCTTGCTTACTGCTACATAATGATAGAGCACTGATACAAATTGATATTATGATGAAAATACTACTGCAGGATGTAACTGTCAACCCTGAACTAGTGTAGCAAACTGCTGCAAACCACCTTCACTTAACAAACTAGAATTTAATAAATTCTTCAACTACTAACCTCTGTCCTCTGTCTTCATTGCAAGAGAGTTACACCTTTTGAACAAGAGCACTATGTTGTGGCTAGAACAATCAACATTTGTAAGAGTGAAACATATCTCTGAGTGCTGTTAGATGCTTTCAAGGACATTTGAATGTAAACAGTCACTGTATAGATTTAGACTGTTGGTATAGTAATCTTCTAGTAAGGTCAACTTAACCCCCTTTTGTTAGGCACATGAATAAGTATGTTGGAATTTGGTTACTGGAGGACAGGTGGTTCCCTAAGGCTTTGATCTTTGGCCTAGGGAAAAGTGTCCAAAAGAATTTAATTTTTCTCCTAAAGTGACTTTATAAAGTTATAAAGTCAAATCTAATTTAAAAGTGACTTTAAGTGATAAAATTACTAAAGTCTAATTTTAAAGTGACTTTAATAAAGTCAATGTAAAATTAGAAAGGAAAAGTGACTTTGGAAATAAATGACTAAGTGGGTCTTTATTAAAGTGGGGTGAATTAAGAGAAGGAAAGCAAGAGAGTAAGGGAGATTTTTGAGCAGTGAGGAGGCAGCAGCTGGGCACACATTCCAAGGCAGTATTTCAGCAAGTCCATACACCAGAGTTTGCACATAATTCAAGGCAGATTTGGCACGATTTCCAAGGCAGAATCCGTACAGCAGCTTGTGGCACGTTTTCCGAGGCAACCATACCATTTTCTGGGCACATATTTCAAGGGAGAGGTTGCTGTTTTTGGTGCACGCTTTTCCAGGCAGGCCGTACAGCCTATAGCTGATTGCTGGCACAAAAATCGAGGCAGATTTCCGTACAACAGCATTTAATACAGCTGCACACATTCCAAGGAGGCCGTACAGCAGCATTTATTGCTGTTCTACATGCAAAAAGAGGAGGCCGTACAGCAGAAATTAATGCTGTAATTTCTGGGCATGTTTTTCAAGGAAATACGCACAACATTTATTGCTGGTTCAGTTTCACCGTTTGCACATTTTCTGAGGCGGTGGTTAAGCACGAAAAACGAGATAAATTGTAAAAGTTTACTTGCTGATTTTTTTGAATATTTCTCACTGTAAAAAGCATTTTTTCAGAAATAAGAAGGAGCTCTCAAACTGATTTTCCCCAAGAGTTGTAGGGGGTTTTTCCAGGGTCACCTTGACCAAAAATCACTGTGTTATCATGTGTTGAATGGCTGTTTGTATCTGCTGATTTTTATTTCTGCATTTTCCAGCATTCTGTAAATTTTCCAGAATTTGTGTTTTCAACAAAAATTTATTTTCCAGTTTGTTGAATGTAAGGATATGGGAAAGGGCATTTAACTATTTGGAGAAATAAGGTGAAACGGAAAACCGGGGTGGGAAACAGGAAATTTCTACATGGTATCAGAGCTTGAGTGCTGAAAGTGCAGTTTGGGACAGCAAGGAGAAAAATACAACCTGCTGTTTTTTCACTCAGAAAATTCCAGCAAGCTGATTTTTCACAAACATAGTTTTTATCTTTACTACAGCAGTGCTATTTTTTCAGTTTTAGGACAGCAGGATGTCATTGGGATTGAGGGTGGAGGATAGGTTGGATGGGCATACCAATTACAACGTTTGGAAGGAGAGAATGCAAAGTATCTTTGAGGAGGCAAAAGTCTGAGATATCATGGTTCATACCCAACAACAGCCTGTTAATGTGCCTACTGATGCTGTTCAGTTGGCAGCATATAATAGAAAGAACAACAAGGGTAGGAGACTGATCCTAGATGGAATCAAAGACCATTGCATTCCTCATGTGAGAGGAAAGAGAAATGCTAATGAGATGTGGACAGCATTGTCCAATCTCTACCAAAGTACCAATGAGAACCGGAAAATGGTCCTGAAGGAGAAGCTGAAAACCATTAAGATGGGTAAGACTGATAGTGCAGTTGGATATCTCACAAAGATTACTAATGTGAGAGATGAGTTGGCAACAATTGGAGAGGTCATTCCACCCACTGAGTTGGTGCGGATTGCAGTGAATGGCCTCCCCAGTTCATGGATGAACTTTGCTGATGGGGTTTGTGCACGTGAGACCCTTCCCACATGGGAGAGATTTTGGGATGATTGCATTCAGACAGAGATCAGGAAAGGTCAGCTTGGGGCAGCCAAGCCAGTTGAGCAGGATGAGGATGTAGCATTGTTGGCAGGACGCAAGAAAGGCAAAGGGAAGAAGCAGGCTTCCACAAGCAATGGTGGGGGCAAGGGCAAAGGTAAAGGTAAACAGGATAACTCACAGAAGGACTATTCCAAAGTGAAGTGTTGGAATTGTCAGAAGATGGGACACTATGCAGTTGTGTGTTCGGAGAAGAAGAAGAAGAAGGGGAAGAACCAGAGCATGGCAGCTTCAGCAGAGGTTGAGGACTTTGCAGATCGCTTTGACCGGGAGTTTGGGTTCATTGCATGTGAGTCTTCTAGTGCAGGATTATCTGCCATAGAGGTTCAGAGGGAGCATGCATTTCCCTCGATTAGCGGAGCATCTTCGGGTATCTGGTATGTGGACGGTGGGGCTTCACGTCACATGACAGGAGTCCGTGAGTACTTCTCAGAGCTTTCAGAGAGTGGCACTGATGTAGAGGTAGTACTCGGTGATGACAGAGTTGTTAGAGCAGTCGGTGTGGGAACATTGACATTTCAGAGGGAGTCCAAACCTCCCTTGAAGGTGTCAGATGTTCTTTATGTGCTAGGGATGAGGAAGAACCTCATATCCGTCTCAGCTTTGGAGGACAGAGGATATGAGGTACTGTTCAGGGGAGGACAGGTGTTGATGTATCCCAGGGGCACTCCAGCTGATTCAGCTAGAGTGATAGGTGTACGCCATGCAAAAGTGTACAAGTTTGCATTTCAGTCCCTTTTGGCATTGAGCAGTAGTACCGACAGCAGAGCTAGCAGTTCTGAGCTGTGTGAGATTTGGCACCGCAGGATGGGGCACATGTATCATGGAGCCTTGAGGACTTTGCGGGAGATCACTACAGGTGTGCCAGATTTCAGTACTGATCACTTTGATACTTGTAGAGGATGTGCGATGGGCAAGTTTTCCAAATCCCCTTTTCCCAGCAGTGACAGCAGAGTGACTGGGATACTTGATTTGATTCATTCCGATGTGAGCGGTCGGATGTCTCATGTTTCCTTGAGTGGATATGAGTACTATGTGTTATTCATTGATGATCACTCCCGGAGGACCTGGATTTATTTCTTGAAGACCAAGAGTGAGGTCTTCAAGCGGTTTCAGGAGTTCAGAGCTCTTGTGGAGACACAGACAGGTCGGAAGATCAAGTCCCCGAGGTCGGACAATGGAGGAGAGTACACCCTTGGAGAGTTTGTTGACTATTGTGCGGAGGCAGGCATTAGGAGGGAGTTCACTGTTCCTTACAACCCCCAGCAGAACGGGGTTGTGGAGAGGAAGAACAGATCCATCGGAGGGGCTGCCAAAGCCATGTTACATGATCGGGGGTTGCCATTGTTTTTATGGCGGAGCACACTATGCTTGTTTATTTGCGAGACGGAGTCCGCATCATGTAGCAGGGCATATGACTCGGTATTTACAAGGAAAAACCGATATTGGTCATCTTCGTATCTTTGGGTGCATCACATACTCCTACATACCCAAGGAGAAGAGGACCAAACTAGAGCCCAACACAACGAGAGAAAGGTATCTTTGGCAGGCTACAGTGAGACCTCAAAGGCCTTCGGATACATTCTGCACGCAAAGAAAAGTTGTTGTCGGGCGGGGATGTAAAGTTCGAGAGGATAGGGCCTTTAGGAGGTCACGGGGAGTTAAGTATCTGAATCGACGGACCCTTAGCGACGGTTGGTGAGTCCACGGGGATCCGGTGGGCGAGGATCGGGAGGATCCGGAGGAGAAAAGAAGTAGCCGACGTCGGAGTCTGAGTCGGTGAGCGATTGTCGCGAGTCGGAAGGGGTGGTGCTTTGGGCGACTTGCAAAAGCAGTCCACGGAAGCAATTCACTAGGGGTCCCGCGATGGCGGTTCACACGGTACTCAGCTTCCCTCGAGGTTCGAGGGTGCGGCGGCGAGGAGGACGACGGAGCAGAGCCGGTGGGGGAGTTCGGCTCTGATGATGAGAAGGAGGAGTTTCATTCTCCAATGGGAGAAGTATGCTCAGGGAAGAGGAAGCCCAAGTGGCTTCAGGACACCTTGAGAGAGGCCACATCTGTTGCTGGGCCTAAGAGGCCGGTCAGAGAGAGCAGACCACCTGAGAGGTTTTGTAGCTATATGGCAATGGCTACTAGCATCCTTGACTCTGAGCCTTCTAGCTATGAGGAGGCAGCTAGCCAGCAGGTCTGGAGAGAGGCCATGGAGGAGGAGTATTCTTCTATCATGAAGAATGATGTTTGGGAGGTGGTGCCGAGGCCTGAGGGCAAATCCGTGGTTACTTCCAGATGGCTTTACAAGGTAAAGCATGCTGCAGATGGCGGCATTGAGAAATTCAAAGCGAGGTTTGTGGCTAGAGGGTTCTCCCAGGTAGAGGGAGTTGATTATGAGGAGACCTTCGCTCCCGTGGCTCGATATACTTCGATTCGCTCCATTATATCGATAGCAGCAGAGATGGGTTGGAAGATCCACCGGATGGATGTGAAGACCGCATTTCTCAATGGCTTCATACAGGAGGAGGTGTACATTGAGCAGCCACAGGGCTTTGAGGTGCATGGGAAGGAGTCCCATGTGTGCAGACGGAAGAAGGCCCTTTATGGCCTGAAGCAAGCTCCCAGAGCTTGGTACTCCAGGATAGATACTTACTTGCAGAAGATGGGTTTCACAAAGAGTGAGGCAGATCCGAACCTTTACTATGTTGTGATAGGTGAGGAGCCTCTCATTCTGGTGCTGTATGTGGATGACTTAGTCATTACAGGTGCAGAGAGACTCATAGAGCACTGCAAGAGAGATCTTGCGGCGGAGTTTGAGATGAAGGACATCGACTTGATGCATTACTTTTTTGGTTTGGAGGTGTGGCAGGAGGAGGGGCATTTCTTCCTGGGGCAGGGGAAGTATATTGTGGATATCCTTGGCAGATTCCACATGGAGGATTGTAAACCCATGTCGACACCGATGATCACCAACTGGAAGAAGCTTCATGCTTCGGATTCCGAGTTGGTGGATCCCACATTGTACAGACAGCTGATTGGTTCTTTGATGTATTTGGTCAACACTAGACCAAATATTTGATTTGCGGTCAACACGATGAGTCAGTTTATGTGTGAGCCTAGGAAGGTTCACTGGGTGGCTGCAAAACACATTTTGCGGTACTTGCAGGGGACAGTGGATTATGGTCTGGACTACAGGCAGGGGGATGGAGTGAGATTGGCAGGTTACACTGATTCTGATTGCGCAGGTTGTGCTTCTGATAGGAAGAGCACTTCAGGGTGTTGTTTTGGGTTGGGTTCGGCAGTGGTGTCATGGTTCAGCCGGAAGCAGCAGTCAGTAGCATTGAGTTCAGCGGAAGCAGAGTATATGGCAGCCAGTCTAGCTAGTTGTGAGGCCATTTGGCTTTGCAAGATGTTGTTTGGCTTATTTGGTCAACCGTTGAGACCTTCAGTGATTTACTGTGATAATCAGAGTTGCATTAAACTCACGGAGAATCCAGTATTTCATGACAGGTCAAAGCATATCGAGATCAAATATCATTTCATCAAAGACTATGTTCAGAAAGGAGCTGTGAAGCTTGAGTATATTCCCACTGATGAGCAGGTTGCAGATATTCTTACCAAAGCCTTACCACGGGGCAAGCATGTCTGCTTCAGAGACAAGATGGGTGTGGTGAGGAACACCTTCCTCGGTAAGAGGGAGTGTTGAAATTTGGTTACCGGAGGACAGGTGGTTCCCTAAGGCTTTGATCTTTGGCCTAGGGAAAAGTGTCCAAAAAGAATTTAATTTTTCTCCTAAAGTGAATTTATAATTTTATAAAGTCAAATCTAATTTAAAAGTGACTTTAAGTGATAAAGTTACTAAAGTCTAATTTTAAAGTGACTTTAATAAAGTCAATGTAAAATTAGAAAGGAAAAGTGACTTTGGAATTAAATGACTAAGTGGGTCTTTATTAAAGTGGGGTGAATTAAAAAATAGAAAGTGAGATTTAAATGAGCATTTAATCTCAGCCCTAGATCTTAATCTATTTCAGCCATTGGATTTAGGGATTCCCCAAAAGTCACTTAGGGCTAGGTTAAAGGAGGGAAAGGAGGAAAAGGTCATTCCTTCTTTCATGAGCAGATTGAGAGAAGGAGAGCAAGAGAGCAAGGGAGATTTCTAAGCAGTGAGGAGGAGGAGGCAGCAGCTTGGCACACATTCCAAGGCAGTATTTCAGCATGTCCATACAGCAGAGTTTGCACATAGTTCAAGGCAGATTTGGCACAATTTCCAAGGCAAAATCCGTACAGCAGCTTGTGGCACATTTTCCTAGGCAGCCGTACCATTTTCTGGGCACAGATTTCAAGGGAGAGGTTGCTGTTTTTGCTGCACGCTTTTCCAGACAGGCCGTACTGCCTGTAGCTGATTGCTGGCACAAAAATCGAGGTAGATTTCCGTACAACAGCATTTAATACAGCTGCACGCATTCCAAGGAGGTCGTACAACAACATTTATTGTTTTGCACACAAAAAGAGGAGGCCGTACAACAGAAATTAATGTTGTAATTTTTGGGCACGTTTTTCAAGGAAATAGGCACATCATTTATTGTTGGTTCAGTTTTACTGTTTGCACATTTTCCGAGGTAGTGGTTAAGCACGGAAAACGAGATAAGTTGTAAAAGTTTACTTGCTGATTTTTCTGAATATTTCTCACACTGTAAAAAGCATTTTTTCAGAAATAAGCTCGGTTTTCCCCAAGAGTTGTAGGGGGTTTTTCCAGGGTCACCTTGACCAAAAATCACTGTGTTATCATGTGTTGAATGGCTGTTTGTATCTGCTGATTTTTATTTCTGCATTTTCCAGCATTCTGTAACTTTTCCAGAATTTGTGTTTTCAGCAAAAATTTATTTTCCTTTTTGTTGAATGTAAGGATATGGGAAAGGGCATTTAACTATTTGGAGAAATAAGGTGAAACTGAAAACCGGGGTGGGAAACAGGAAATTTCTACAAAGTATATGTATGCTTTGATCAACAAGGCTTTAGGATACCAAGACTAAAAACAAGCAACTGTAGATATAGGACTGGACCGAAAACCTTACAATCACAATGATTCAAGGAATTTAGGAATTCACTGTTTTAGTCTTGATATTTTGCGTAGGAGTTTGCACTATATCACAAGTTCCCAAAGGTTAATACTTCTTCGTTGGTTCTGGTAACCATTCAAACCACAGATAATAAGCCCTTACACAGAATGTAGGCCTAAAAGTGATCACAGTGAAAGTTTTAGGCCTTAAATTACTGCGCATTCATATGTAAACTGAGACCAACTGCTTCAAAGATTGTTCTTTGAGATGTTACAGGTCGAAACTTGAAAAGTCTGCCCTAACCAAGTAATATATGTGGCAACAAGGACTGTCGTAGAGATTGAGACCTTAGATGATACTATTCAACTTCTGTTCTAGGTCTCAATAAAAAATGCAACTTCAGAGAGTAGGCCACAAGGGATATCATTAGGTCTCTGCCTTATATCACTTTAGATCTTAATCAAACTTGGAACAACAATACTCCTACTGCTTCGCTAGTTTGAGGAGCCACATAAACAAATGACCGAACCCCTTATGCACAAAGATGTTGCCCTAGAGAGGGCCGAAACACAAATATGAAGAAAAATCGACTGCTACAGATCTTAACTTCCATTGCACCTTTAAACTTCTGCATATATGCCCAACAAATCCCAAACATAAGCCCAAAACCCAAAACAAATGCCTTCCAATATGCCTCTCGTTAGATCTTCAATAGACCTCAGGGCCGAAAATAAATTCAGAGCTTAATCATAAATGTTATTCATTGAATTTCTTTCCAAAGGAAGGTTAATCGAATGCCCTTATATAGTTTTTGAGGGTCTCATAAGAGGGCAATCGACCTAATGGATTTTAGGAGGGAAAACCATATTTAAAAAATTGAATTTTAAATTTTGGAGCCCAAAAGATGAGGTCATCTGCCTTTTGGGATTACGATTTAATTTTTATTTGAAGTCAAAAAGCCCTTGGAAATTCAAAATATTCTTTGAAGCGCTCCATGAGATATTTTAGCCATAAACTTTGATAAAAACCCTACTTCTTTGATTTGAATAATATGCTGGCCAATGATAGGGTGCCACATCATCTCCTTTTGGGGTTTTTTCCCACAAGTGAGGTGCTTCATCTTCAAACAAGAATATCTCTCAAACTGTGAGGGCTCTCGTGGCGTGCCACATACCATTGGAATTGACTCGATGAGTAGAAACAAACAAGGATGATCCAAACTTGAGACATGATGATTTTCCATGTCATTACGGACAACAATGGCGAGGCATCTTCTGGTGTTGTTTGGATTGCCATCAGTGACAACCACATTTCAACAACTTGTCCAAGAGGGCTGACTTGGTCTTGTGGATGACAAAAATTGACTTTTTGACTCAAATAAATGATGTTTCCTTTTCTTACAAATAGTTCAAATGGGACTTTGACTCAATAATATTTGTTTGAGTCATGAAAATTTTTATTTTGACTCAAATAACCCTACAAGCATGAAAAACATGCTTTGACTAGAAAATAAGATAATAATAATGAATGTAATAAATGAATATAATAAATATTTCCGTAATACATTTGAGTTACATTATGAAGACCGACACTAGTTACATTTTCAACACCATGGTCTTTATACATGACAATATGATGCATCAAATGGTTCATTGTGTGCACCAAACACCTGGATGAAGTAGGTGAGAATGCACTTGCTCAATGATTTGTCTTGGTTTTTTACAATTTGTTGTATTATTAATGATTACTTGAATTACATTAAAAGGACCAAAATCATTAATGGTTTTTGGTTAGAGCTCGGAAATTTTTTGAGCATATGTAGTGAATAATGAGGAGTCATGTGCTCCATGAAACACTGCACCACTAGTCAAAACACCAAGAACACTTGTTGAGTCATGTTGGTTTATAACATTTTTTGAATCTTGGGGCACTTCAATATCTGCCTACTCATCTATAAATCGTGTTATTATCAATGAAAAGAAAGTGTTTTATTCCCTTGAAAAAAAAAAAAAATCTATAAATCGTGTTAGGGATCTTTAGATTTTGGCTTTTTCTTTTTCTAGTAACACAATTCTAACCTTCTCATTCATGGGGCCATTTATCCTTTGGGGGCTTTGTTAATGACATGAACCATATCATGCCAATAGGGGAAGCCAAGAGTATATAGTGGGACACCACAAGCATAAAAAAATTGCAATACTTTTGTGTCCACCTCGTTCTTGCAACGAATATTAAGGAAATTTGCTATTGCTCTTTGAGATCCACACTTTGCATGCCTTGACATTCCACTAGCATGAGGGGATGCAAATGTGCCGTCCCCAGATCTATATGATGCATCAGATTGAACATTTTGTTTTTTTTTTTTACCATGCAATCTTTTGTAGCTTCTTCTATATTGATGTATTTTTGTCATTCTTTATTTGATACCGTAGGGTAAGTTGAGATCCCAATGGCCTCTTTATTCTCATAACTTTTGAATACCCCACAAAGATGCCTCCTCACACATGTATATGAACCGTTATAAGGTTTTCCTTGATGAAAATCATGCTTACATAAAAATTTAATGGTTCCTCGCACTTTCACCCCCAAAGGTTCGTCACAAACCTCTACATGGGTGCTAATGAAGTTTTTCCACTTCCATTTCCAATTTTATCCTCTTCCAAGAAGTATATTTATATTATGGGTCACTATGGGAATGGCCATTGTTCTTCTTCCCTCTCATGCAAGTTTCCTGCTAGCAAAATGAGAATAAAAAATGGAACCATAGACCAGAAAAAAGAATATTTTTTTCAGGTTATAGATGAACATCTTGCAATAAATGAGGGAGAACAAGGAATGGGAAAGTTAAGGAGAAAAGGAATGATCCACAAACAAATAACAAAGGGATAATAAAATTAACTATGAAGAATGGTATTTGGGCTTACCTCTTTAACTCTCTAATTTTTTCTAGCAATATGTGGCAGCCTTTGGTCTCTCCTCTGTAATATCCCTTTTCAAGGATATCTCTCAAACACAAGCAAACTCCAACCAGAGATGGACTGGGAGGGCATTTACCAGATATTTCACCTCTGAAAAGAGGGTGAGATCTGGAGGCTACCTGGCCCTTTCCAGACTCTGTCTAAGAGTATGGGGAAAACACACCAAGTGGTATAGTAGCTGAAATGCTCAAAGAGAAAAATAACAGTAGTGCAAGCATACAATAGCATTTATAGACATGTAACAGATACTCAAGAAATGTAGAGAGAATGCTGAGCCATTTTATTATACTGAGAAATAATAATGAGTACAAGAGGTGATTGGAGCGATGGCACCTCGACTTGCACCAGGCAAGTGAAGAAATACTCTCAGGATGACAAAGGAATGGCTACTCTCTGATCTGCGTCCGAGTTGTCGGAAAACTGCCGTGTAGTTGCTACTGCTGGAACAAGCTGAGTATTTGGGGCTGCTCCCCTACTCAGAATAAGCTGAAACTCTGGAATCAGCCTCTACTCACAAAACCCAGAAAAGCCCAAACAACGTTTCTGGAATGGCCGACCCCCGAAAATCACCCCCTTGAGGATCTACGCTATCCTCCAAGGCTCTGCGCTGACACTGAAGAGAATCCACCAAAATACTGCCTCAAACTCTACCAAAATCCTCCAATAGGCAAGGGATGGCCCCTTGCTCAATCTCACAGCTCGAATCCTCCAAAAGAAACCCAATCCGGAGCTCCCAAGAAATGGACTGCGTCCTCCCTCTCAAGACTGCGCAGTCTATGGATGCACCTCTCCTCCGCAAAAGCCAAACACCAATCCTCCTGCAAAATACTGATGGGACAACCTCACCCGAGCAGGCACTCGAAGTCCCTTGGGGCTGAGGGTGAGATCTCCGAACAGAGACACTCAATGCACTAAATAGTGCTACAGACTAGCTAAACAACCAGCGTGCTCAAGAAGTCGAAGTGAATAGCTCAATATCATAAACAATGACCAAAATGAGGAGGCTCTCCTCCTTTTATAATGTTGGCCTCCCTCTCAAACCCTAGGCCCATCATCTCCAACGTAGCCTCTCTTGGCCCCACGCTGCCAACTCAGCCTGCGCAGTCCCTCCATGTGCTCTAGTGGGTTCCCTCTCTACGTGGTCTCTTTGCCCCCCTTGGCCCACTTAAGTTACAAGGTTGTGTCTACTAGGGAGTGAACTTTATGTTTAGAGTGAGTTATGTCCCCCCTCTACTCACTTTATTTATAATTTAACTATAGTATGCAAAATTGATCAAAATTAATATTTCCAATTAGCCATCACTAATTGGGGATATTACAGTCTCCCACGGCAAAATGTTGCTTGACCCAAAGCAACTGTAGTGATGGATGCCAGCAAGATTTTCTCACTCTCCCAAGTGGCATCCTCATCCGACAAATTTTTCCACCTCACTAAGAATTCCCGAATTGTCTTGTTCCGTTGCTTCCTCTCCCTGGTATCAATAATGGTCTCTGGCTGCAACACCAAATGCCCCTCATCATCCGTAGGCGGTAGCTCATCTGTCACTGTTACCTGCTGCCCCAATGCTTTCTTCAGGCATGATACATGAAAAATGTTATGAATCTTGCTGCCTGGGGGCAGCTCCAACTCATAAGCAACCTGTCCAACCCTGCGTATCACCCTGTATGGTCCATAAAAACGTGGCTTGAGCTTCTCAGCTCCCTTCTGCTTCAGTGACGACTATCGGTATGGCTGCAAACGTAGGTAGACCAAGTCCCCTACCTCAATCTGTCTCTCCACCCGACCCCTGTCAGCATACAACTTCTGCTAATTCTGCGCTGTAGCCATGTTATCCTTGAGAGCTCAGAGAATGTCCTGGCTCTCTTGGATCCAATCTTTGGCTCTCGAAGCCTTGCTAGCACCAAACATCACATCAGCAAAAGATAAAGAATGATATCCATATAAGGCATAGAACGGAGACATACCGATGGACATGTGATGTGTGTTGTTGTAGCAGTACTCCCCCAGATGCAGCCATTTCAGCCACGCTCTCTGCTGCCCACTAACATAGTTACGCAAGTAGCCCTCCAGCCACTTGTTAACTATCTCTATCTTCCCGTCCGTCTGTGGGTGGTAGCTGGTGCTCGGTGTCAACTCCGTCCCCACCAACCAAAAAAGCTCTTGCCAGAATCCGCCCATAAAGCGGCTGTCCCTGTCACTGATAATGGTCTTGGGAAGACCATGTAACCTGAAGCTCTCTTTGAAGAACAACTTTGCCACCTGTGTTGCTGTATAGTGTGCAGATATGGCGAAAAAGTTTGCGTACTTCGTCAGCAGATCAACGACGACGAATATACAATCCTTGCCCTGCACCATGGGCAACCTTGTGATGAAGTCCATCGAAATGCTCTCCCATCTCCCCTCCGGAATGGGAAGAGGCTGCAACAAACCCGCTGGATGGCTCATCTCTCCCTTGTTTCTCTGGCAAACCTCGCACTCTCTGATATGTTGGAGCACGTCCTCCTCGAGGCCCTTCCATGAGAATCTCTCGCTGATGGCCCTGTAGGTTTTGGTAAACCCCCGATAGTCGGACAATGGTGAATCATGTGATGCCTGAAGTATCTTCTTATTGAGCTGGGAGCCCTCAATCAAGAAGATCCTATCTCTGTAGTAGATGATCTCATCTATCACCTTGTATCTATCATCTGTCACCCGACCATCCAGAACCTCACAAGAAAACCTGTCCTTGGAGTACTCCACCAAAATTCAAGCCCTCCAATCTGTATCCAAACTCATCAGAGACAACGTGGCTGGTCTACGTGAAAGTGCATCGGCTACCACGTTGTTCTTCCCCTTGACATACTCAATGTCAAAGTCATAAGCCTAGATCTTGCTGATCCACTTCTGCTGCCTCTCCTGTAGCTGCTTCTGCTCCAAAAAGAACCTGAGGCTGTTATGATCAGTCCTCACCCTGAACCGGTTATCCACCAGGTACTGCCGGAATTTGGCCAATGCATGCATAATGGCCAGCATCTCCTTATCGTATATAGCATACAACCGCTCATGAGGAAGGAGCTTCCGGCTCTCATAGGCTATAGGGTGGCCTCCCTGCATCAAAACTGCACCGATCCCCTCTCCCGATGCATCACACTCCAAACAAAAGGCTGTGTAAAATCTGGCAACGCAAGCACTGGGCAGCTGCTCATAACCTCCTTGAGCCTTTCAAAGGCCCGCTGTGCTATATCTGACCAACTGAATGCCCCCTTCTTCGTCAAATCTGTAAGGGGTGCAACAAGCTAAGAGAAACTCTTGACGAACTTCCTGTAATAAGTGCAGATACCAACAAATCCTCGAAGTTCCGTCACATTTCTCGGCTCTGGCCAATCTCTGATGGCCCTGATCTTCTCCTCGTGGACCCTCACTTCATCCACTCCTATGATGTGTCCCAAATACAACATCTCCGTCAACCCAAACTCACATTTGGAGAGCTTAGCATAGAATTGTTGCTCCTCCAAGATATGTAGTACTGCCTCTATGTGCTAGAGATGCTCCTCCCAAGTCCTGCTATATATCAGTATATCATCGAAAAAGACCAACACAAACTTCCTTAGATGACTGCGGAAGATATGGTTCATGCATGACTGGAAAGTAGCTGGGGCGTTGGTTAGCCCGAAAGGCATAACCAAGAACTCAAAGTGGTCGTAATGGCACTTGAAAGCAGTCTTGGGAATGTCCTGTTCCCTCACGCGAATCTGGTGGTACTCGGATCTCAAATCGATCTTTGAGAAGAACTGTGCTCCTCTCAACTCATCCATCAGCTCATCTATCCGCGATATGGGGTATCTGTTCTTCATGGTCTTCTTATTCAGGGCCCTGTAATCAATGCACATTCTCAATGTGTCGTCCTTCTTCTTCACCAACACTACCGAAGAAGCAAAAGGACTGGTGTTGGGCCGAATATGTGCATGAGCCAGCAACTCCTGGATGGCCTGCTCAATCTCATCCCGATAGGCCTTGGGGTGCCTATAGGGTGTGGTAATCACGGCCTGAATGCCCAACTCTAACTCAATAGTGTGCTCAAACCCCCGATCTGGTGGTTGTCCTGGCGGTGTCTCCCCAAACACCGTGTCATACCTGTTAAGGATGGCCTGTATATCCGGATGAACTGTCTGCCCGGTAGTCCCTGCCTCTGATGCCCGCAACTCAACTGCCCACTCCATGTCTTCCTTCCGGAAGTCTGCCTCCATCCGGTGAGCTGAAACAGTCTAGGGTGGGTAAGTGTGCATCCCACGGATCTTCTCATGCTTCCTAGTCTTCTTATCATCCCACTCCATCTCCAAGGCCTCCCAATCTATGGTGACCTTCCCCAGAGTAATCAACCACTATACACCCAATACCACATTGGTATCTGGTATGTTGACCACGAAAAAGTGGTCGGTCACTATGTAGATACCCATCGTCACAACCAGCTCTGGAACATACTTGGCACACTGCATCGTCTGATCTCCTGGGACCAACACTGAAAATCCATCGAAGCTCTTTGTCGGTATGCCTCTCCGCTCAACCATCTGTGCATCGATGAAGTTGTGGGTTGCCCCACTGTCTACCAGAATCGAAACTCGCTGCCCACGTATTGTCCCTTGGACACACAACGTCAAATACTTGGGTACTCCTCACAATGCTGCAAGGGTCCCCCTTGTGGGTGCAAAAGCTGCACCTCCTGCTCTTGGAGGTGGTGGTGGCAAATGGTCTAGTGCTGTCTGACTGTCTCCTGCCTCCCCATCCTTATACTCATCCTCTTCCCCGTTGCTCTCGGAGAAGACCTCAATAAAATGTGCTTTGCCAGCAGCACATCTGTGCCTTGGCGCCCACGGCTCCTGACAGGTAAAGCACAACCTCTTCTTCTTCAACTCCCTCCTGGCATCATCATCTAGCTGTCCACTACCCTGATTCCCCTTTGGAGGCGCAATCCTCACATCCTTCCCCTTTAGCTGGAAAGCTTGTCTCTGGGGGTAAGGTGTCTTGGTCCTGGGTAAGGCATCCTGCAAATCCCGGGTCCTGCCAATGGCGTCCTGGAGTGTGGCTGGTCTAGTGGATCTGACTAGACCCCGAAGTGTCTCTGCTAACCCCTCAACAAACATGTAGATCATCCGTGCTGCAGATAGATCTGGCACCATCACTGAAACCCTCAGGAAATCTGCAATATACATCTCTGGGCTCCCGATCTGTTTGAGCCTCGTCAGCTCAACAAAGTGCTCCTCTGGATCCCTTTGGTCAAACCTCTCTATCAGTCTCCAGGTGAACTCGACATATGTGGTCACTGTTGAATGCCCGAGTGTCACCATCCCATGGAACCACCAATCCTGGGCCTCCCCATCCAAATGCAGTGTAGCCACCTTGATGGCCTCCGTCTCTGCCATCTGGTTGAGCTGGAATTATATGTCCAGCTTCTCCACCCAAGACTTTGCCGAACTGTTTGATGAACCATCAAATGTGGGCAAATGGAACCTGCTCACTGTACGCTGAGTATCCTCGTGATAATGCCGATGCCCTCTGTGATGGTCACGGGGTCTGTTGTCCCGCTGAAGCTGAACAAAATCTTTGAATGAAAGGGCATCCCTGAACTCCTGCCCATATGCCTGATACTCAGCAAAATAGTCACCCATGTGGCCAGGCTCTAGCTCCTGCTGTGCTCCTGCCTCCGTGTCTGCACCCAGAAAAGTGGGCATAGTGGAACGTGTTGGTGCATGTGATGCCATATGCTGGGTAGCATCACGCTGAGTGGCAACATGCTCTGGCAAATGATGGGATGTACCCAAACCCTCACCAACCTGGAAACCCCTTGGGGTTTCACGCTGTCTAGCCTCCACAACAGTGAATCTCTGTCCCATCACCTCAATCTGCCTCGACAGATCCTAGACTGACTTGAGGAGTGCTTCCCCAAACTTCTTCGCATCACTATCATCTGCTATCGGTACTTCTTGCTATGAGTCTACCACAGGCTCCTCCTGTTCTGCGTCTATCACAGGCTCCTCTTGTTCTGCGTCCACCACCCGAACGCAGTCACCCTCTGCGTAGGTGTTCTCCAACCTACGCTCAATATCTCTGTACTTCCTACCTCTGTAGCAGATGTAAGGTTTCTCCCCCGTGAGCTAGATCTATGCTCTGATACCACTGTAATATTCCTTTTCAGGGATATCTCTCAAACACAAGCAAACTCCAACCAGAGATGGACTGGGAGGGCATTTACCAGATATTTCACCTCTGAAAAGAGGGTGAGATTTGGAGGCTACCTGGCCCTTTCCAGACTCTGTCTAAGAGTATGGGGAAAACACACCAAGTGGTATAGTAACTAGAATGCTCGAAGAGAAAAATAACAGTAGTGCAAGCATACAATAGCATTTATAGGCATGTAACATATACTCAAGAAATGTAGAGAGAATGCTGAGCCATTTTATTATACTGAGAAATAATAATGAGTACAAGAGGTGATCAGAGCGATGGCACCTCGACTTGCACCAGGCAAGTGAAGAAATACTCTCAGGATGACAAAGGAATGGTTGCTCTCTGATCTGCGTCCGAGCTGCCGAAAAACTGCCGTGTAACTGCTACTGCTGGAACAAGCTGAGCATCTGGGGTTGCTCCCCTACTCGGAATAAGCTGAAACTCTGAAATCAGCCTCTACTCACAAAACCTAGAAAAGCCCAGACAACGTTTCTGGATTGGCTGACCCCCGAAAATCACCCCCTTGAGGATCTACGCTATCCTCCAAGGCTCTGCGCTGACATTGAAGAGAATCCACCAAAATACTGCCTCAAACTCTACCAAAATCCTCCAATAGGCAAGGGCTGGCCCCTTGCTCAATCTCACAGCTCGAATCCTCCCAAAGAAACCCAATCCGGAGCTCCCAAGAAATGGACTGCGTCCTCCCTCTCAAGACTGCATAGTCTATGGATGCACTGCTCCTCCGCAAAAGCCAAACACCAATCCTCCTGCAAAATACTGATGGGACAACCTCACCCGAGCAGGCACTCGAAGTCCCTCGGGGCTGAGGGTGAGATCTTCGAACGGAGACACTCGGTGCACTAAACAGTGCTGCAGACTAGCTAAACAACCAGCGTGCTCAAGAAGTCGAAGTGACCAGCTCAATATCATAAACATCGAATGACCAAATGAGGAGGCTCTCCTCCTTTTATAACATTGGCCTCCCTCTCAAACCTTAGGCCCATCATCTCCAACGTGGCCTCTCTTGGCCCCACGCTGCCAACTCAGCCTGTGCAGTCCCTCCACGTGCTCTAGTGGGTCCCCTCTCTACGTGGTCTCTTTGACCCTCTTGGCCCACTTAAGTTACAATGTTGTCTACTAGGGAGTGAACTTTATGTTTAGAGTGAGTTATGCCCCACTCTACTCACTTTATTTATAATTTAACTATATTAGGCAAAATTGATCAAAATTAATATTTCCAATTAGCCATCGCTAATTGGGGATATTACATCCTCCAAGTTCTCACAATTTTTTCTTTCTCGAAAACCAACAAGAAGATTGAGCTTCCCACCCCAACCTCAAGCACACAAAGATGAATGTAACGAGGAAAGTAGTGAGGGAGAAGTAATTTTGTTTCTCCCTTATAATTTCCCTTAACCCTAAACCTCACCTTCGTACCACCTTGAAGAGAAAAATAAAAAAAAATTCATTTCTTTCTTTCCATAGGAGTATCTAGATCAGCTAGGGAGAGCACAACTGGTGTCTTGAGAGAATGTAAGGAAAAATTTGAGAGCATGCTTTAAGGGCGACTCACTCAACACTATTGCTTGGAGTGTGATTTTGAGGTTGGAGCGACCCCTAGGATGATGCTCATGGTAACACTAATTTGGACGATGAGAGAGAAAATGTATACTTTGGTATGCTCCTTGAGGTTGCATCCCAAGAGTCTTGTGACGAAGAGGTTGTTTGTTGGGAAAATTTGTTGGAGGAGATTTTAGGGCTTGGAAACACTACCAATATTTGTTAAGGGTGTTTGGCCTTGTGTTCAATTAGTTTGCCATTTAGGAGCTTTAGGTGCTAATTCCATATGATGAACTCTAAAAGCTTCATTTGCATAGTACAAACCCTTTAAAAGAGATTGCTTGTGGAAAGATGGTAAACCCATTTATGTTAACAAGCCGTATTCTTCATATTAGTGCTCTAGCTCCCCTTTTTCATTCCAAGAGAAGCTGAATCAACAATGGAACTTGCTAGTTGCACAAGGAAAATGGGTTAGTCATCTTTGGATAAGATACTTCTTTAGGTTTAGGGTGAGAGATTTTAATTGGATTATGGTTATCTAGGGATTTCTCACAAAGGAGACACTGGGTTTTGTTTAATAAATGCATTGTGTCCACATTGCAATCAGTATGAGACTTCCAATCACCTCATTTGGAATTTTAAAGCTTCCATTTACTACTGGAAGTTTATTTGAAATACTCATTGTATGTTCCGTAGTGATATTCATGTGAAAGTTGTCATCTTAGTAAATTATCAATCACGTGTATTTTTGTTTAAGAGGATTGGGGAATTGTAATAGGCTTGTTGCTCTATTTTTCTATGTGAGTGCCATTTTTAGGTTAATTTCATTAGTTTTTTATTTTCTCTTTCTCTTGTTTCTTTAAAAGAAAATTGTGGTATGAGTTGAAAATGCTAATTAGGGTTTTTATTATGCTTCTTTTAAGAGATGAGAGTGGTTGTTCCATTGAGGCATGTTTTGATTTGAACACTCTTTTATTAACCTATACATCACGTTGTTGTTTTAACACAATGCTATGTGAGAACACTCTTATTCTTTTTTTTCATTGAAAGTGAAATTGACAATTGATGATAATGGATGCACTTGAAATGGATGACAAAAGTCATACATATGATTTATTTATTTATTTTACTTTTATATTCGTGTGTAGTATTATCTTGAGACTTCAATAGCACCATCATTTGATGCATTCAAAAGGGGATTTCGAAAATTATGCAAAGGTCGAGTCTTGAAGGTAATGTGTATATTTTGAATCTCATTTTGCCAAATTTTTTTATAAGGTCTAACATTCAAAGAAACTATATGCAAATAATTTCTTGAATTGATTAAGTTATGGTTAAGAATACATCATTATTTCTTTAGCCATATCTTATATATGCCTTTATTTAGGCCATGTTACATCTTGGAATTTGTGGTTTGAGTTAAATTTCTCTTTATTTTGCAAAATATGCTTAAAATGTTTTTTTTTTTTTTTTTAATTTCCTTTCCATCATACAACCTTTTGATGGTATACCAAGTGCTATAAATTTCAAAAGAATGGATGACCCCCCATTCATTTTGTGGAGCAATTGTTACTATACCATGGAAAATAGTAATATACTATGAACAATTGAAATCAGAAGTCTAAATTTTGTTTGTAGAGATTTTACGTCTTTTGAATAAAGTGTATTTGCATTACATCAAATATTTAGTAAGCCTACTTCAAGTGTTACATCAATGGGCTAAGGAAATACTGATGTGACTTTTTATCCCTTGATATCCAACTCTATCATTCTCTAGAAATTTTAATAATTGCATCAAGGAGTTAGTAAATAATAAATTGTGCTTGATCAACCAACATTCCTAGGAAAAACTTCCAAGTAACCAAGGAAAACATGATGGAAATATATGAAGGGAGCACATATGCCAAGGTATAACCCACATATAAAATAAATCCCTAAAGTGCTTGGGAAAAAATTGTAGTTGTGAAAATTTTATCTATTGCAGCAATTGGAAATTATTCTCCTAACTGTAAATTTGATTATGCAGTTTATTTGCTATGAAAAACAATGAATAAAATCACAATTGCTATTTTCACCATAAATATATTGCGGAAAATAAAATACTGGAATCTTAGAAATTCTAGCACACAAGAATTTTGACAGTTATTTTTGGACAATTGTCCCCAGAAAAACCCAATGTGGGAAAAATAGTGCAACAGATGAGGGTTTTATTATTATTATTCAACAACAATTCTGAGTACAATAATTTAGATGCTCTACTGGCAATCTAATGTGAGGAAAATACTGACAAAATTATTGTGAGAATTTTCTTACCCCACAGCTAATTTCTGCCCCTGAAATTGCCCTCCTAGCCACACGCAGATCCTTTTGCGTCAACCTCTGTGCATTGCTTGCGTAGTCTGTGAAAATTTCTGAATATTACTTATGCAGAAACCCTACTATTAAATCACGATTTACTTCTCCTACTTATACAAGTTATTAATCTGAAATGTTCAGTATTAGCATCGAAGTAAACACTTTAATGGCCTACAGAGATACAAATCTAACTGAATACATGCATATAGACGAAGTGACACACAAGATTTTCTGGACAACTTTCCTCGGAAAAAACCCAATGCGGGAAAACCGATCTTCTGGCTGCTGGAGGGTTTATATTATTAAGTAGATTCTAAATGCAACAAATATGGGCACCTTACTAGTTAAATCGACAGAGAAATACAAAATCTGCAGCAATACCTTTGTTCCGGAGACAGAAAACTGACTAATTCACACCCTCAAATGAGATTTACAAAACTCAACCCTTTTCAGTCTTCAGAAACCCCAATGCTACTCTAAAGCTCTCTGCGTCAGTTTTGCTAGGTTGTGGCTGCCCCTGCACTGCTCAGGAAGGCCCTAGGTCACCCCAGACTGGGTTATGCTGCCCCGACGCTGCCCTGGTTGCGCCTGCGTCAGTCCTGCTGACCTCTTGCTACCTCTGCGTTGCGCTTTCTGGGCTTGCATAGCCTCTGCGTAGCAACTGAAGCCCTCTGCGCTGTGCAGTTGCTATGTAGCTGCTGCTCCCTCTGCACTACTCTGATTGCTGCTTCTCTGCCTCTTGTTGCACTCTTGGCCTAGGATCAGATCATCCCTCTCGCCAATACTACCCCTCGCTATAGGTGAAACACTTCTAGAAATTCTTAGCAAACCACGCCCTAGAATTCCAGCTTAGTCTCAGTGCTCTGCCACTGTGTGTGTGTTCTCCAACTGACCCCAAGCCTTTCCTTTATACTTTTCTCGTTGGGAACCCAACAAACGTGATCTAATTTTGAATCGACGGCTAAGATTAAAAGAAATCTTGATTCATGTGGCTTAAGTCATTTCCATCACATGTCTAAATTAATTACCTTTAATATTTTAATTTTCCTAAGTTAGACTTAGGGTCCTTAATTAAAAAGATTAATTAATTAATTTTCTCTTAAACAGGATGAAATTTCTCAAATCCCTTTCTGGGTCATGGAGATCTCATGTACTCTAGTCCCTCCACAAATTTTGGGAGCTAGAGCACATTCGATGCTATCCCAACACTAAAAAATCTCAGCATAGTTCCTCTGGGAATTTCGAACTTCTTCTTACTGCTTCTCCTGGAAAATGGAATCCGGATCTGTGGGGACAACTACCACATTATCGATAAAGGCCTTAAGATCGTGCTCATCCAAAAGGAAGGAGATCCTTGCCTTCCAGATCACATAGTTGGAGGCACCCTCCAATCGGTCCTGATCTCTCATTTCGGATGCTGCCATCACTCACAAAAACAATGTCGAAGCCTGCCTCTAACCCTCTGCGCAGCTGCTGACTGGCTCTACGCACGACTTGCTGGAGTGAGCAAAATTTCTCTCGGCTACTGTTGCTTCTGTGTGGGAAATTACTCCAATCGATCCTGATCTCTCATCTTGGATGCTACCATCACTCACAAAAACAATGTCGAAGCCTGCCTCTAACCCTTTGCGCAACTGCTGACTGGCTCTACGCACGACTTGTTGGAGTGAGCAAAATTTCTCTCGGCTACTGTTGCTTTTGCGTGGGAAATTATAATTTATGGGCAAGAAATTCTCTGAGGTCAGAATTCTGTCAGTTTGCTCTTCTTCCCTTTTGATGCTTTTTTGCACTAGCAACTGTTGCAAAAAATCTACATTCAAACTGATGATCTGCTCTGCGCTGAAGTTGTTGCACTGCTCCCTCTGCCACTGACAAATTTCGATTTGGAAAATCTTCTTCTCTGTCGACTCACTCAGAGAAGGATTTTTCCACGAAAATCTTGCCCTCCTGGCACTGGACTGCGCAAGCCTTATGGGGATTCGATTTGCTGCCTACGTAGATATTCGATCTCCCTCTTCAACTCTTCTCTGCTTCACTTGCGCTTTGATACCATGTGAAAATTCCTAAATCTGGAATCCTATTGCAGCTATTGGAAACACTGAGAGGGGGGTGAATCAGTATTTCTTTTCAATTGTTAATTATTGCCAGCTAGATTCTTCACAATTAAAGACAGATATATATATATATATATATATATATATATATGATATGAAGAATCAAAGAGAACTTCAATCCCTTTTTAATAATAGTATACAATAGATGAGAGAAGGGCACCAACCCTTTTAATGAAATAGGCACCAACCTGTTTGCCAAGCGCCAACTTGGACTTTGATGAGGCTCCGACCTCTAGGGCTTCGACCCTATCTTCTCAAGGCACAAACCTTGTGTTTAGGAGCTCCTACTCCAAGGGCACCAATCCTTCAAAATTCTTTGGAGAGAGAATGTGAGATGTACTTACTTGATTGTCATCAACAACCAATTCTTCACTGTCCAATACTTCTTGACTTTGGCTTCGCTATTTCTTCATTGTACTTTGTTCACCATATGACTCCTCTGCTGCTATCTTAATCCATAGTCGTGGAGTGACACCAAGGACCAGCTTATGTCACAAGTATCAAGCTACTGCACTTGAAGCCTCCTTGACACAGTCCACTAGTGATATCAAAATATTTATAGATAAACCATAGTCCGCAGAGAGGTTTCAACCTGTTGAAGAATGTCCGAGTCTTATCCTTAGATGCTCTGTGTCTAGCTTTGATGTTTAGTGTTGTAGCTATCTCCTCTCTGCAGAACCACAAATATTTTCTTACACTTTTTATTACTTCCAAACAACTGTGATTATTCCGAGCTCACTGTTGCAATTTCCTGTAGGTGACCGAGTCGACTGTGGTAAGCTCTTGAGGCTAATCCGAGGGTCACAGGTCCGAGGGTTAGATAGCCCTGTAATTTCTTTTTCAAGGTCTGTTGCTGCCCTTATTTCAGGTTCGAAGGCTGAGGTTCTTGATGAGCTTCTGTGATCAACTGAGTTTTATTTCCCAACTGTTCAAGAGATCTAAGTCTTTTCACGTTGTGTTAAAAAACCTTACTAACAGATCTACGACTATATATATATATATATATAGATATAGATAGATAGACCCTTTATCCCAACAGATAGTTCTTCGTTTGATGTTCTTGGAATGTTAAAGAAAAACACTAACATATCTGTGGCTATATATATATATATATATATATATATATATATATCTTTTATCCCAATAGACAGTTATTTGTTTGATGATCTGCCTTCTTTTGTTCATGAGTTGTGAACTAGATTACTTCGATGTATATATATTCTCTTCCAATTGATCATCTGAATGAATAGAGCAGCTCCTATATTAATATGAGTCCTTTTGGATTGAAATGAAGGACATGTCTTATGGAGGGAGACCGACTAGTGTAGAGAATCATAGGCCGGCTAGGGTAACTACTAGAATATATGATTTAAAAAAAAATCATTTTCTCACAAAATATTGGGAGTTTGAGGGCAAGGGCTTGTTGGAAAGCTAGAATTATGCTCTAAAGGATAGTGAAGGTCTCACAAAGAAATGTTGCTTCTAAGATGGTGAAAATTATTTTTCTTTATAACTGTCCTTGAATATTTGTGTGCAGACAGCAAGAGATTATCTTCATTGTTAGGCTTATCAATCATAGGGTCTGGCTTCTCCTTCATCAATCTGTTGCCATCAATGACAACTTGGATTAACAATAGCAACTGAAAAATATTCACCTAATTGTTAATTTTAACTTAACAATCTATTCGCAGTTTTCTACGACAAACACCAAATGCATCACACTACAAATTTCACAAATACAAAATGTTGCGGCAAGAAATATACAGTGTAGGAAAGAAATAACACACACATATACCGTTATTTTTGGATAATGTCCCTAGAAAAACCCAATGCGGGAAAACTGGTGCAGCAGTTGAGGGTTTGTATAATTATGTAGTAGTTTTTTAATACAAATCTTTGGATGACTTACTAGCTCTTCGATATAGAGAATATAACTGGCAGAAATGAAGTGAGAATTAACCTCACACTATCACTGGTGATTCGACACTGATCCAGCCTCTGAATGGCTAGCCCCAAGTTTCCTCTGTGCAGTCACTGCACTGCCTCTGCGTCACAACTCGTAGGGACTATGTCACTTTTTTGGCTGATCGATTTGCTGGCTGGATGCTCAGATCTTTGACCCTCCGGTCTCACACCCTGGCTCTCGACACTAGATTTGGACTGCTTGTCAGCGAAATTGCGGATCTCCTCTCAAGCTTTGCGTTGCCTCAGCGTGGCTCTGTGATGCCCAACATGGCTCTACATTGCCTCTCTGGATCTCACTCTGCCTTCTCTACTTTGTATTCATCGGATCATGAAAACTGCCACCGACCACTATCCCTGCCCCTCACTGCAAGAAATCAACTCGATCACTCCTCTGATAACTCTTGCATTGCTCTCTTGAGAATTCGATATCAAGATCTCTCACTCGATGTGTTTTCCAAATGCCCATCGAGCCTCTTCTTATAATCTTCTCGTTGAAGATTCAATGACCTAGATTAAATCCTAATCAATGGCTAAGATCATCTTGACTCGATCTCCTTTTTCTAGAAGATTCACACACACATTTAAATTAATACCCTTTAATTATTTTAATTTCCTAAGCTTAGACTTAGGCATCGATTAAAAATGATTAATTATTTTAGTTAGACCTTCACCAGGTGGAATTTCCCAAAATGCTTTCTGAGTATTGTGGAATGCATGTGTCCTAGCCTCACTGCAAATTCTTGAGGCTAGAGCACATTTGATGCTACCCGAAATCAACAAGATCCTGGTCATATAACATTGCTTTTGCAACCCTAACTGTGTTTTTGTTTTTCCACTCTGCTACCGCATTTGGTTGTGGATTATATGGAGCTGTCCATTCTCTTCTGATGCCTTCCTTCATACAAAAATCTATGAAGCCTTTATCAATGTACTCTCCACCATTATCCGAGCGAAGCACCTTGATCTTCTTCCCTGTCGCATTCTCCGCGAGGGCCTTCAACTCCCTGAAACGATCGAAGACCTCATCCTTGGCCTTCAAGAAGTAGATCCAGGTTTTCCTAGAATGGTCACCAATAAAGGTGGCAAAGTATTCGGCACCACTTAGAGATCTAGTGGACATCGGGCCACAAATATCTGAATGTATAAGTCCTAACATGTGATTTTCTCTACTGTCACTTCTTGGGAATGCTGCCTTAGCATACTTCCCAAGTATGCATCCTCCGCACATTATCATGTTCCGTGCCAAGTTCAGGAACCCCTATTACTGTTTCTTTGAGCATATTAAGTGCTTCATGGTTTAGATGTCCCATTCTCCTATGCCATAACTCATTCAGCTCCTTCCCAATGCTACTATGACTATCTATTAGAGCCATTGGAGAGTGGTCCTGCAACCTATACAATCTGTTGCTTCGAACACCAATCTATCTTACCTTCTTCCAGCATAAGTGTTTGATAAACACTTTCTTCCCTACAAGGTGTATATCATATCCCTTAGCCTATAACTGGGATACTGAAATCAGGTTCATACCCAATCCTGGCACATGCAATACATCTGTAGCACTGGTGCTTGCTCTTGACTCCCTCTGAAAATCGATGGTACCTCTCCCTACTGGAGTACATTTTGTTCTGCTTCCCATAGTAATATGGAAATCCATCTGCTCTTCTTTGTCGGTAGAGAAATATTTTCTAACACCTATCATATGAGTTGATGCTCCATTGTCTATATACTAGACACCCTGTGAAGTTGATCCTCACAAGCAAGCAAATTCGTCATCCAACCTGGAAGACAAGTCTAAAGCCTCCTTAATGTCAATTTTGTCCATGATCATAGAAAGGACAATTTGTGTGTTATTCCTCTTCCACCTGACGTTGATTCTGCAACTGCAAACTGATGCAAAACTTTCTGCGTCCAACCATATATATGTTCAACGAAAAATCTGAGCTACTCCCTCTACCTGTTGGAATTGCTCAAACTGGAAAGTCAAATTTTTCTACCTCTTTGTTCTGAAAAAAATCTAATTCTCCTAAGAAACTCGGCTTGCCTAGCAATGGACTCTGCTGCCTCTAGGAATATCGCCTGCTACAACGTCTCAGCGGGGAAATTCTCTCTTCGCTTTTGAGCTTCCCGTATGATCACTTACGCTCTTATACCGTGTGAAAATTTCATCTATTGCAGCATCTGGAAATTATTCTACTAATTGTAAATTTTATTATGTAGTTTATTTGCTACGACAAACAATGAATAAAATCACAATTGCGATTTTCACCATAAAAATATTGGGGAAAATAAAATACTGGAAACTGAGAAATTCTAGCACAGACACAAGAATTCTGACACAGTTATGTTTGGACAATTGTCCCCTGAAAAACCCAATGTGGGAAAACCGATGCAACGAATGAGGGTTTTATTATTATTCTTCAGCAGCAATTTTGAGTACAAAATTTAGATGTTGTGTAATATTCCTTTTTTTGGTGTCACCTATGACAGGGCTAGGAGGGAATTCCAGAGTTAGGAGCAGACCGGTCACAGGTACAGGTTGGTGTCATTAGCGAGCCCAGGGGATTTTTTGAGGAGTTTCTATGTGGTCGGGTGGCATTCGCTTGATATATTCCATCATCCGAGCAGTTTGGCTTTATAATAAAAGCTGAGATTCTTCCTGTTCTATGTGGTATTGGATTGCACATGTATTCCAAAGAACCCAGAAAGGATTTTGGAAAATTCCACTCAGATTGTGTTTTATGGAAATAATTAATTATTTTTAATGGGGACCTAAGTTTAAACTTAGGAAATTAAAATAATTAATGGATATTAATTAAAACAGAGTGAATATTCTAGAAAAGTCAGAGATCAAGTCAAGTTAATTTTAGCCGTTGATTAACGATTTAATCTTGGTCTTTGAAGTCTCAACGAGAAGATTATAAGAAGGACTTGGTGGATCATTTGGGAGATACATCAGGAGAGATAATCTAGATATCGAAATTTTTTAATGAGCAGTGCTTAGGGAGAAAATTGATCGAGAAGATTTTAGTATAGAGGGGCAGAGATAATTTTTGGTTGGAAGAGTTTCATGATGCTGAGAGTGCAAAGCAGAGGAGGTAGTAAAGGTCACGAAAGGCAGTGCAGACCCAGTCATGCAGAAGCTACGCAAGAACTGCACATAGCTTCAGAGTGAGTTCGATTTTTTGTTGAGGAAAAAGTCAGGGTTCAATTCCAGTCACCAGAGGGAATTTCCGAAGGCCAGAAGGGCCTCGTTTCCAGTCAGTAGAGGGAGAGGGCAGCATCAATTGTGACGCAGAGACTGTGCAGTGGCAGCACAAAGCAACTCATCTCGAGCTAAGGTCAGTGTTGGATTCTCGTGGAAGAGTGAGATTTTTCTCACGAGATTTTATTTGTCAATTTCCTCTGTATGATTTGTCAGTGTCGACAATCATAGATTTGTACTTAGAAAATTACTGCATAATAATCAAACCCTCAACTGTTGCACTGTTTTTCCCGCATTGGGGTTTTCTAGGGACATTGGTCAAAAGTAACAGTGTCATGTGTCTATGATTTATTATTGCTCAGATCTTGTTTCGGCACAGTTATTTTCCGCAGTGTAATTTTGTGAAGGCTGTAGTGTATGGGTTTCAGTATTTACCGTAGAAAACGGTAAATAACTTGTTCACGTAATTAACAAGTAGAAGATTTCTCATCAATTGCTACAGTAGGATTCCAGATCTAGGAATTTTCACATGGTATCAGAGCTTGTTTAGCAGTGCAGGAGCAAGAGAGAAAATCCAGTAGATCCAGCGTTGAAGAAGAAGTCGGGGATGAAAGAGCTGCGTAAGCAGCAGATCGATCTCCCCAGTGATTGCACAGTCCAAGCCAGGAGGGATAAATCTGCATGAAAATTTCTCTCTGAGTGAGCCGACAGAGAGGTAGGATTTTCTAGTTGCAATTTGTCAAAGACAGAGTGAGCAGTGCAACAAATCAGCAAGTTAGTGGGACGCAGTTTCTGTGTAGCAGTGATTGCTGGTGCAGAAAGCATCAGAAGAAAGTAGCTAAAGACACATTATGAGTGTAGGAGGGAGCAAATCGTGGTACATGAGTTATCTCGGGCTTTGCTTTTCCACACTTCTTCATATGCCTTTTTCCTTTGATTGATTTTTCTTCATAACTACTTGGGACTCCAGGGGATGAGTGCATGATGTGTAGTATATAGCAGTGGATACCCTCTTAAGGTGGGGTGGTTCATTGCCTACTAGGGGTTGGGACAATCACGGGTTCCTTAATGATGGAGGGGGCTCATCTAGGGCCCATAGGAACCAGGGTGATGGCCATGGATAAGGGGTAGAGCTCATGTTTGGCTTTTGCTCACGTGCTAAATTTGTATGTCTCTGCAATCTTTTGCATTTTTTGGTACATTTCCTGATGAGAGTGGCCAAATAATGCTTTTCCTTTTCTTTTAGCTGCATCAACCTTTGGGGCATCGTTGTAGCCTTGACCCAAGGTGTGGACAAGGGGAGGGGAAGGCTAACCCTATGTGGACCTAGTGGACACAGGTGGACCCGGATGGGAAAAATGATGGATGGGGTCAAATGAGTGGAAAGGGGCAAGGTATGTGGTGTTGGGAAGCAAGACGACACAACCAAAATCAAGATTTCTCATGTAGTGCTAACCCTAAAGCTAGTGGCCAGAAAAGGAGATCCCACAGGACTAGGATACAAGGCTAAACACCAAATTGGGCATGGGAGACAAGGGCATAGACCTAGCCCACTCTTTCCGCTGAATACCCCCACCAATCGATGCCCAAAAGTGTCCATGAAAAGTAAACAAAATTACTCAACTAAACCAATGAAAGGTCATACCTTTGGGGTTGGAAGGCCCACCTTCAAACATACATTCATAACAAATGGGCGATGTACCACATGGTTGGCTCAGGTGGCAGAGAAAATGGTACATCAAGCTATCTGGTGGTTGTAAGGGGCTACTGGCTACCGTGAAAATTTTTGAATCCTTATTACAAAAACCCTACTTCTAACTATTGATTTACTTCTCCTACTTGATTTATTATACAAGTTATTTAATTGAATATTCAGAAAAACTTCGAAGTAAACACAAATAGTAGCCTACACAAATACAGATCATTTATTGAACATCACGGACAAATGACACTGATTTTTCGGACAAATGTCCCCGGAAAACCCAATGCGGGAACACCATTGCAACAGCTCTAGAGGGTTTAATTATTATGCAGAATTTGAATACAACATTCTGGGTACTAGAAACGGTTTTCCCTACAGAGAAAATACACGGCAGTTTTACCTTATCACTCAGAGATAGAAAATATGGCTGAATCACACCCTCAATCAAGAATTACAGATAACGAGCCCTTTCTGTCCCACTAGAACCCTCAATGCAACTCCTCTAGCCTCTGCATCAACCCCTCTAGCCCAATGCAGCCTCTGTGCAACACAGGTTGCCCCTACCTCACTCTGAAGGCCTTTGCACTGCCTCTGTGTCACCCAGAAGGGCCTGCATCACCCTCTGCGTGGTCTTTGCGTCAGCTTGGTTGGGCTGCGTCCCTCTTGTTGGCCTCTGCACTGCCTGGTATGATGCTGCCTCTCTGCTGCTGTATTCTCAGTCTTGGATCAGATCATTCCTTGTCGATCTCTGCTCTTCACTGCACTACAAACTCGCTTCAAAATCCTCAACAAACCCCGCCCTAGAATTTCGACTTAGCTTCAGTGCATCCGCTATGTGTCTCTCCACCTGACCCCAAGCCTTTCCTTTATACTTTTCTCGTTGGAAAACCAACGGTTGTGATGTAATCTCTAATCGACGGCTAATATTAAAAGAATGCTTGATGCATGTCACTCAGAACATTCTCATCGCATGTGTAAATTAATTCACTTTAATTTTTTAATTTCCCTAAGTTAGACTTAGGGTCTCCATTAAAAAAATTAATTATTTGAATAACTTTTACATGAGATGGAAATTTTCCAAACGCTTTCTGGGTCTTGAAGATCTCATGTGTTCCAGCCCCTCCACAAAGTTTCGGAGCTCGAGCACACCCGATGCTACAACAAAATCTCAGCCCTCCCTCTAAGCGAGGAGTGTGCTCTAGCAATACTTCCACACTGAAGCATTGCCCTGATCTGTGGCATCAGTCTCTGCACTGATGCTTGGCTTGGTGCCCTTCATCCACTGCGCTGCTGCCCATGTCCCTGTCATTGACACGACAACATCTGTACTGCAGCTCCCTCTCAAATTGCTGCATCTTGCTGCCAACTGTTGCACTGCAACTCAGTTGCTAAGAAGTAAGCAACTGAAGGACCCCTGCCCAATCATTGAGAGACATGTCAGTTGAGCTGCATCTCATCACCATCTGTAGCTGCTCTACAGATCCATATTGGCCCACTTACGTGGCTCATGAGCACTCATGGCTACGTCATCATCACTCCCATCGTCCTTTGCTACTGCTACCTTGGATTCAGAAGATCCTTTGTCCTTCTTCTTAGGACAAGTGCCAGTGAAGTGTCCAAGTTCACCACAATTAAAGCACCAGACCTTGGATAGGTCCCTCTTCTTCTTCCCTTGCTGCCTTTGTTTCTTTGATGCAAGGGCCGCGTCATCTTCCTCTTCTATCTTCACCTTGACAATTTCACTGTTGTTTTGCCTCTTGGTCAATCTTCTGATTTCCTACAGACGGAGGATTGTCCACATGTCTGCCCAGGATGGTAACGCTGCCCTGCCCAAGATGCTCTGGACAAACATTTCCCACTCCTCGATGACTGCATTCAGGGCAGTGCTTACCAAGAGTCCTGCATCGGAGTCGCCCATTGGGGCAATCAGTTGATCTCGGATAGTCTGAAGTCTGAAAAGAAAGGGATCTATCTCACCCTTCTGCATCTGGAATAGCCTCATCTGATTCTCTAGAATCATTTTTCTTTGAACAAAGCTTCCTTGATACATCGTCTCCAAAGTGGTCCACATCTCATTTTCCGTCTTCTTCTTGACAATATGTGGCATGACGTGATCTTTTACTCCATCCATAATCAAACGCTTAGCTTGCGCTTAATTTTCATTGAATTTCTTCAGAGGATCTGGATCGGTAGGCACAGCTAGAACATTCTATGCATGGTTCTTGATGTCGTACTCATCTAGGACTGTCAGTATCCTGGCTCTTCAGATGACGAAGTTAGACACACCATCCAACCTGTCTTGATCTCTCAGCTCGTGAGAAGCCATCTAGCTCAAATCTGTCAGAACATATACTCTTCTCCCTCTTTCTGCTGCAATACTCAACAAAAATGTTGGATCTGGGTTTCTTGGTAATTAGAAACCCTCTATAGTAACTGCTCCCTTCGACAACTGATTTCCCTCTTGGAAATCTTCAGCCAAAAACAATTGAACAATTTTCTATGATCACCCTCTTGATCGAATCTCAGATATGTTTTGTGCAGATATGCTGAGTGACTGTCTTCCTCCTGCTCTTTGTCAACTTAGCTAGGCACAATTGATGAAGATCTGAAGCTCTGCTTCCAGATCTCGGCAATACTTCACAGCAACAGAAAAGAAAACCGGGCTGCATCCCTCTAGCTAGCCTTTGCGTGAGCACGCTGGCCTAGCTCAGCCTCTTCGAAGCGGCTACGCGGTGCTGGCTTCTCCTGTGTCCCTTTGGAAGGCACTACACTGTCTCTGCATCAGCCCCTGCGTAGCCCTTGCTGGGACTGCGTCCTCCTGTTGCTGAGCTGCCCTCTCCAGATCTTTGTTGCTTCAGCTCCTTTCTGCAGCAAAAATTTCTTTAGCTGATTTTATTGGAGATTCAGCTTGATCTGCAATGCTCTGATACCATGTCAAAATTTCTGAATACAATACTGCAGAAATCCTACTGCAATATCTTGATTTACTCCTACATGTGATTTAATTATACAAGTTATATTCAGAAAATACTGAAGTAAACACAACTAGCAGCCTACACACATACAGTTCATTTACTGAATATTACGCTTATTCGATTAAGTGACATAGATTTTTTGGACAGATGTCCCCAGAAAAACCCAATGAGGGAAAACCGATGCAACAGATATGATGGTTTATTATTATTAAGTAGAATTTGAGTACAGCAAATTTGGGCACCTTATCGGTTAACCCGATAGAGAAAATAATATCTGCAACAATACTTGCTGTTCTGGAGATTGAAGACTGGACTGATTCACACCCTCAAATGGGATTTACAGAACTCAGCCCTGCTAGCCTCTGCGGTACTCAGAAGGGGACTGCGTAACCCCAGACTGGGTGATGCAGTCCTTACGCTGCTCTGGATGGCCTCTACTTAACCCCAAAGGCTTCCTGCTGCTTCAACGCTGCCCTTTCTCGGCGCTGCGCAGCAGCTAAAACCCTCGGCGCTGCGCAGCTGCGACTTAGCCTCTGCTTCCTCTGCGCTGCTCTTAGTTGCTGCTCCTCGGCCTCTTGCTGACTCTTGGCTTTGGGATCAGAGCATCCCCTTAGCTAATACTAACTCCTCGCTGTAGCTAAAACTATTCTGGAAATTCTTAGCAAACTCGCACAAGAATTCCAGCTTAATCTCAGTGCTTTGCCTCCGTGTGTGTGTCTCCAACTAACTCCAAGAGTTTCTCTTATACTTTTTCATTGACACATCAACGACCGTGATTTAATCTCTTATCGACGGCTGAGATTAAAGGACTGCTTGATCCGAGTCACTTAGAACATTTCATCACGTGTTTAATTAATTCACTTTAATTTTTCTAATTCCTTAAGTTAGAATTAGGGTCCTCATTAAAAAAATTAATTATTTTAATATCTCACACATTAGATGAAATTTCTCCAAACGCTGTTTGGGTTTGGAGGTCTTGTGTGTCTTAGCCCCTCCACAAAATTTTAGGGCTAGAGCACACCCGATGCTACCTCAACACTCAAAATCTCTACACTCCCTCTTAGCACGAAGTGTGCTCTAGTAATACATCCACACCATGTATCACAAGATCTTGATCAAAATCTCAACGGGAGCTTCCACCAGGGAGCAAGGTGCACAATGTGTTCCATGTGTCTTGCCTAATGAACGCCTTGGGACAACAAGTTACAACTACCACAGGGTTACCACCATTGGATGTTGAGGGGCACTTGGTATTGATTCTCGAGGGTATGTTGGAGGTGAGATAGAGGAACCTCAACAACAGAGACATCAAGGAATTCCTTGTCAGATGGAAGGACTTGGTAGAGGAGGATTCCACATGGGAGGGTGAATAGGTGTTACAGCGTTCGACATTGCAGTTGCTGGAGGACAAGCAAATTTTGGTGGGGAGGACTGTTGATTTATGGTAGCATCGGATGTGCTCTAGCCTTGTAACTTTGTATATAGGCTAAGACACATGAATTTCATAAAACCCATAAATGGTTTTGGAAAATTCCACTTAGAGATGGTTAAATTAAATTAATTAATCGTTTTTAAATATTTTCCTAAGTCTAAACTTAAGGAAACTGATTAATTAAAGGGTATTAATTAAACTAAGTGTGAATCTTCTAGATAAAGTCATGGATCACTTCCAAGTTAACATTAGCCCTTGATTATGTTTTAATCTTGGCCGTTGAAGGGTCAACAGAAGAATATAAGAAGGAGGGTGAGGAGCCTATGGAAATTACATTGAGCACATTGAGCATTTGGCATTTTCGAGTTTGTGTGAGGAGACACAGCTTTTGGTCAAAATCAAATCACTAGGGCAGGGTTTCCTAAGTGATTTTGATTCAGTGATCAGATTCAGAGATGGGCAGAGGAAGTAACTGGTCAGGAGGACCAGGAGTACATTTCAGAGAGAGGCAGTAGTGATGCAGAGAGAGGCGGCGCAGTTTTTTGAAGGGGTGACGCAGTCCCTAAAGGGAATCATGCAGAAGTGACACAGTGCCTTCCATAGTCAGTCCGGAGATAGCTAGAGGCTGGGGTTTCTGAGCCAGGAGGGCCAAAACTCAGTCTCAGATCAGCTTGATCAGTTGCAGAGAGAGGTGATGCAGTTCTTTAGCTTGCCCAAGCAAGCTTACGCAGTTCCAACATAGGCAATCATGCAGAGGCAGAGAGGGGCTTCACCAACACTGTTTAGATCAACCGGGGACCTGCAGAGTGAGGTATATCTCACAATTTCGTCAGTTGTCTAGATTTCTCTGAAGGGTGAGCCAGATATTGGCACCCTAGTTGTACTCAAGATTCTGCTGCTTAATAATACAAACCCTTAGATCTGCTGCACTGGTTTTCCCAAGTTTGGTTTTTCCGGGGACTTAGTCCAAAAATAACCGTGTCAAATGTGGATGTTTTTCATTATATTTTGTTCAGTTTGTTTTAGCACTTAGACTCATTCCGCAGTATTATTTGTGTAGACTGCTTCAGTAATTACTTCAGTATTTCAATGTAATGAAATAATTATGAAAAATAATAGAAGTAATTCAGATTTGTTGTAGTAGGAATTCATATTTAGGATTTTTCACATTGTATCAGAGCTTATTCAAGCTAAAGTGCAGGAGAAACAAGGGTGAACCAGTAGATCAGCGCAGGAGCGACTGGGATCTGCGTAAGCAACAGCAGACCCTCCTAGAGATTACGCTGTCCAAGCCAGGAGGGCAATCCAACGCAGAAAAGGATCCCTCTGAGAGAGTTGACAGAGGGGTAAGATTTTTCAATTGCAGAAGAGGCAACGTAGTAGAGCAACATAGCTAAAGGATGCAGTTACTGCACAACAGTAAGAGCTAGTGCATAAGCGTCAAAAAATTTCTGAAAAACAAAGATTGGGGATTTCCTGACCTCACAGAGTTTCTTGCTCAAAGAAGCTCAGTTTCTCCCGTGCAACAACAGAAGCAGTGACTTACTCCACAAGGAGTGCGTAAGTCTAGCTGAGTAGAGGGTTAGAGAAAGAAATCGACAATTGAGGAGATGGCCAGCAACAGACTGCGTGACCAAGATAGATTGGAGGGTGCCTCCAACTATGTTATTTGGAAATCAAGGATTGAGTTTCTCCTTGATAAGCACGATCTGAAGGCCCTTATTGAAAGCGTAGTTACAGAACCTTTGGATGCAGTTCATCTGAGAGCATTAAAGAAGAATATGGAAAGAGCCAAGTGATTGATCCTAGATGGTGTGAAGGATCACATCGTACCTCACATAGCGGCAAAGGGCACTGCTAGAGAAATGTGGGTAGGGCTGGAAAAGCTATACCAGGGATCTTCCGAGCAGCGAAAGATGTAGCTGGAAGAGAAGATGCGTAATAACATAATGAAGAAGGGAGAACGTTTTGACTCTTTCCTGTCTAGAATTCAGGAAAATCGAGACCAACTGTAAGTAGTAGGGTCAGCTCCTAGAGACCCAGAGCTGGTAAGGCTCACTCTGAACTCTGTTTGAAAAGATTATCAGGTCTTTGTCCAAAGCATTTTGGGCAAAGAAGGACTCCCATGATGGGAGGCGATGTGGGTAGCCTTGCAGCAAGAAGAGCTGAGGAGAGACCTCCTCAAAATCCATATTGAGGTTGGCAACAACGGTTCGAAAGTCAAGAAGGAAGAAGAAGAAAACACAACCCTTGCATCAAAGGGGCAACAGAGGCAGAAAAAGAGAGATCTGTCTAAGATCAAGTGCTTCAAGTGTGGAGAAATGGGACATTATGTCACACAATGTCCTCTTAAGAAAAAGGATAAAGAGGAGAAGCAAGATCCTCAAGCCAGAGCTGCCAAGATTGAGGCAAAAGGAGATTGTGCTATGTTAGCTCATATTCCGAAAGGAGAGAAAAAGGTTGACTTGGAGTTGTCGATCCAGAATCTACAAGTGGCAGGATCCTAATTTCCAGACTCTTGGATCACATGTGAGCTACGGCAGCCTAAAGACAGTAGCAGGATGGACAATTGCAGTGGAAGATTAGAAGACAATGCAATAGGCAACAGTACTAGAACTTGATCAACGCAGAGAGGGAGCAGCAGCATCAGCAGTTGAGCAGCAGCAGCGCAGTGCACACTGGAGCAGCGCAGTGCAGTGCAGTCCTCACGCAGTGCAGAGCAGAAACAACGTAGTGTTTTCAAAGAGCTAGTGCAGAAGCTAGCAACAATCAGTCTTATTTTTCAGTTGCAGATTTACTTGTCCAATTTCGGATGTTTTTCTGTTGCAATTAGCAACAGTGTAGCAGTGCAACAATAGCAGTAGATGAGAAGGAGCAGCAGATGAGCAGCAGCAACGCAGTGCACAAGTGGTGTAGTGCAATGCAGAGCAGTGCTCACGCAGTGCAGCAGCATGGTTGCAGAATACAGAGGGAGTTGCAGTATAGTGGCAGTTGGCAGCAGTATGCAGAGTCAACAACTGTACAGATGCAACATTTTCTCGTGCAGTGTTGGTGAGAAACATCAACAACACATCAGTAGATGTTCCAGAAGTCAGAACGACAACACATTGAGTTGTTTTGCTAGAGCAATTTCCTCGCTAAGAGGGAGAGTTGATTTATGGTAGCATCAGATGTGCTCTAGCCTTGTAACTTTGTATATAGGCTAAGACACATGTATTCCATAAAACCTAGAAATGGTTTTGGAAAATTCCACTTAGAGATGGTTTAATTAAATTAATTAATCGTTTTTTAATGTTTTCCTAAGTCTAAACTTAGGGAAATTGACTAATTAAAGGGTATTATTAAACTAAGTGTGAATCTTCTAGATAAAGTCATGGATCACCTCCAAGTTACTATTAGCCCTTTATTATGTTTTAATCTTGGCCTTTGAAGGGTCAATAGAAGAATATAAGGAGGGTGAGGGGCCTATGGAAATTATATTGAGCACATTGAACATTTGGCATTTTCGAGTTTGTGTGAGGAGACACAGCTTTTGGTTAGAATCGAATCACTAGGGCAGGGTTTGCTATGTGATTTTGATTCAGTGATCAGATTCAGAGAGGGGCAGAGGCAATAACTGGTCAGGAGTACATTTTAGAGAGAGGCAGCAGTAACGCAGAGAGAGGCAATGCAGTGTTCTGAAGGGGTGACGCAGTCCCTGAAGGGAATCACGCAGAAGTGACGCAGTGCCTTCCAGAGTCAGTCCGGAAATAGCTAGAGGCTGGGGTTTTTGAGCCAGGAGGGCCAAAACTCAGTCTCAGATCAGCTTGATTAGTTGAAGAGAGAGGTGACAGTTCTTCAGCTTGCCTACGCAGGCTTACGCAATTCCAGCGTAGGCAATCATGCAGAGGCAGAGAGGGGCTTCACCAGCGCCGTTTAGATCAGTCGGGGACTTGCAGAGTGAGGTATATCTCACAATTTCGTCAGTTGTCTAGATTTCTCTGAAGGGTGAGCCAGATATTGGCACCCTAGTTGTACTCAAGATTCTGTTGCTTAATAATACAAACCCTAAGATTTGCTGCACCGGTTTTTCCAAGTTGGGTTTTTCTGGGGACTTAGTCCAAAAATAACTGTGTCAAATGTGGATGTTTTTCATTATATTTTGTTCAGTTTGTTTTAGCACTTAGACTCATTCCGCAATATTATTTGTGTAGTCTGCTTTAGTAATTACTTCGGTATTTCAATGTAATGAAATAATTATGAAAAATAATAGGAGAAGTAATTCAGATTTGTTGCAGTAGGAATCCAGATTTAGGATTTTTCACAAGGACTTGTTGAGATGTTGGGTAGCATCGGATGCACTCTAGCTCTGAAACTTTGTGGAGGGGCTAGAACACATGAGATCTCCAAGACCCAAAAATCATTTGGAGAAATTCCACCCGGAACCTAAGTTATTCAAAATATTAATTATTTTAATGGATACCCTAAGTCTAACTCAGGGAAATTAAATAATTAAAGTGAATTAATTTAGACATGTCGCTGAGAATGTTCTAACTTCTAAGTGACGTGGATCAAGTCTTTTCTAATCTTAGCCGTTGATTAGAGATTAGATCACGATGTTCAACAAGAAGAGTATTAAAGAAAGACTTGGGGTTAGTTGGAGAACACACACAGAGCGGTAGCACTTGAGCTAAGTGGAAATTCTGGGGCATGGTTTGCTGAGAATTTTCGAGTGAGCTTGCAGTGCTGGTGAGGGCCAGATCGGCGAGGGATTAGATCCGAGGTTGAGAATACATAGGTAGAGAGGCAGATCCGTACCAAGCAGCGCAGAGAACCGGCAGGAGGGACGCAACCCAGCCAGGCTCACGCAAGGCAACGCAGAGGCTGATGCAGACCTTTTAGGGTGACGCAGAGGTAGCGCTGAGCCTAGAGGGGTGATGCAAGAGAAGCCTGTGCTGTGCAGAGGCTCAAGTAGGGACGCAGAGCTGACGTAGTGCCGGGAGAGACAACGTTGGGGTTCCAATGGGCCAGAAAGGGCTCGTTTTCTGCATTTCAGAAACACTGAAGCAACCACACAGAAGGGTGATGCAGTGACTGTGTAGGCACCCGTTGCGGTTCTTCATCTTCAATTGAATCAACCATATTTTCTGTCTCTAAGTGATAGAAGTACATCTACCGTGATTTATCTGTTGGGCAAATCACTACTGGTGCCCTTGATTGTATTCAAACATTCTGCATAATAATAAAACCCTCTAAGAGTTGCTGCAACGTCTTTCCCGCATTAGGTTTTTCCGGGGACATTGTCCAAAAAATATTGTATCCTTTGTCATGTATGCTTTATTCTTCAGTACTTGATCCATATGTATGTGTAGATCTGCAGTGTGTTTACTTCACTATATTTTGAATATTTCTGAAAATAACCTTTATAATTAAAAACACAAGTAGGAGAAGTAAACCAGATTTCTGCAGTAGAAATTTCTGTTAAGTAGTTTTAGAAAATTTCACATGGTATCAGAGCTATTGCAGATCAAGGAGAGCTGAAGTCATCAACGAAGCGACGAAGTACTTTGCTGCAAGAAGGCGGCTGAAGCTGCACTGGTCCAGAAAGAGGCAGCGCAACACTCGAGGGCAGCGCAAACCCTACGGGGGTGGCACAGAGCCTGTCAAGCTCATGCAGAGCTGACGCAGAGGCTGACCCAGGCCCAAGAGGGTGACACAATCTGAGAGAGAGTGATGATGTGTCGATTGCTGTGGCTGGAAGTGCAGTTTGATCTTCGAAGTTGTTGGTGGGGCATTGTTTCTGCCAGTGCAAAACAATGTCTAACGGGGTTGACAAAGTAAGGGGAAACAGTTCCTCAACAAATTTTCTAGCCAAGAAATTTGAGAGTCGATCGGTGAAGTGATCGTAGAGGGTTGATTCGACAGAGTTGGGGGAGGATTTTTGGGAGCGAAATCACTAGTCAGAGGGAGCATAGTCCCTATAGGGTTTCTATCGCCAAGAAACCCAGATCCGGTCTCTTGCTGAGAGAAGCAGCAGTAGAAGGGAGGAGCTTTTTCGCTTCAACATTTTTGAGTAGAGATGGCCTTGCATGGATTGAGAGACCAGGATAGGTTGGACGATGTGTCTAACTTTGTCATCTGGGAAGCCAGGATCATGTTAGTGCTTCACGAGTATCGTATTAGAGACCATACCGAGAAGGTTGTGGCCATTTCGGTCGATGCTGATCCTCTAAAGAAGTATGAGGAAAACCAGGCACGGGCTAAGTGCTTGATCATGGATGGGGTAAAGTATCATGTGGTCCCACATATTGCCAAGAAGAAGAAGGCAAATGAAATATGGCAGGCACTAGAAACGCTGTATCAAGGTAGCTCCATCCAGAGGAAGATGCTTCTGAAGAATCAGATGCGACTCTTGGAGATGCACAAGGGAGAGGAGATCAATCCTTTCCTCTTTAGATTGAAGGCTATTCGAGATCAGTTGGTTGCAATGGGGGCAACTCGTGATGACGGTCTCATGGTAAGGACTTCCTTGAATGCAGTCAGCGATGATTGGGAGACCTTTGTCCAAAGTATTTTGGGCAAAGCACAACTTCAAAACTCAAAGGACATGTGGGTAATCCTTCGTTAGGAAGAAATCAGGAGAATAACCATGAAGGGTAGCAACAACAAAGGAGCCAAAATGAAGAAAGAGGAGGAGGAAGATGCAGCTCTCGCATCAAAGGGACAGAGGCAACAACAAGGGAAGAAGAATAAGGACCTCTCAAAGGTTCAGTGCTTCAGATGTGGCGAGTTAGGACACTTCACCAATAATTTTCCTCAAAAGAAGAAGGGCAAGGAAGATTCAGATTCCAAGGCTACGACAACCAAGTGGGATGATAACAGTGATGATGATGTGGCCACGAGTGCTCATGTGCCTCAAGAGAAGAGGTGGGGCGACATTGTTGAGATTTTGTGGTAGCATTGGATGTGCTCTAGTTCATAAACATTTTGGAGGGGCTAGAACACATGAGATCTCAAAGACCCAAAAATTGTTTGGAGAAATTCCACCTAGTGTAAAAGTTATTTAAATAATAATTTTTTTCTAATGAGGACTCTAAGTCTAACTTAGGGAAATCAAAAAATTAAAGTGAATTAATTTACACATGTGGTGAGAATGTTCTAAGTGACGTGGATCAAGCTTTCTCTAATCTTAGCCGTTGATTAGTGATTATATCACGACCATTGATTTGTCAACGAGAAACGTATAAAGGAAAGTCTTGGATCAGTTGGAGAGCACACACATAATCTAAGAGATTGAATTCTTCTGTCAGAGGACAGCGCAGAGCAGAAGGGAAGCTGTAGCAGCAAGGACAACGCAGTCCCTCCAAGGACAGCGTAATTTTCAGCAGGAAACCCTTAGAGGGTTACGCAGAGACCCTAAGGGGCAGCATAGGGCCGATGTCACCCAGTCTGGGGTAACGCAGAACTTTCCGGAGCAGCGGGTTAGATGGGCTTCAGAGGCTGACGCAGAGGCTTCAGGCGCAGCGCTGGGGTTTCTAGGCTCAAATCTTGGCTGATTTCTGTAAATCCGGTTTGAGAGTGTGGATCAATCATTATTTTAGCTCTAGATCAGCCAGTGAGCTGTAGATCTAATATATCTCTGTCGGGTTTTCCAGATTTGGAACCTAGGCATGTTGTATTCAGAAAATTTTTAATAATAAAACCCTCCAGCAACCAAAGATCGGTTTTCCCGCATTGGGTTTTCCCAGGGACTATTTGTCCAGAAATAACTGTGTCACTTTGTCCATGTGTGTATGAACTTGTTCTAGATCTGGATTGGTGGAGATTTGTTATGTGTTTTGCTTCGATTTTAACTTGAATTTATTCAGTTAATAACTTGTCTAAAGTAGGAGGAGCATAACCATATTAACAATAATAATTTTTGCATAAAGTTTAAAGATTCAGAAATTTCTACATGGTGTCGGAGCAATTGCAGATCTAGGAGGGTCACCAGCAAGAAACTGAAGGTTCTAGCCGCAGAAAGCAGCTGGAAAAGAAGCAGAATCACAGATCTAAAGGGACAGCACAGTTTTCAGAGGCAGATTCACGCAGAGGGAAGGGTGACGCTGTCTAACGCTGTCTCGTAGCAAGCCCACGCAATTACTGAGCAGAGGCAGCTCAGGAACAACACTGGATTGGTTTGAAGCCTGCCAGTGTGATGCAGAGCTGAATCTGTCAGATCCAGAACAGACTGAAGAAAAGATGCAGAAATTCAGAAGGTGTTGGTGGGGTTAAATTTTTGAAGTTTTCAGATTTTTAGCCTAAGCACAAGTGACAAAGAGTAGGAGGAGATCAACTTCTTAGAGAATTTCTAGCCAAAAGAAACTTGCAGTTTGATGAGAGGATCAAAGAGAGTTGAATCATTGTTGATTTCGCAGATTTCCAAGGAGGGAAATTAGTTGTTAGAGGGAGCAGAGGGTGCCTAGTTCGTAAAGGACCCTAGATCCAGATCTCTAGTATAGAGAGGAGGAGCTCCGATAAATTTGCTGAGCAAATGGATGAAGATGACGTGGCCATGAGTGCTCATGAACCACGGAAGTGGGGTGACATGGATATGTAGAGGAGCTACCTAAGAAACCGGATTCGCTTAAAAGGGCCACGTATCTCGAATCCCCGTATCGGATACGCTACGTACCCGATTCGTATGAAATTCATCAAGTACGGCCGTTTTTGTACAGGGTATGGCGTATCCTGACCGTACCCTGTACGGATACGGCCGTACCCTGTACGGATACGGCCGTACCCGGTGAATCGAGTACGGCCGGACCTCCGAGTTCAAAAAAGTGTTGTTTTTTTATTATAAAGGGGGGCTTTTGCTCATTGTTTTTCACCAATTGAGGAGGATTTTTTAGGAGAGGGCATCAAGCCTATGGCCCTAGTATTTATATGTGATTCATGGTAATGTTAAATTCTTAAAGTAAAAGTGATTAACATTACCATGAAATGACTCAGGATGTTTGAGAGTGGTTCCAACCTCATTGGATTTCATATGGAGAAAGTAGAATTTTAGATCTCATTCAAAATCTAGCAGACTTATTAGTTTTTCAGGATTTCAGGATTGGGTTATTGCAATGTTTCCATCGAATTTTGTCATGTATTAGGGTATGGAACTCGTATTTAATCAAGAGCACCAATCCCTCTATGTACCTTGATGTTAGTGACATTGGTTGTCAAACTCCTCTATCATGACCCTACTAAAAATGTACCTATCACTCAAACAAAACCTTGACTATCTAAGATGATAGATAAATCTATGTTTAAATCAATGAATTAAGTATGAATTTGTGTAAAAGATATCTAATTTTTAATATATATATATATATATATATATATATATATATATATTTTAATAAAATAATATATAACGTATCGTATCCCAGAAGTATCCTGTTCCGGGGTCACCGTACCAATATCCGATTCTTCGAATCCCCGTATCCCTGTATCAGGTGATGTAGGGAGCTACATAGTTCAAGGCGGGATTCTTGAGTAGCTCATCTCTTGGATCACATGCGAGCTACGACAACCTTAAGATAGTAGCGGGACAAGTGGGGAAGTGGGTGCATAGATCATAGTTGAAGCAGAGGCAGAGGCAGATTTGAAGGCTAGGAGGAGCAGAGCAACAACAGCGTAGAAGCAGCAGCAGCGCAGAGGCTGATGTGACTTCAGCAGCGCAGAGAAGAGCTACTTACGCAGTGCAGAGTTGCAGCAGTGCAGAAGGCTTCAGAGGGACAACCCAGTGTAACAACAGCGTGAGAGATTTCAACACAAGGGGCTGATGTGACTTCAGTTGCACAGAGGGAGTCTGCATACACAGGCAGAGCTGTAGTTGTGCATCATTCTTCAGATGCCAGCACAGATTTGTATCCTATGGAGCTTCAGTGATGAGGATGCAACCCATCTGACTTGTCTGTCAAAGATTGGGCAGGAGATTTAGTTGTTTATCTCAACAACTAAAGTTGCAGTGCAGCAAATCAACAGTGGTAGTGTTATGACCAGCACAGATGCAACATATTGAGAGGGCGCTACAATATAGAGGTTGCAGCAGCAGTGGTAGAGTCATGGGCAACAATATAGAATGGTAGCAGCAGTGCAGAGTTGAGTGGCAATAGGCCAAGCATCAGCAGCACAAAACTAGTGCCCAAAATCATGTAATACATAAGTGTGATGTATTGCTAGAGCACACCCTTGATGCTAAGAGGGAGTGTTGAGATTTTGTGTATTTGGGGTAACATCAGTTGTGCTCAAGCTCCCAAATTTTGTGGAGGGACTACAATACACTGAATCTATAAGACCCAGAAAAGGATTTGGGAAATTTCATCTGGTTTAGGAGATATTAAATTAATTAATTATTTTAATGTATTTCCTAAGTTAAAACTTAGGGAACTTAAATAATTAAAGTGAATTTAATAAAACATGTGATGAAATTGTCTTAAGTCACACAGATCAAGCTTTCTTTTAATCTTAGCCATTGATTCAAGATTTGATCATGGTCGTTGGTTTCCCAACGAGAAAAGTATAAAAGAAAGGCTTGGGGTCATTTGTAATGACACACAGAGGCAAAGCACTGAATCTAAGCTGAGATTCTAGGGCGGGTTTGCTAAGAATTCTCAGAAGTGTTTCAGCTGCAGAGAGGGGAATTTAGACCAAGGGGATGATATGATCCCGAGGTCTAGAATACACAAGAGGCAGAGATTAGCTCAGAGGACAGCACAGAGCAGAAGGGAAGCTACAACAGCAAGTACAACTCAGTCCCTCCAAGGACAGTGTGATTTTCAGTAGGAAACCTTCAGAGGGTTATGCAGAGACCCTAAGGGGCAGCGTAGGGCTTGCGTCACCCAATCTGGGGTAACGCAAACCTTTCCGAAGCAGCGCTGAGGGTCAAAGGGGCTTTACAGGCTGACGCAGAGGCTTCAGGGGCAACGTTGGGGTTTCTAGGCCCTAATCTTGAATGAGTTCTGTAAATCTCGTTTGAGGGTGTGGATCAGTCATTATTTTGGCTCTATATTAGCCATTGAGCTGTAGATTTAATATATCTCTATCGGGTTTTCCAGATCTAGAACCCAGGCTTGTTGTATTCAGAAAATTCTTAATAATAAACCCTCCAGCAACCAAAGACCGATTTTCCCGCATTGGGTTTTTTCGAAGAATATTTGTCCAGAAATGATTGTGTCACTTTGTTTGTGAGCATGAACTGGTTCTAGATCTAGATTGGTGGAGATCTGTTATGTGCTTTGCTTCGATTTTAAATTGAATTTATTCAGTTAATAACTTGACTAAAGTAGGAGGAGCATAACCAGATTAACAATAATAATTTCTGCATAAGGTGTAAAGATTCAGAAACTTCCATAGATGTAGCAGCAGCGACGTAGAGGGGCGCAATGCAGAGTTGTTGCAGCGCAGACACTTAAGGAGGACAACACAACGCAGCAGCAACGTAGGGAACTTCAGTGCAGATGCGGTGCAGAGGAGGTCTGCTTACGCAGTGCAGAGTTGCAGCAGCACAATAGTCTCCAGATGACAGCATGAAGCAACAACTTATGGAGCTTTAGTGATGAGATGCAGCCCAATTGACTTATCTGTCAAAGGTTGGGCAGGAGTGCTTCATTTGCTTACTCTCAGCAATTGAGTTCCAGTGTAGTAGTTCACAGCACGATGCAACAGATTGAGTTGAAGTTGCAATACAGATGTAGTAGTGGAGGTGGCAGCATCATGGGCAAAAGTACGGGAGAGCTGCAACAACGCAGTTTTGAAGTGCAGCAGGCAAAGCATCAGCGCAGAGACCCACACCACAGATCAGTGCAGAACTTCAGGGTGAAGTATTTTTGCTAGAGCACTTTCCTTGCTAAGAGGGAGTGTTGAGATTTTGTGGTGTTGGGGTGGCATTAGATGTGCTCTAGCTCCCAAACTTTGTGGAGGGAGTAGAGTACATGAGATCTCCAAGACCCAGAAAGTGATTTAAGAAATTCCATCCTGTTTAAGAGATATTTAATTAATTAATCTTTTTAGTTTAGGACCCTATGTTAAACTTAGGAAAATTAAAAGATTAAAGTTAATTAAATTAAACATGTGATGAAAATGACTTAAGTCACACAGATCAAGCATCTTCTAATCTTAGTCGTCGATTCAAGATTAGATCACTACCGTTGGTTTCCCAACAGGAAAAGTATAAACGAAAGGCTTGGGGTCAGTTGGAGAACACACAAAGAGGCAGAGCACTGAGACTAAGCTGGAATTCTAGGGCCTGGTTTGCTAAGAATTTCAGAAGTGTTTCAGCTGCAGCGAGGGGTAGTATTGGCAGAAGGGATGATCTGATGGGATGATCCGATCCCAAAGCCAAGAGTGCAACTAGGAGGCAGAGAAGCAATAGATCGAGCAAGGTTACTTGGAAGCTGGAGCGGAGTGCGGAGCGCTCTCCGTGAGCTGAGCGAAAGGGTATGAAGCTTCCGCAACCCCGAGATCGAGTAGCACAGAGGGAGCAGTAGCTACGTAGCAGCTTTGCAGCATAGCCACAACCTAGCGGAGGCAACATAGAGGCTACGCAGACCCAAAAAGGGCAGCGCAGAGGCAGTAGGAGGCCAGCAGTGCTGACGCAGGCCTAGCCAGGGCAACGCAGGGGTAGCGTAACCTAGTCTGGGGTGATGCAGGCCCTTCTTTAGCAGCGTAGGGGCTGACACAGGCTAGCAGAGTTGTCGCAGTGGGCTTTAGAGCAGCGCTAAGGTTTCTGAAGAGTGAAAAGGGTTGAGTTCTATAAATCCCGTTTGAGGGTCTGAATCAGTCAATTTTTCTGTCTCTAGAGCAAAGGTATAGCTGCAGTTTTATTTCTTTGTCGGGTTAACCAGTTGGTGCCCAAATTTTTTGTACTTAGACTCTACTTAATAATAAAACACTCCAACAGTGAGAAGACCGATTCTCCTGCATTTGGTTTTTCCGGGGATAGTTGTCCAGAAAATCTTGTGTGTCACTTTGCCATTGTGCATGTATTCAGTTTAGATCTGTATGTGTAGGCTGTTGATGTATTTACTTTGATGCTAATGCTGAATATTTCACATTAATAACTTAATGTAAGTAGGAGAAGTAAATCTGAAAATTAACAGTAGGGTTTTTGTCTGAGAAATTTAGAAATTTTCACATACGGGAGCCTTAAGACACTAGCATGATGACTAGAGTCAGTGGGTGTAGAAGATCATGGAGAAGCAGAGGCAGAGCTGGGACGCTGAAGTCTGGAGCAGCGCAGAGGAGAGGCAACAGAAGCGTGGAAGCAGAGGAGAGCTTCAGAGAGACAACGCAAAGCAGCAGCAGAGGGTGCTTCAGTGATGAGATGCAGCCAGACTGACTTGTCTGTCAGTTGATTGGGTGATGGTCCTTCAATTGTTTACTTCTCAGCAACTAAGTTGCAGTGCAACAGTTAGCAGTGGCAGTGCTATAGGCAGCATGATGTAGAAATTTGAGAGGGAGCTGCAGTACAGATGTGGCAGTGACTGTGGCAGAGTCATGGGCAACAATACAAAAAAGTAGCAGCGCTGTGGATGGTGGGCAGTAGGCCAAGCATCAGCGGTGTAGAGACCGATACAAGAGATCACGGTGATGCTTCAGTGGTGAAGTATTACTAGAGCAGATTCCTCGCTAAGAGGGAGTGTTGAGATTTTTGGGTAGCATCAGATGTGCTCTATCTCCGAAACTTTGTGGAGGGGCTAGAAATCTCTAAGACCCAGAAATTATTTGGAGAAATTCCACTTGGTGTAAAAGTTATTCAAATAAGTAAAATTTTTAATGAGGACCCTAAGTCTAACTTAGGGAAATTGAAAAATTAAAGTGAATTAATTTACACATGTCATGAGAATGTTCTAAGTGATGTGGATCAAGCTTTCTCCAATCTTAGCCGTTAATTAGTGATTATATCACGGTCATTGATTTGTCAACGAGAAAAGTATAAAGGAAAGGCTTGGGGTTAGTTGGAGAACACACAGAAAATCTAAGAGATCAAATTCTTCTGACGGAGCAGTGCTCGGACGAAGATAAGATTTGAGTGATTTAGAGAAGCAGTGAGAGGCAGATGCAGTGATTGGTAGGAGGACCAAGAGTACAACGCAGAGCAAGGGCTAGAGATGCAGGGGAGGCAACACAACCTTCAGAGGGTGTGACGCAGACCCTAGAGAGGGTGATGCAAGCCCATGCAGGGCTCACACAGGGGCAACGCAGAGTCTCCAAGGGAAAGTCCGACATTAGCTGAAGATCGGGGTTTCCAAGCCGGCAGGGCTGAAACTCGATTATGGGAGAAGCTGATCAGCATAGATTAAGGGTGACACAGTCCCTCAACTAGGGCCATGCAGCTCTGCGCAGTGGCAGCGTAGGGACTACGCAAGTCTAGCCGGGGTTTCACCAGTGACTCATCAAGCTCAGCCGAGACTTGTAAAGTGAGGTAAAACTCACATTTTTCTCTATTGTCGAGGTTTTCTCTGTTGGGTGAGCCGGATTATGGCACCCTAGATGTACTCAGAATACTGTTGCTTAATAATAATAAACCCTCAGAACTGTTGCACCGGTTTTCCTACATTGGGTTTTTCCAAAGCACATTTGTCCGAAAAATCATGTGTGTCCTTTGTCATATGTGCGTGATGTTCGGTAAATGATTTGTATTTGTGTAGGCTGCTAGTTGTGTTTACTTCGATATTTTTTGAATATTTTTTGAAAATAACTTGTATAATTAAATCACAAGTAGGAGAAGTAAATCGAGATACGACAGTAGGGTTTCTGTAATTTTGTATTCAAAATTTTCACAGATATTGATTTGTAGTTCTCTTGAACTGCGGATAGGAGGGCAGGATCCTTGAGGTACCCAAACTCTTGGATCACATAAGAGCTACGGGAGCCCTTAAAGACAGTAGTAGGATGACTAGAGTTAGTTGGTGCAGAGGATCATGGAGGCACTTTAGCAGTGCTGGGACACTGAAGACTTGAGCAAGGCAACAACAACGTGGAAGCAACATTGCAAAGGCTGATGGGATTTCAACAGTGGAGAGGCAGTGCTTACTAAGTGCAGAGCAACAGACAGTGCAAAGCTTCAGATGCAGCCAAACTGACTTGTCTCTCAGTATTTTGGGTGATGTCCTTCAGTTGCTTACTTCTTAGCAATTGAGTTGCAGTGCTGTAGTTAGCAGTGGCAATGCTATGGGCAGCATGATGCAGCATTTGAGAGGGAGGTGCAGTACAGATGAGGCAGTGACTGTGGCAAAGTCATGGGCAATAGTACAGAGGGCAACAACACAGTGGATGAGGGGCAGCATGCCGAGAATCAACAGCGCAAAGGACCAATGCCATGGATCAGAGTAATGCTTCTGGAGTGAAGTGTTGCTAGAGCACATTCCTCGCTAAGAGGGAGTGTTGAGATGTTGGGTAGCATCGGATGTGCCTAGCTTCGAAACTTTGTGGAGGGGCTAGAACACATGAGATCTCCAAGACCTAGAAATCGTTTGGAGAAATTCCACTCGGAACCCAAGTCATTCAAAATATTAATTATTTTAATGGAGACCCTAAGTCTAACTTAGGGAAATTAAATAATTAAAGTGAATTAATTTAGACATGTGGGTGAGAATGTTCTAAGTGACGTGGATCAAATCTTTTCTAATCTTAGCCATTGATTAGAGATTAGATCACAACCATTCAATGTTCAATGAGAAAAGTATCAAAGGAAGGCATGGGGGTCAGTTGGAGAACACACACAGAGCGGTAGCACTTGAGCTAAGTCGAAATTCTGGGGCATGGTTTGCTAAGAATTTTTGAGTGAGCTTGTAGTGTTGATGAGGGGCAGATCGGCGAGGGATTAAATTTGAGGCCGAGAATACATAGGTAGAGAGGCAGGTCCGTACCAGGCAACGCAGAGACCTAGCAGGAGGGACGCAACCCAGCCGGGCTCACATAGAGACAGCGTGGAGGCTGACGCAGGTGCTTCAGGGTGATGCAGAGGTAGCGCTGAGCCCAGAGGGGTGACACAAGAGCAACCTATGTTACGCAAAGGCGCAAAGATGATGCAGTGCCGAGAGAAACAATGCTAGGGTTCCAGTGAGCCAGAAAGGGCTCATTTTCAGCATTCCAGAAAGACTGAAGTAGCCACACATAAGGGTGACACAATCACTGCATAGGCACCCATCAGGGTTCTTCATCTTCAGCTGAATCAACCATATTTTTTGTCTCCAAGTGATATAGGTACATCTACCGCAACTTCTCTGTTGGGCAAACCACTACTAGTGCCCTTGATTGTATTCAGACATTCTGCATAATAATAAAACCCTCTAAGAGTTGTTGCACTAGTTTTCCCACATTGGGTTTTTTCGGGGACATTGTCCAAAAAGTATTGTGTCCTTTGTCATGTATGTTTTATTCATTAGTACTTGATCTGTATGTATGTGTAGATCTGTAGTGTGTTTACTTCGCTATTTTCTGAATATTTCTTAAATTAACTTGTATAATTAAAAACACAAGTAGGAGAAGTAAACCAAATTTCTGCAGTAGAAATTTCTATTAAGTAGTTTCAGAAATTTTCACAGGACTGTGATATCCCCAACTAAATAAATTTTGCTAAGTATACTTCCATTTTTGCAATTTTGACATTAAGAGAGGACTTTGATGATTTGAAGACTTAGGAAAAGTAGGTTGAGTAGACCCCACTTTGATTTTGGAGGCAAGGAAGACCATGCGCATTAGAAAGAAGGCAAATGGGGGCCACAAAGAGGGAATTTGAACCAATTGTGGCAATTCGCACTAGAGGAGGGAAGAGAGAGAAAAAGGAGGTGCGAGTTGGTGGAAGATGGGGTCCACCGAGGGAGAGGGGATCAACACTTATAAATTTACAAGGAGTCTTTCATTTGGGATATTTTGCCTATCTTATCTCATAAATCGAACTCTCTTAGAGTTGTTGAGCACAAGAAGAGAAGTGTTGTTTAGCACAGGAATTCCATGCAGAAATTCCACCCTCATTTCAGAGAACTTTGAATGTCTCCCTAGTGAGGCAATTTGAGAGTCCAATTCAAGGCTTCCTTGAGCTTAATTGCAGTTTTCCCAACGTTTTGCATTTCCTAGGCGCAAAAGGATTTCATGGAGCATCATTTGTAGTAGTAGCAGTGGATTGGAGGATCTGGACTTTGTAGAGAGATTTTCATTGGCTGTAGCTGGAGTTTGGTGGCATTTTGCAGGGCTAAGATTGAGGTGATCTTCTAGACCAAAACTTTCAATTCTAATAGTGTGCAGATGCGATTGGATTGACTGTGGAAGGGTGGAAGGAAGAGGAGATTGGTGGAGTAAGGAGTTGGAGATATAATGCATTTCCGGAGGGAATTTCTTGCAGAGATTTGTGGGGCATTTCAGTGAGATTTTTGGGCATATTCAGCAGGGAAATTCCTGAAATTCGTACAACTAGCCAGTGAAGGGAAACTCACAATTTTGGGGGCTTCTGGGTCAGCTGGAAATAGCCCAAACCCTTTCTCGGTTTTTTTGGGTTTGGTGAGAGGAGGTCAAAGCTGTTTTTGTAGAATTTTCTGAGCAGTCTTGAGGGCAGAAACTCCAGTTCTATTCCGGCAGCAGTTGCAGGATTTTCTGGGAAAAGTGAAGATTTTCTGGGGCCATTTGCAGCACTTGGGTCATCGTATCTCTACCTGGGTTTTGCACAGCTTGCAGTAACAAACCCAGGTTCTATCTTTCTTGTCATTGATGTACTTAGTTTCCTATATTAATAAAATGGCTCAGCTTTTTTGCCCTATTTCCTTGGTGTACTGATTTTGCATGCGTGATTAAATTTTATTTTTTGTTGCTAGTGCATGTTTTGGTATCTACTGTAAATCTTTCCAATAGGAATATTACATTTGATAAACAAACATATTTTGTGTCCTCTGATATAATTATATTGATTAGAGAATGGGTGGACCTTTACAGTTTCTTTGTCCATGTTATGTAACAATTTTTGGTGTCAAATCTGCAATGTAATGTAATTTTCTTTTTAGTGTAAAGTTGAAGGAACGATTCTATAAGTTATTCCTTGTCTCAGATGATTTGGAGCACGGAATTTGTTTGTCTTCATTATAAAACAGGATGGCGTTAGGAAAAATGATGAGACAAAATTCAACATGAAATTATGATTCTGAAAGGAGTATTTTACTTTACGTTTTCAGTATTTGTATTGCTTCATTGCAATATGTACCTTAGTATTAATTGTGATGTTTCTGTACAACTTTATCATGCAGTTATTCCAGCCTATTGAACTGGAACAGTTAATTTGCGGCAGTCCTGTACTTGATTTTGAAGCACTGTTTGTTTCTTTCCCCCAAGCCTTGATTGTTATTTGCAATTTTAATATTCTAGAAGTTCTTTTTTTAGATGATTGTGATTTGTGTTCAGATTTCTGTTTCAAGTTGTCTTTGTCGTTGGAATTAGAGTAGTTAACAATGCATCGATATTATATGCAGAGAAAAACATACAGTATACGAGGATGGTTATAGAAGCGACAGTCGTGTCATCTGTGATTTTTGGGAGGTATGTTATGTGCCTATCTGACCATTGCCCTCTTAAATGTGTGTGACTCTGTCTTTTTCTAATATTTGTCCATTTAGATGGGAACAGTTAATGCCTTTTTCTTTCATTTTAGACATTGATTTATTGTACTGAGTGGTGCATTTTACAGCCTAGTATGAGGGAGATGTGTAATTACATCCATGTTCAAACCAGAGTTGACATGTGTCCCTTCTAATATAAAAAACAATATTGGCTATAATCAAAAGTGTAGATACATATTTGGTTCATTGTTGTTACAATCAACAACCCAGTATGAAGGAGTGTGTCATTCCTTTCATGCTTAACATATAGTTGACATGTGGTATATGAAAGAAAATATTAGTAACAAATTTTTTTTCACTCAGTCATCAATAAAATATTTCAATGTCTCTATTAAATAACACAATTTTATATCAACTCTATATAGAGAGGTAAAGTAATTTAACATAAAAAATATCTTATAATTTCACTTTTTAATGTGAAGAAGATGTGTAATTTTTTTACTTTTAAAAATATTTCAATGTATGCCTTAAATAAGATGTTTGAATATCAATTTCAACTTCATATATATCTACACAAAGAGACAAAATAAAAATGTATATATATTAATGTTGACTATAAAACTATATAGATCCATCAAGTCCCAAGTGAAAGCAAATCTTTTGAGATGTAAACTTTTCTTCAAGTGTTATTTGTATGTCAAAATATTTTATCCCTCTCAACTCTCGATAGATCTATACTGGTCTTATAAAACACATCTAATTAGATCTTTACATGAGTGACAGTTACATAATTATGTCTGATATAAGATAGGAGTTTTCTTGTTGTGTAATTTTACCTTATATTGGCCTATGATTGTCAACGTCTAAAATCTCAACCTTGGTCATTCATCACTGTTGCAAATTTGCTCGTTTCTTTTGTTTCAGCTTGATTCCTAGGTGTCGAGACATGCACTTTTAAATTATGAAAGTTGAACTTGGAGAATCTTGAAAGAGACAATCCTGACAAGTGTGACCTTTTTCAGCAAGCCCTTCCTCCACAAGTGAACTCGACTTCCTTTTACATTGATTTGAATGGGCTCACCAATTACTTGGAAGACCAATCATGTTTGAATGTTGCTTCCCCTTTATAAATTAGGTGAGTTGCTTGAAATAATGAAACCTGTATGTAAGAGCTTTTGAACTTCTTTTGTGAGGGTTATAGTCTTGTGGGATGTAGGCCTTTGCTTTGTTGGACTGTCTTAGTGAAGAAAAATAGATACCTATTTATCACAAGATTGCTAGAAAATTTCTTCAATTTTATAAGATATATTGAGTAATAAATAATTTATAAGATGGATAGGATTGTCCTCATGGCATAGTTATATGCATTGACTCATGAGGTGAATGTGCATGTACCGTTCGACCTTTCATTTAACCTAATAACTATTATTATTATTGTTACATTGCCACCCCCGAAAGGAATGTTTTGTCTTCTGTTGAGATGTTGAGGTAGCATTGGATGTGCTCTGGCTCCCAAATTTTGTGGAGGAGTTGGAGTACATGAGATCTCCAAGGCCCAGAAAGCGTTTAGAAGAATTCTATCAGGTTTAAGAGATATTCAAATAATTAATCTTTCTAAACAAAGACCCTAACTCTAACTTATGAAAATTAAAAGATTAAAGTGAATTAAATTAAACATGTGATGAGAATGGCTTAAGTGACGCGGATCAAGTTGCTTCTAATCTTAGCGATCGATTAGAAATTAGACCACAATCGTTGATGTTTCAACAAGAAATTTATAAGAGAAGGGCTTAGGGTTAGTTGGAGGACACACATACTAGCAGAGCACTGAAGCTAAGCTAAGATTCTAGGGTGTGGTTTGCTAAGAATTTCAGAAGTGTTTCAGCTGTAGTGAGGGGCAGTATTGGCTGTGAAAATTTCTGAATACAATAATACAAAAATCCTACTACAGTATCTTGGTTTACTTCTACTTGTGATTAAATTATACAAGTTATTTCCAGAAAATATTCTGAAAATACCGAAATAAACACAACTAACAACCTACACACATACAAATCTTTACTGAATATTGCGCTCATTCAACAAAGTGACACAAATTTTTCGGACAAATGTCCCTGGAAAAACCCAATGCGGGAAAACTGGTGCAGCAGATATGAGGGTTTATTATTATTAAGTGGAATCTGAGTAGAGCAAATCTAGGCTCCTTTCTGGTTAACTCGACAAAGAAAAATAGATCTGCAGCAATATCTATTGTTCTGGAGACTGAAAACTTGACTGATCCACACCCTCAAACGGGATTTATAAGACTCAGCCACTTTCTGCCTGTAGAAACCCTAGCACTGCCCCTGAAGCCCCTGCGTCAGCCTTGCTAGTCTTTGCGTGCCTCTGTGCTGGCCTGGAGAAGGCTGCGTAACCCCAGACTGGGTGACGCAGTCCCCACGCTGCCTTGAATGCCCTCTGCGTAACCCTGGAGGTCTCTTGCTGGCTCAACGTTGCCCTTTTTGGGCCTGCGTAACACTTGCGTAGCGGCTGAAGCCCTTTGCGCTGCGCAACTGCTACATAGCTGCTGCCGCTGCCCTTGCTCCTCTGCGCTACTCTTGATTGCTGCACCTCTGCCTCTTGCTGACTCTTGGCTGCGGGATCAGATCATCCCCTCAGCCAATACTACCCATCATTGTAGAAAACTCTTCTGGAAATTCTTAGCAAACCCGCCCTAGAATTCCAGCCGAGTCTCTTAGCTCTGCCTTCGTGTGTGTGTCTCCAACTAGCCCTCAAGCCTTTCTCTTATAGTTTTTCGTTGAGACGTCAATGATCGTGATTTAATCTCTTATCGACGGCTGGGATTAAAAGACTGCTTGATCCACGTCACTTAGAACATTTCATCACATGTGTTAAATTAATTCACTTCAATTTTTCTAATTCCCCAAGTTAGACTTAGGATTCTCATTAAAAATATTTAATTATTTTAATATCTTACACATTAGATGAAATTTCTTGAAACGCTTTCTGGGTTTCGGAGGTGATATGTTTCTTAGCCCCTCCACAAAGTTTCAGGGCTAGAGCACACCTGATGCTACCCCAATACACAAAATCTCAACACTCCCTCTTAGCGCGTAGTGTACTCTAGCAATACATCCACACCATGTATCACAAGATCTTGGCACTGGTCTCTGCGCTGCTGATGCTTGGCCTGTTGCCCTCCATCCACTGTGTTGCTGCTCTCTGTACTGCTGCCCATGTCACTGCCACATCTATACTGTAGCTCCCTCTCAACTTGCTGCATCATGTTGGCCATAGCATTGCCACTGCTAATTACTGCACTGCAACTCAGTTGCCGAGAAGTAAGCAACTGAAAGACTCCTGCCCAATCATTGACAAACAAGTCAGGCTGTATCCCATCATTGAAACTCCCTTGGCTGCTGCTTTACGCTGTCCTTCTGAAGCCATTACGTTGCTACAGCTCTGCACTACGTGAGCACTGCCTCTCTGTGCTGTTGAAGTCCCATCAACCTCTACGCTGCTCCCTCTACATTGTTGTTGCCTCTGCACTGCGCTGCTCCTTCTACAACACTTCAACTCTGCCCTCTGCTTCACTGTGATCTTCTGCAACCGTCTCCTACTTGTCCCGCTACTATCTTAAGGCTCTCGTAGCTCGTATGTGATCCAAAAGTTGCGCTTACTAAAGGATCCTGCCTTCTTGATTTGTAGTTGCTCTACAGATCCATATCGCCCCACATACGTGGCTCATGAGCAATCATGGCTACGTCATCATCACTCTCATCGTCCTTTGCTGCTGCAGCCTTGGAATCAGAAGTTCCTTTGTCCTTCTTCTTAGGACAAGTGCTGGCGAAGTGTCCAAGTTCGCCACAGTTAAAGCACCAGACCTTGGATATGTCCCTGTTCTTCTTCCCTTGTTGCCTTTGTTCCTTCGATGCAAGGGCTGCATCATCTTCCTCTTCTTTCTTCACCCTGAAAGTTCCGCTGTTGTTGTTCTGCCTCTTGGTGATTCTCTTGATCTGCTCTTGACAGAGGATTGCCCACATGTCTGCCCAGGATGGTAATGCTTCCCTGCCCAATATGCTTTGGACAAACGTTTCCCATTCCTCTGTTACTGCATTTAGGGCAGTCCTTACCAAGAGTCCTTCATCTGGAATTGCACCCATGGCAATTAGTTGATCCCGGATAGTCTGGAGTTGGAAAAGGAAGGGATCTAGCTCCTCACCCTTCTGCATCTGGAACAGCCTCATCTGATTCTCTAGAAGCATCTTTCTTTGAATGGAGCTTCCCTAATACATCGTCTCTAAACTGGTCTACATCTCATTTGTCGTCTTCTTTCCGGCAATGTGTGGCACGACATGATCTTTTACTTCGTTAATAATCAAACGCTTAGCTTGCGCTTGATTTTCATTGAATTTCTTCATAGGATCAGGATCTGCAGGCTCAGCAAGGAAATTCTCCGCATGGTTCTTGATGTCGTACTCATCGAGGACTGATAGTATCCTGACTCTCTAGATGACAAAGTTGGACACACTGTCTAACCTGTCCTCATCTCTCAGTCCATGAGAAGCCATCTAGCTCAAATTTGATGGAACAGTACTCTTCTCCCTCTTTTTGCGGAAAGACTCAACAGAAATGTTGGATCTGGGTCTCTTGGCGATCGGAAACCCTCTATAGTAGCTGCTCCCTTTGTCAATTGATTTCCCTCCTAGAAATCTACACCCAAAACAATCGTACAGTTCTCTCCGATCACCTTCCCGATCAAATCTCAGATTTGTTTGGCTCAGATCTGCTGAGTGATTGCCTTCCTCTTGCTCTTTGTCGACTTAGCTAGGCATAATTATGCACTAGCAGAATTTCCGCCACAACAACAACTGTTGAAGATCTGAAGCACTGCTTCCGGATCTTGGCAATATCTCTCAGCAACAGAAAAATAATCTGGACTGCATCCCTCTAGCTAGCCTCTGCTTGAGCAAACTGGCCCAGCGCAACGCAACTTGCTCATGCATCCCTCTGGAAAGCACTGCGTTGTCTCTATGTCACCCAGATGGGACTGCGTCAGCCCTTGCGTAGCCTTTGCTAGGACTGCGTCTTCCTGTTGCTAAGTTGCCCTCTCCAGATCTGCTGCTTTAGCTGCTACCCTACAGAAAATATGTCTTCAGTTGATTTTTTGGAGATTCAGCTTGATCTGCGATCGCTCTGATACCACTTGAAAATTTCTGAATACAATAATGCAGAAATCCTACTGCAGTAGCTTGGTTTACTTCTCCTACTTATGATTAAATTATACAAGTTATTTCCAGAAAATATTCAAAAAATACTGAAGTAAACACAACTAACAACCTACACACATACAAATCATTTACTGAAAATTGCGCTCATTCAACGAAGTGACAAATTTTTTGGGCAAATGTCCCCAGAAAAACCCAATGCAGGAAAACTGGTGCAGCAGATATGAGGGTTTATTATTATGAAGTAGAATCTGAGTACAACAAATCTGGGCACTTCTCTGGTTAACCCGACAGAGAAAAATAGATTTGCAGCAATTCCTGCTATTCTAGAGACTCAAAACTTGACTAATCCACACCCTCAAATGGGATTTACAGGACTCAGCCACTTTCTGCCTCTAGAAACCCCAGCACTGCCCCTGAAGACCTTGCGTCAGCCCTGCTAGCCTCTGCGTGCCTCTACGTTGAGCTGGAGAGGGCTACGTAACCCCAGACTGGGTGAAGCAGTCCCTATGCTGCCCTGAATGACCTTTGCGTAACCCTGGAGATCTCCTACTGGCTCAGCACTGCCCTTTCTGGGCTTGCGTAGCAGTTGAAGCCCTCTGTGTTGTGTAGCTGCTGCTGCTGCCCTTGCTCCTGTATGCTGCTCCTCTGCCTCTTGCTGACTCTTGGCTCCGGGATCAGATCATCCCCTCAGCCAATACCACCCCTTGCTGTAGAAAACTCTTCTGGAAATTCTTAGCAAACCCGCCCTAGTATTCCAGCTCAGTCTCTCAGCTCTGCCTCCGTATGTGTGTCTCCAACTGACCCTCAAGTCTTTCTCTAATTGACACCAACGGCTGTGATTTAATCTCTTATCGACGGCTGAGATTAAAAGAGTGCTTGATCCACGTCACTTAGAACATTTCATCACATGTGTTAAATTAATTCACTTTAATTTTTCTAATTCCCTAAGTTAGGGTCCTCATTAAAAAAATTAATTATTTTAATATCTCATACATCAGATGAAATCTCGAAACGCTTTCTGGGTTTTGGAGGTGATGCATTTCTTAGCCCCTCCACAAAGTTTCAGGGCTAGAGCACACCCGATGCTACCCCAATACACAAAATCTCGACATTGGCAAGCAGGATGGTTTGATCCCAGGCCAAGAATACAACGAGGGCAGAGAAGGAGCATTCCAGAGCAATACAGAGGAGCCACGGCTACGCAGTCCAGTCAAAGAGCCCAGCAGGGGCAGCGCAAAGGCAGTAGGAGCCATGCAGGGTTGACGCAGGCCCAATTAGGGCATTGCAGGGGCAACGTTATCCCTGCTAGGGTGATGCAGGCCCTTTCTGAGCAGTGTAGAGGCTAACGCACAGGGCTTCAGAGCAGCACTGGGGTTTCCAAGAGGCTGGAAAGGGGCTGAGTTCTGTAAATCCCGTTTGAGGGTGTGAATTAGTCATATTTTCTGTCTCCGGGATAGAGGTATTGCTGCCATCTTTTATTTCTTTGTTGTGTTAACTAGTTTTGGTTCCCAGGATTGTTGTACTTAGAATCTGCATAACAATAAAAACCCTCCAAAGCTAGCAGCACCGGTTTTCCCGCATTGGGTTTTTCCGGGCACATTTGTCCAGAAATCCTTATGTGTCACTTTGTCTAAGAGCATGTTATTCAGTATATGATCTGTACGTGTAGGTCGCTAGTAGTATTTACTTCGATAATTTATTGAATATTCAGAAATTAACTTGTAACTTAATTCAAGTAGGAGAAGTAAATCAAGATGCTACTATAGGGTTTCTTAGTTTAAGAAATTTTCACATGGTATCAGAGCGATTGCAGATCAAGCTGGATCTCCAGCAAAGAGGCTGAAGAAACTTGTGTTGCAGAAAGCAACATAAGCGGCAGAGAATCTAGAGAGGGTAACGCAGTCCCAACTGGGTGACATAGAGACAACGCAGTGTCTTCCAGAGGGACGCAGGAGCAACCTGCATTGCACAGAGGCTGTGTTGGGCCAATTTGCTCATGCAAACGCCAGCCAGGGTGACACAATCTAGTAATGATTGCTGTGCAGAGTTCCCGTGAATCGGAAGTTGTGCTTCAGATCTTTAGCATTTGCTGGTGGGATGGAAATTCTGCCAGTGCAAAATTAAGCCTAGGCGAAGTTGACAAAGAGCGGGAGGAGAACAATTGCTCAACAAATTTCATTGCCAAAAGAAATTTGAGGATCGATCGTAGGGTGATCGAAGAGAGCTGATTCATTGTGATTAGCAAATTTCCAAGGAGGAAATCAGTTGTCAGAGGGAGCAGAGGGTGTCTTTTCTCCAAGGACCCTAGATCCGAGCTTCAATTGAGAAGTGGGGAGAGGAAGATATGTTCCGACAGAGCAGATGGCGCCACACAGACTACGTGATCAGGATAGGTTGGATGGCCTGCCCAACTTTGCTATCTGGAAGGCCAAAATCCTGGTAGTCCTGGAGGCATACGACTTGAGGGAGTATGTAGAGAAAGTCTTGGCTATGCCAACCGATACTCTTCTCTTGGCCAAGCATAATGAGGTCGTGGCACATGCCAAGTGCTTCATAATGGACGGGGTGAAAGATCATGTGGTACCAGACATAGCCAAGAAGAATACGGCTAATGAGATGTGGAAAGATTTGACCACATTGTATCACGGGAAGTCCGTCCAGAGGAAGATGCTTTTGGAGAACTAGTTGAGGTTATTTATGATGACCAACGAAAAAGAAATTGATCCTTTCCTATTCAGATTGCAGTCGATTCGTGATCAGCTGACTACCATGGGGGTCAAGGTGGAGGATGATGTCATGGTGAGGACTGCTCTAAATGCAGTCACAAAGGACTGGGAAACATTTGTCCAAAGCATTTTGGGTAGAGTGGACCTTCCTAACTGGGACAATATGTGGGCTATCCTTCGACAAGAGGAGATCCGTCGAATGACCAAGAGGCAGACCAACACTAGATCGGGAAAGGTGAAGAAGGAGGAAGAGGAAGATGTAGCCCTGGCATCAAAAAAGCAGCAAGGGAAAAAGGAGCGTGATCTATCTAAGATCAAATGTTTCTAATGTGGCGAACTTGGACACTTCGCCAACAATTCTCCTCAAAGGAAGAAGGACAAGGAAGCTTCTAGTTCCAAGGTTGTTGTAGCAGACGATGGCTCCGATGATGACGTAGCCATGAACGCTCATGAACCACGGAGGTGGGGTGATATTGATATGTAGAGCAGTTATAGAGTAGTGGCTGGATCCTTGAGTAACCCAACTCTTGGATCACATCCATGCTATGGGAGCCTTAATATAGTAGCAAGGAATGACTGAAGCAGTGGGTGCTAAGATCAGGGATGAAGCAAAGGCAGAGGTTGAGACGCTGTAGAGGGAGTAGCACAGAGCAGAGGTAGCAACGCAGAGGGGCTAATGTGTCTTCAGCAACACAGAGGAGGCATGCTTACGCAGTGCAGAGTTGCAGCAATGCAGTGACTTCAGGAGGAAAGCGCAGAGCAGCAGCCTAAGGAGCTTCAGTGATGAGATGCAGCCTGACTAACTTGTCTGTCATTGGGCAGGGGTCCTTCAGTTGCTTACTCTCAGCAATTGAGTTGCAGTGCAACAGTTGGTAGCATGATGCAACAATTTGAGTGGGAGCTGTAGTATGGATGTAGCAGTGACGGTGGCAAAGTCATGGTCAGTAGTACAGAGAGCAACAACAACGCAGTGATGGAGTGGCAATAGGCCAAGCATCAACGCGGAGACCGATGCCAAAGATCAGAGCAGTACTTCGGGGCGAAGTATAGTGCTAGAGCACATTCCTCGCTAAGAGGGAGTGTTCAGATTTTGGGGTAGCTTCGGATGTGCTCTAGCTCCCAGATTTTGTAGAGGAGCTGGAATACATGAGATCTCCAAGAACCAGAAAGCGTTTAGAAGGATTCCATCAAGTTTAAGAGATATTCAAATAATTAATCTTTTTAATTAAAGACCCTAAGTCTAACTTAAGAAAATTAAAAGATTAAAGTGAATTAAATTAAATATGTGATGAGAATGACTTAAGTGGCGTTGATCAAGCAACTTCTAATCTTAGCCGTCGATTAGAGATTAGATCACGGTCATTGATGTTTCAATGAGAAAAGTATAAGAGAAGGGCTTGGGGTTAGTTGAAAGACACACACACTAGAAGAGCACTGAAGCTAAGCTGAGATTCTAGGGCGTGGTTTGCTAAGAATTTTAGAAGTGTTTCAGCTGCAGTGAGGGGTAGTATTGACAAGCAGGATGGTTTGATCCCAGACCAAGAGTACAACGAGAGTAGAGAAGGAGCATTCCAGAGCAACGCAGAGGAGCCACAACTATGCAGTCCAGTCAAAGATCCCAACAGAGGCAACAGGAGCCACGTAGGGCTGACAAAGGCCCAGTTAGGACATCGTAACCCCTGCTAGTGTGACACGGGCCCCCTGAGCAGTGCAAAGGTTGACACAGATGGCTTCAGAGCAGCGTTGGGGTTTCCAAGAGGCTGGAAAGGGGCCGAGTTCTATAAATCTCGTTTGAGGGTGTGAATCCGTCATATTTTCTCTTTGGATAGAGGTATTGCTGCCATTTTTTATTTCTTGGTCGGGTTAACCAGTTTTGGTGCCCAAGATTGTTGTACTTAGAATCTGCATAATAATAAAAACCCTCCAGAGCTCGCAGCATTGGTTTTCCCGCATTGGGTTTTTTCAGGGACATTTGTCTAGAAAATCCTTGTGTGTCACTTTGTCTATGAGCATGTTATTCAGTATTTGATCTATATGTGTAGGCTGCTAGTAGTATTTACTTAGATAATTTACTGAATATTCAGCAATTAAGTTGTAACTTAATTCAAGTAGAAGTAAATCAAGATGCTACAGAAGGGTTTCTTAGTTTAAGAGATTTTCACATCCTCAAGACAAATAAATAGGATTCTTTATATCTAAGTATGTTCCTTTTGTGGCATCATCATTGTTGGGTTGTACGGGTTAGACCATTAGAGTTGGTTCCTGCTTTGAGTGTTGATGGGGTTCCTTTGTATTGTGCATCATATCCTGAAGTCTTTTGACTTGGTTGTTTAACATACAACTTTGGTGCTTCTTGGGAACATACTTTCGTTGCTTCTATTTCTATATGCTCGCCTATTTTTCGTGCCCTTCTTTTATTAATTATAATTCACTTTCTTTGTGATGGAAATTTTCAGCCACATATAATGTTGTAATTTTTCTATTATGGTTAGAGGTGGAATTGTAAGCTTTGCTTCCTTTTTTTGAAATCTGAATCCTATTAGCCTTCCTAAGATGAGTTGGAATACATTTTTCAATCAGTCTTGTTACTGATTGATTGAGTGGTCTAGATAATTTGCTCTCTTGAGGCGTTAGGGTGGTACCGCACAGAATAAGTTCCCACTATCACCTTAGCACAAATTGCCACTCTTTAAGCTCAACTTCTACTAAAGGCTGTGGGAGGCTCCCCTAACATGCGTAAGCAACTTCACCAAAGATGAGTAGACAAGTGCTTAATATTGATATCTAAGGTGAGTAGGAGTTAATTTCTTGATTTTTTATTAATCTGGAAATAAAATTTAGTACAGAAGTAATGCAAACTAGCAAGCAGAACCTCACTCGAACATTTAATTATTAAATCTCTAATAAGAACAAATGAATGAGTGAAGAGTACTCTTACCATGTATGCAATGACTTTTTTATTTTACGTGGTTGTAAGTAGACAAACTCCTCGTTGTTCTGTACTTTTAAGCCTTCAAAATTGTCAAAAGAAAAGAAAAAAAACGAAACCAAAAAGTTAATATCCCTTTTGGGGCCACCCACAATTGTGGAAACACAAAAGGTCAATGGATTTGTGGGTGGAGAAGCTTGGGCATCAAATCAATGATGATAAAATTGCTCAACAAATAAACTGTAATTTCCAGCAATATGGGAAGTTACCTGTAGAGACGGGTTCAATTCTGCCCCCCACCCTCCCAAGTCAAAACTGAGGAAATATTTTTAGTAGAAAAATACACATTCTAATGGTTGAAAAATGCTTATTCTTCTCAGAAAACAAATATTATGATATAAAATTAGATCTGAAAATAAAACAGGGGTTTCTAATAATAAATACTTATTTGGTTGCACCCCTTGCATGAGAATTTTTTCTGGATCTGTGTAATTACTAATATTCTGTTGTAATAAACTACAGATCTGCAAAATTGCTTTGAAATACCCTCGTAAAATATGTAATTTAAGTGCAGAAAATAGAGGGTGAAATATTAGTGGATAAAAATAAATCTGAAATTAAAATTGCCAAGGATCTACTAGTTTTCTACGACAAAATTTGGCACAAGCTAGGAAAAAGAAAAACAAAATATTTTTGTATTTTTATTTTTTTAAAACAAAAACTGAAAAAGTTTAAATTTCAAAATAAAATGATTGTTATAGTGAGGCTTACTTTGGTGTTTCTTTTACCTTTCAAGGTGTCAGATTGCAATCACAACCCTTTTTGTGCCAGCTATGCACTTTGGACTAGAGAATTGAATTAGAGTCTAATTGACTATCCCATGCAATCTAGTTTAGAATAGTGGAACAAACTTTTGAATCCACCAAGAAAATTTTCTCTTTTGAAAATGTCTGTAACCATTGGGTCAACTACAACATACAATAAAATCACTCTCTTATTGAAGGAACCCTCAATAAGGGTTTGTCCAACAATCGGGTTTCATTAGCATTGTACATGGACAAAGGTGACATGAGGTCTAGCGTATTTATCTTACCTTCCGCATGAATTGTTATCCCTTAATGGATCAACCCAATAATCTTGCAATAATCTAGAGATATCTCTTACCCCTCAAACTACCAGTGGCTTCTATGTGATCCTTGTAGAATTTGAGTTTCAAAGTTGTGGGACCACAGAGAACCCAAGTGGACCCAAACTAGGACAAGGGTGTGGAGTTGATCTACAAAGAGGGGCTTGACCTGGTTAGGAAGGAGAATAGGATTAAAGGACTAATTTTCTTTTGAAATTTGAATGCAATGATCCAAATAAGGTCACTAACCCAAATCAACTTGGGGAGAGAAATGATCCTCGAGCTAGGGCTTGTGATATCTCAAGATTCCACTGTCAGGTGCTCAAACTTGGAGAACACCTTGAGAAGACCCCATCACAGTTGTGGACCAATTTTCAAGGTGTTTGGATGGTTGCAAGATATTTTGCCTGATGCCCTAGGTGACCTACTGGGGCTAGGCCTAGACGGATAAGGAAAGGCGAGAAAAATATTCTTTTAGATGATTACCAATGGTTAGATCAGTGCCTTGCCTTTGGGAGTGTTAAATTTAGATAGACGTGGAATGTTCTATGCTTAATGCAAATTTACTTCAATCTTTCTTAGGCCCGTTTCAATTTAGCAATCACATAAACATGAAAGTAAAATGCTGATAGAACACAATAATAGATCAACTGAAGACAAGCCATTAATATAGATCGGATTTTACAATTCTTCTTGTCTAGCAAAGATATAGGATAGTGTGCGTTACGTCAATCAACAGGATGCATCAGCCAACAAAGTCTTTCTTAGATCAGCCAACCGTCCAAGTGTCACACACACAACCCTCAAAGACAGCGCATCAAAAGTCAATGCTGGTCAACAGAAAGCCAGCGCAGAAAAGTCAACGCAGAAAGTCGACGCTACAGATTTAGGGCTTCGGTCAAAGTGCTCCTTCCTCGATTTTTGTGCCCAACAATACGACCTTCAAAAATCAGATTTTCTACGAAGTTTGGAGGTCAAAACGTCAAGGGTTGACCACGATCAACACTGGTCAACGCACATCAAACAACCCTAAAACCAGTTTGCAGATTTACCCAGCTTTAGCTCTGCACGTGTGAAGGAAAGAGGCCTCCAAAGGTTGATCGAACCAATCAAATCACAAGAGAGAATGTGTGATGAGATGATGAGCAAATGATCTCCAAGTCTCTCCAATTTATATCCATCAGTGAGGGTGTGTGACACATCTATTGGGCTTGCAAGCCTACATTACAAATCTGGCTGACCTTGCACATGTGTGGACAATAAAATCAAAATATATGTTCTGTTCATCCAAACAAGATGATCCTTAGATCAATATTGCACCTCTCCGAAAGAGGAATCCAACAAAAATATAATCATCATCATATGAGAAGTGCAACATGGAGTTTTGACCTAGTTGCCCAAAATTGACACTCCCTCTCAACTAGGGAGAACTCCATTTGTCCACTAGTGCCATCCAGTGATCAGTACTATCGTGTACTATCATATATATCATCCTGCACTCCTGCGTCATCCTGCCGTAACTTGCCTTGCTGGCTCTTCTTCGCAAATAGAACAAAAGGTGAGTCACAAAGACATCATGCTCTGTTGACCCGAAGTCAGCTTAGAGGTTAAAACCTCTCTCGAACTCAAAAGAGTCTCATACTAATGTGAAGTTAGTTTACTGACCCGAAGTTAGTTTAGAGGCAAGAACCTCATCAGACTTGATCCCAGATCAAGGTGTTGGACACGTGCCATCCTAGACATAGAGAGTACGACAATCTTTGATGCATCCATCAGTCTTGCTATTGGTCTCTATCCACATTTCCCACCTCATTGGCCAAATGAGAGGTACTTCCCATGAGTCTGAAACTCCATGAGTAGGATGCATGCGAGGCATAAATCAAAGAGAGGTGAACCAACTCAATATCATAACGGTGGGGCAGAAGCACAAGAAGGTTTGGCAAGCCTAGTGTTAGCCACCTATAATATTTTGTTATACCAAAAGGTGGCTAAGACTTTTTGAGCCTCCAAGGAACAAATTTTATCACTAAAAATTGTTGGCTCTTGAAGACTCCTTGAAGGCCTCATGCCTTTGTCTGAAATCTTCATTTACTATTTCCATTTCATGTTCTGAAATTCCGCTGATTTCATGAGAAAAGACTGCTGAGAAACCATCATTTTCCCTTTTCTCCCACTCTTAACTGACCTCCATTTGTTTCCCTTTTTCTCCATAAAATCCCCTTTGTTTTCATGATTCCTCTTCTCCCCTTCATGGAAATCACTCTTATAAAGTTAAAGACCTATTCTTTAGCTTTTCCGAAACCTCCAAAATCCATTGAAAACCTTGAAAAATTCATAAAAAACAAAGCATGTTAACTATGGACTTAAGCCCCCTTGGGCTAAGTCCTAAACCACTTCTCCCACATGCCTTTTCCCCAAAGCCAAGCGCTTAATGCCTTGGGGGCTGATCGCATAATCGCAAATCGCAAAGTCGCATGTTCTATGTGAATACCCCGATCACTCATCGCAAATATTTGCGATGCAATTGATCGATCGCAAATCCGCCCGATCGCAATATCGCAATCGCATGTTATGTTCTTGTTCCGATTATCCATCGCAGATATTTGCGATGCGATTGATCACGCCATTGCACTTCCCTCCGTTCGCGCCTGCTCCTCCGAATTATTTTTCTCTCGATTGCGATTACCCCCCGCTCCTATTTTGCGATTGTGATCCCAACCGTCGAATGATGCCATCCAACGGCTACGCTCCTTTCCCCGCCATCTGAAGCAGTCTAAACCTAAAAACGCAGGATTTCTTAATTGTTTTGTGTTTTATGCAGGATTTAAATGGTCTTCCATTATTTAAAGGCCGAAGGCCGGGAATCACGATTCCCGTGCCTTCGATTCATAGAAGAAAGCTATTCACAGGGTTGGATTCAACGTTGTATCAATGTTTCATGGGCATTGATGCCTTTAGAAGCCCGACGTAGCCTGCACATCGACAAGACACTGTTTTATTCAAAAAACAGTTAAACGAGTATAAGTTTGAAGGCAAAGCCCAGCGAATGAAGATTGAAGACAGATTTTGGAATTATGGCTAAGAATGCTTATCAAAAGCCTAATTCCCAGAATTAAAACACAATTAAAAGAACATTATAAGTGTTTAATAGACAGAAAGGCCTCCACCGCCTTATTTGAGGCAAATTGATTCCTCAGCTACCACAGAGCCACCTGTTGCCTCGAACCTTTCAAAATAGAGGCCGAAGTTATTGAAGAAAATCAGATATTCGCCTCCAGCACAGCCAGGGAATTACTGCTGCAAGGAACTTAAATGCAACAAATATTTGCAGAGTTACTCCCGTATTACGCAGAACCTCAAAGTCAAATAAAGCTCCCACCGAGCTTTGATATTTATTGTAAAACAATTAATACAGTGTTACACCTGTAAACTTCTTCATTGAGCCCCTCAAAAGGCCAAGAAGTTTTGTATCTGTATTAATTGTCCTTAAGATATTTTGTTAGATCTCACCTCCTCATCCTTCTATAAATACTTCAGTAGAAGATGAGTGAGGGGTTGGTTGTTGATGTAATTGCTGAAGCATTGTAATGTAATTGAGCTGAAGATCCCTGATTGTAAATAGTGATTCACTGGCTCTTAGAGCTTTGCTTGTAACAGATAAGTTAGGTTGTGAAAGAAAGATGAATTAAAACACTGGACTTGAAGATTGTAACCGGTTTGGAGCATCAATACAAGCTGATTTATGGGATCCTGGTCTATGTTGACAGTGATGTTATTCTTATTATAACTTGTGATTTTGTTTCTGTTTTCATTATGTTTCATTTTCTTCTGTAAAGAACAGTTTAAACAGTGTTAGGACCTACTGCATATCAGTAACCTTCTCTGGCTGAGAAATCTTTATCTAAATGTTTTCTTTCAACTGTGTTATTCGGAAATAATTTAATTCAGTTTAAGCATAGGAATGCTGGGGTTCCCTCGTCTTATTGTCTTAGTTGAATATTATTTTTGAATGTTACTTTCAGTATATGTTGTGTGAAGATGAACTGAGGAAGATATGGTGAGCCCTGGTCCCAGTCTTGTTTGCATGACTGTTTGATTGTTTCCCTTAGAATGTGTTAAAAGCTGGATAGTTTCAAAGTACTTACCAGATCTTAGGCCATTCTGTGTTATCTCTATGATTGTCTTGGAAGTAGCCAAGTAAAGAAGAGCTAGGAGAGGATTTGTGGTGAGCCCGGCCCGCTAGTCTCTACTCCAAAGGTTGCCTTCAAGTTTCCCTTAGTTTTTATATGTTTTCTATTGGAAGTGTATCAAAGGCTGGCTAGTTTCAAAGTACTTACCAGATCCTGGGCTGCTCTTTGTTCTGCATCTGTTTATTTCCCCTTCTTAATGTATCACTCCATTCCATAAATCAAAACCTTAAAGAGATCCTTAGACATAGATGACTTGCCCCATGGACCACTCTTGCCTCTTGCTGTTCCAATTAAATCCTCTTATGACTCCATAGCCCAATGGACTGAAAACCTGCCTTCATCTTTCTTCTTGATCAAAAATTATTCTTTTGCTTGCAACTTCTCACCTTTGAACCTTTTTTCCTTTGGGACTTTCACCTCTAACAACAATTATGTTGAACCATCCAAAAACAAAGCAAACCCTTGGCCTTCATAACTAGCCTAATATCATTATCCCAAACTTCAAAGACATATTCATCTTTGCACTCATTGGAGAGATCCCTCTCCGGATTTAGGAGGGCTAGATCCTAGAATCCCAAAGTTGGTTGAAACGATGTTGTTTCTGTAATTGGACTCTGCCAATCTTGCTAATAAATTACAGATTCCTAACATTTCTGGCGACTCCACTGGGGATCTAAGTTGAGTATTCATCTCATTTTCCCTTGATTTTCACATAAAACTTTGAGAGTAAAATGCAGCTTTTTCAAGCACTACCAAGAAATGGTAATCATGATGAAACTTGTTTGAATCAGTGACAATCTAGGTCAACCCTAGGATTCTCATAAGACTTTATCTAACCTTGAAAAATTAGCTAGCTTAGCCATAAGAGTAGACTGTCTTTGTCTCACAACCGTAGCTAAGTTTTGAAGCAAAGTTAGGACATTCTTAGAAACCACACAAATAAAAATAACTCAGAAAATACCAAAAACATTTCAGATTGGTAGTAAAACACTTGCTCTTACATTTCACTTACCTTTTGTTGTGTTTTACCTCATACTCTTAGACAGAGTTTGGAAAGGGCCAGGTAGCCTCCGGATCTCATCCTCTTTTAAGAGGTGACATATCTGGTGAATGCCCGCCCAGTCAACCTCTGGTTAGAGTTTGTTGTGTTTCGGGATATCCTTGAAAAGGGATGTTTCACAAGCACTATGGTGGACTGTGTACCTCTTTGAAAACAATCTAAAATTTCCACCTGGCGACTCCACAATCCTGAACAGACCTTAAGACTCCACTGGGAAGAACCTTTAGCATCATAACATCATTTAAAACTCAGTTAGAGGACTGTTGGATTAAAATTGTGATAACGGATTAGTTAAACCTCTTAAAGACTGTCATACTTGGTTGAACTTTTCTTGTTATTTGGGTCTAAAAACACAGCATAAGTGGCTTCTAGAAAGATTCACACTAGAGCCCATCCTGACCCTGATCCACCTGAGATAGTTGATAACCCAGAAAGAATCCTTAGGAAGTCTCCTAAGATACAACCTTCAACTATTTTCAGATCACCCCTAAGAGCTAATTCAGTTCCTGAAAATCTTTCGGCTCTACAACAATCACAAGCTGACTTAGTCAATCTCTTTAGGACTAGGTCATTTGGTGATTTAGATTAGCTAGATTATGAGTCTTCACTTTCATCTCCTGAAACAAGTGAACATCTTGGGAGTAGAAAAACAACACCTCCTGATTTACATTTTCTTTATAATCTGGGTGTCTCTCATCCAAGATCAGCTCAGCAATCTACTGCAGTCCCATCCACGTCTTTTCATCCTTCATCCACCGCTAAAACCACTTCACCTCAGCCCACACCTCCTCTTGTCAATCCACCCCTTGTAAACCGACCCCCACCACATATCATGGTAGCATGGTATGCTCCCTTAGTCCTTCTTGTACCATTAGTCAATCTTCCACAGGACTATCAGTCCAAAATTCCATTGTATGAGGCTAGCAATGCTACAACTGCATCACAACATGTGGACAAGATGAATGACTACTTTGACAGAAATGAAATTGATGATGATTCTGTCAAGCTGAGACTATTTGCTCAAAGTATGGGGGGAGAAGTAAGAAAATGGTTTAAAGCCTTAGACCCCCACAGTATCAACAATCTCCAAGGCTTCCACCAAACATTCTTAAACAAATGGGAAGTGAGGAAGAATCCTCTCCAAGTCCTTGCTGACTACAACAATCTCCATAGAAACCCCGGGGAAAGTGTACAAGCCTATTGTACTAGATTTAACAGTGTGTATAATGCACTTTCCCCAGAATTAAAACCTCCACAAGGCTCAGCCTTAAACAAGTTTCCTGAAGGGTTTGACGCTGACATGACCTATTCACTCAGAGAGAGAGATTTTGCAACTCTTGGAGACATGAAAAGAGGTGCTCTTTCTGTGGAAGTCAACCTAATGGAGAAGAGAGCAAGGATGAAAGCTGAAAAGAGAGTATCTTTTAGACAGGAATCCACACTCCCTACCTCAAACTCAAAGATGAAAAGAATGATGGAAGAAATGATGAAGAAGATGAGCATTCTTGAGAGAGCACAAGCAAGTCAAAATCAAACTGCTCCTCAAAACAGAAACCAAAACCAGAATCAGAATGTAAGAAGAAACCAGCCTCCAAACAAACCTAGGGAAGATGATCAGCAGATCACTCCTCCTTTTCATCAAAACTATGTGAGTGAGGTTGAGGAAACAGATGAAATAACAGAGGATAATGATATGAACCTATTTGGGGTAGATGATGATGACTTCGAGGTTCATTATGATAGGAAACAAGGTCTTTACCCACCTTATGATGACAAACGAGATGATGATGAAAATTGTTGTCAAGACATGGAAAATGCCATCATAGAACCTTCAAAGGAATATGAACTCAGAAGTAAATCTAGTCAACAAACCCCCAGCACCAAAACCTCTGACAAATCTTCTCAAAACAGCGCTGCAACCAAGCCTAAAATAGTCAAACAAAAGGACAAAACAGTGGATGTTAATTCTGGTAAAGGTAAAGAGAAAGACACTCAAAATTTTGAAAAACAGAGTGCAAACATTAGTAGTACTAACACTTCAGCTAGTACTCCTTTTTCAACTGTTGTGTCAAGTGTAGATAAAACAAATCAGCAAGCTGTTGTTGCTGATAGAGTGGCAGTAAATAGGGCTGAAACCAGCGCCTTAAAGAATCAAACTCCTTTCAGCCTGGAACAGGAAATTTCCAATATTAAAATCTCTGTTCCCTTAACCGAGTTAGCTGCCCGACCTGTATATAAGACCCAAATTTTGAAGGCTTTAAATATAGAAGAAAACGAGGACACTCTCAATCTTAATGATGACCAACCAGAGCTTATTTTTGTTCCAAAGATTGAAGGTAAGTTTCAAGAGGGACCTGTCCCTCCCTTTTATGTAAGTTTGAACGTTCATGACAAAATTCTACACAACGCTATGCATGACTCAGGGGCTTCTCATAATTTAATGCCAAAGGCTGTAATGGAGAGCCTGGGTCTTGAAATCACCAGACCTTACAAAGACCTTTACTCCTTTGACTCAAGCAGAGTAAAATGTCTAGGATTGATCAAAGACCTTTGTGTTAACTTAGCCTAGATTCCAGCCAAATGCTTAGTTATGGATGTTGTTGTGGCTGATGTGCCCCCAAAGTATGGAATGCTTTTATCAAGATCTTGGGGGGCTAAGTTACAAGGTACTATGCAAATGGACATGACCTATGCGACTATCCTTGTTTTCAACCAAACTCGAAGACTTTACAGGGAGTCCCATATGCAATACATAGTCACAAGTCAAGACAGACCTCAAAACTCTCCTCTATATTCTGTAAGTACAGGCCTTGATTCTTTTATCATGTTTAATGATGAAACACTCACCGAGCAAATCATGTTAACAAGATTAATGGCCGATAGGGAGGAAGAGGAACATAATGCTGAAGTGTCTAAGCAGTTTGCTGTATTTGAAAACATTAGCAAACCAAACACAGGTCTTGAACTACAAGTCATCAATCCATTAAACTTAAATCTTGACAGTCAAGAGAATATTCCTCAATACATTGAAAATTTTGAGGAATTAAAACAAACACAACTAAGTGTTGATATCCAAGAAGCATATGGAAGCACGGTAGTTGAGGAGGACATTTACCAAATAGATAAAACTGACAAAGGTCCTCTGTGGAGTATGTATTTTGATGGGTCATGCACTAGAACTAGTGCTGGTGCAGGTGTCTGGATCTGCAATACTGAAAGCAAGCATAAAGAATGCATCTCATGCAAATTAAACTTTCAGTGTTCTAACAACATAGCGGAGTACGAATCCCTGCTCTTAGGCTTACATTTGCTGAAAAAGTTAGGAGCCAAGAAAATAACTCTGTATGGGGATTCTGAGTTAATCATTAGGCAAGTCAATGGGGAATATAATGCACATCATCCCAGACTTAGGGCCTATCGTAACGACGTCATGGATCTTTTAAAAACCTTTGAGGAGTCTAAACTGATTTTTGTCCCGAGAAAAAGAAATCTTATAGCCCACAATTTAGCCTTTGCAGCTAGGACATGTCTAACGCCATATGAGACCGAAGATTGTTCACCTCAGATAAAATTTAGACCAGCTGTGCCTGACAATAAAAAATATTGGCAGGTGTTTGACGGAGATAAAGAAATAGAAGACTTCATGCAATTCAGAAATGAATTTGAACTGCATAGTTCAGATTCAGACTATGATACAGACTGCAATGAAGAAAACTTTCTTGGTGAAGAAGAACCTTCTCCTGAGCTTGTCAATATTAACCTTCAGACTAGCAAACTTAGAAACAAAACAGAATTGAGTGCAGAATCAGAAATAGAGGAATTAGAAACTCTGCATTCTAAAGATGAAAGTTTGCCAAGTGGTCTAACACCTTTAGAAGAGTTGTTTGATCTTAATGATGTGGCCAAGAAACCTAAACTGGAACCTGTAGAGACTGAAGTGGAGGAGTGCAATATAGGCAGTGAAGAGAAATCGAAAATGATCAAACTGTCCAAAACTTTGCCAGCGCGCATTAAACTCAAATATATAGAGCCGTTCAAAGAATTTTCTGATGTTTTTGCATGGAGTTACGAAGATCTGAAATCCTATGACACTGAAATAATACAGAACAAAATCCCTCTTAAAGAAAACCAAAAACCATTCAAACAGAAACTACGCAGAATAAACCCTGTACAGCTGCCTTTGGTTAAGAAGGAAATCATGAAGATGTATGAAGCTAGTATTATTGTCCCTATTAGATATTCTGAGTGGGTATCTAATCTAGTGTCTATTAGGAAGAAGACTGGAGAAATCAGGCTTTGTATAGATTTTAGAGATTTAAACAAAGCTTCATTGAAAGACAACTACCCTTTACCAAAAATGGATCATATTTTACAAAGGGTGGTAGGATCTAAGAGAATTTCTTTGCTTGATGGCTATTCAGGGTATAATCAGATCTTAGTTCACCCTGCTGATCAATTAAACACAGCCTTTACTACACCATGGGGCACTTTCATGTATGTGAAAATGCCCTTTGGTCTAATAAATGCTCGAGCAACCTTTCAGAGAGCCATGGACATAGCATTCTCTGAAGAATTAGGCTTCTTCATCATTATTTATCTTGATGATGTCACTGTGTTTTCAAAAACAGATGAAGAACATTTAGAACATTTAAGAAAAGTTTTCGAGAAATGCAGAAAGTTTGGGATATCTTTAAACCCTAAGAAAACACTATTTGGTCTCCAAGAAGGAAAACTTCTTGGGCACATTATTTCTGAGGAGGGTATAAAGATAGATCCAAAGAGGATTGAGGCCATATTGCAAATCTCTCATCCTCGAAGCATCAAAGAGTTGCAGTCTTTTATTGGAAAGATTAACTTTTTGAGAAGGTTCATCCCCAACTTGGCTGAACTCCATAGGAATATCACAAACATGTTGAAAAAGGAGCAAGGGGTGAAATGGACCTTGGAAGCAAAGACATCCTTTGAGCTGGTGAAACAAGCATTAACCAAAACACCAGTTCTGATAAGTCCTGATTTTTCAAAGGATTTTTATATCTTCTCATTCGCATCAGAACATACCATAGCTGCTGTCATTTTACAGAAAAATCCACAAGGACAAGAGCAGCCTATTGCATTCTTTAGTAAGGCATTGAGGGATGCCCCATTGAAGTATAACATTATGGAAAAGCAAGCTTTTGCTTTGGTTAGGGCTTTAAAAGAATTCAGGGTATACATCCTTCACTCACACGTCGTTGCCTTTGTCCCAAATTCAGTTGTTAAAAACATTCTAACACAGGACCCAGATGGTAAGAGAGGTAAGTGGATTGTTGTTATTCTTGAATATGATTTAGAGATAAAACCCACTAAGCTCATCAAAGGCCAGGGTCTAGCTAGATTAATGGCTGAATCAAATTGTGAAGTTCTTGATATTCATATGATTAATGCTTTAGATGATCAAGAGGAAATCTCGACACCCATTGTTGAAAACCATTTCATGAATCCCTCTTGGTACGCTGATATCGTTTATGTTTTGCTTAATTTAAATACACCCCCTGGTTTGACAAAAACAAAGGCAAGGTTCTTGAAGCTGAAAGCAGTAAACTATTGCATTATAGATAGATGTCTTTATTGGAAAAATGCAAGTGGTATATTGCTTAAATGTTTGCCTGAGTTTGATGCAGAGAAGGTTAAGCAGGAATTCCATGAAGGAGAGTGTGGGGGTCATTTGTACTGGAAGTCAACAGCCAACAAAATTTTGAGGGCTGGTTTCTATTGGCCTACTCTTTTTCTTGATATACACAAGATAACCACTACTTGCCATAAATGCCAATTGTTTGAAGGCAAGAGAAAATTGCTACCTCTTCCTCTGCATCCAATCACTGTTGAAGCTCCTTTTCAACAGTGGGGACTTGACTTCATAGGAGAAATCCATCCACCATCCTCTGCCCAGCATAGGTGGATTCTTACTGCCACAGACTATTTCACTAAGTGGATAGAAGCCATTCCTTGTAGGCAGGCCAATGATTCAGTTATCATAAAATTTATGGAGACTAACATTCTCTCCAGATTTCGCTGTCCTACCAAGATCATCACTGATAATGCAGCAGCATTTGGATCGAGGAGGATGGTTGATTTCTGTCATAGATATCAGATATCATTGGGGCATTCCATAGCCTATTACCCTCAAGGTAATGGACTTGCAGAATCTTCCAACAAAAGCTTAGTGAACATAATCAAGAAACTGTTGGAGGATAACAAAAAGTCTTGGCACACAAAGCTGGTCCATGCACTTTGGGCTGACAGATTAACTTTGAAGAAATCTATTGGTATGTCACCTTTCCAGCTTGTGTATGGTACAGATGCAATTTTTCCAAATAGCCTTGGTGTACCAGTGATGAAGTTAATTCAAGAGTTGCAGACTGAAGAAAATGACATGATCAGAAGAATACATCAGACCATTCATCTTCAGCAGACCAGAGAGGAAGTGTATAACAAAGCATTATAGAAACAGGATAGCATCAAAAAGCTTTTTGACAGAAGAACAAAGGCCAGCAATTTCAAGATTGGGGACAAAGTTTTAAAGTGGGACTCAAGGAGGGAATAAAAGGGCAAGCATGGAAAATTTGATAACCTATGGCTTGGACCTTACTCTATTCATTTAGTTGCTGGTAATAATGCATTTTTCCTACAGGAGCTGGATGGGACAGAATTGTTTGGGGGTCCTGTCAATGGCAGGATGCTTAAGCATTACTTCTCTTGATCCATTTTGGTTTTAAAGCCTTTTTATCTTTCTCCATTATGAATATTCCATTCACCATTGCATTCAAAGTTATGAAAAAACAAAAATACAAAAACAAGGAAAAGAAGAAAAGAGGGCAGAAATGAAAACAAGAAAGGTACAGCCCCATGCCAAAAAAGAGAAACAAATTCTGAAAGTGTGCAAGTTCAAATGCCACTCCTCAAAAACACACTTCTAGTTAGTCAAACTGCTTAAACTTGACTAATTAGCTTTAAATTTTCTGCTGATAGGATAGTGAATTTGATTTGCCAAACTGTTCAATCTTGGCTTATCAGTAGATAGATTAGGATAGAAATTGAAGGTTCAAACAAACTCAAAATCTGAACCAAAGTTTCCAAAGGGAGATAACTCAAAACTGTTTTATTTTTTGAGTCACAAGAGAGGAGATCTGGTTCTAATCAGCCTAAAACCTGAACCAGAAGAAAAGCAAAGACAACTCAAAAGCAAAGCAAAAACAGAGTTGTGAAGAAAAGAGAAGGCTATGATGAGAAACTTTCAGATCTTAAGCCTTTCATTTTGTTTTTATTTTTTGCAAATAATAATCTATGTGCAGCTTGTTTTTATGCCATAGATCACAGCAAGTCAAACAGCTTAATCTTGACTTCACTGTTTTTAAATTTTTGTTGGAGAATTTAGAGAATGAAAGTCTGTTGGACAGTTTAATCCCAACAGATAGTAGATTAGGTAGAGAAATATCTGAGCTCAACTGTTTAATCTGAGTTCAGGGAGAAATAAGGAGTAGAACTAGATTAGTTTTCATGCTTTCAAAAGAATAAAATGTTGTGAAAAGAGTTTTCCAATCCAAGTGCACTCTGATGAAGAAAAAATGTTAGATCAGTAGGATTGGGTAGGTAGAAAGTTGTATTGATGAAGTCAAGTATTCTTTCATAACTGATACTATTTTTCAGAGAAAAGCAAGATCATCCAGCAAAAGAAGAGCAGACCAATGGATCAGGCACAAGTCAGCGTCCCAAAGAAATCAAGTCTGAATTCCTGATGCCTTCAAGAAGGCACCATCCCCAAGTGGAGCCACTGTTAGCCACCTATAATATTTTGTTATACCAAAAGGTGGCTAAGACTTTTTGAGCCTCCAAGGAACAAATTTTATCACTAAAAATTGTTGGCTTTTGAAGGCTCCTGGAAGGCCTCATGCCTCTGTCCGAAATCTTCATTACTATTTCCATTTCATGTTCGAAATTCGTTGATTTCATGAGAAAAGACTGCCGAGAAACCATCATTTTCCCTTTTCTCCCACTCTTAACCGACCGATTTGCTTCCTTCTCCATAAAATCCCCTTTGTTTTCATGATTCCTCTTCTCCCCTTCATGGAAATCACTCTTATAAAGTTAAAGACCTATTCTTTAGCTTTTCCGAAACCTCCAAAATCTATTGAAAACCTTGAAAAATTCATAAAAAACGAAGCATGTTAACTATGGACTTAAGCCCCCTTGGGCTAAGTCCTGAACCACTTCCCCCACATGCCTTTTCCCCAAAGCCAAGCGCTTAATGCCTTGGGGGCCGATCGCATAATCGCAAATCTCAAAGTCGCATGTTCTATGTGAATACCCCGATCACTCATCGCAAATATTTGCGATGCGATTGATCGATCACAAATCCGCCCGATCGCAATATCGCAATCGCATGTTATGTTCTTGTTCCGATTATCCATCGCAGATATTTGCGATGCGATTGATCACGCCATCGCACTTCCCTCCGTTCGCGCCTGCTCCTCCGATCACGTCGAAATTATTTTTCTCCCGATTGCGATTACCCCCCGCTCCTATTTTGCGACTGTGATCCCAACCGTCGAATGATGCCATCCAACGGCTACGCTCCTTTCCCCGCCATCTGAAGCAGTCTAAACCTAAAAACGCAGGATTTCTTAATTGTTTTGTGTTTTATGCAGGATTTAAATGGTCTTCCATTATTTAAAGGCCGAAGGCTGGGAATGACGATTCCCGTGCCTTCGATTCATAGAAGAAAGCTATTCACAGGTTTGGATTCAACGTTGTATCAATGTTTCATGGGCATTGATGCCTTTAGAAGCCCGGCGTAGCCTGCACATCGACAAGACACTGTTTTATTCAAAAAACAGTTAAAAGAGTATAAGTTTGAAGGCAAAGCCCAGCGAATGAAGATTGAAGACAGATTTTGGAATTATGGCTAAGAATGCTTATCAAAAGCCTAATTCCCAGAATTAAAACACAATTTAAAGAACATTATAAGTGTTTAATAGACAGAAAGGCCTCCACCGCCTTATTTGAGGCGAATTGATTCCTCAGCTACCACAGAGCCACCTGTTGCCTGAAACCTTTCAAAACAGAGGCCGAAGTTATTGAAGAAAATCAGATATTCGCTTCCAGCACAGCCAGGGAATTACTGCTGCAAGGAACTTAAATGCAATAAATATCTGCAGAGTTACTCCCGTATTACGCAGAACCTCAAAGTCAAATAAAGCTCCCACCGAGCTTTGATATTTATTGTAAAACAATTAATATAGTGTTACACCTGTAAACTTCTTCATCGAGCTCCTTAAAACGCCGAGAAGTCTTGTATCTGTATTAATTGTCCTTAAGATCTTTTGTTAGATCTCACCTCCTCATCCTTCTATAAATACTTCAGTAGAAGATGAGTGACGGGTTGGTTGTTGATGTAATTGCTGAAGCATTGTAATGTAATTGAGCTGAAGATCCCTGATTGTAAATAGTGATTCACTGGCTCTTGGAGCTCTGCTTGTAACAGATAAGTTAGGTTGTGAAAGAAAGATGAATTAAAACACTGGACTTGAAGATTGTAACCGGTTTGGAGCATCAATACAAGCTGATTTATGGGATCCTGGTCTATGTTGACGGTGATGTTATTCTCATTATAACTTGTTATTTTATCTCTATTTTCATTATGTTTCATTTTCTTCCTCAGAAAGAATGCTTTAACAGCTGTTAGGACTCATCAGACACGTTAACTCCGGCTTATAAATTTTATCAATGTTTTTCTTTTCAACTCGTTATTCGAAATGATTTAATTCATTTAATGATAGGAATGCCTACGCTCATCTTATCGTTTTATCAATATTATTTTTTAATGTTACTGATATGTTGTAATGAACCTGATAAAGATATGTAGGAGCCTCAACCCAAATGTTTGACTGCTTTGATTGTTTCTTTTGTAATGTTAAAAGTCGATAGTTTCAGCACTACTGATATTAATGCCTGTATATTCTCCAGATTTTCTTGAAGTAGCTGCTGTGGAGAGTTAGATTTGTGGTGAGCCCGGCCCGCTAGCTTCTACTCCAAAAGTTGCCTTCAAGTTTCCCTTAGTGTTTATATGTTTTCTATTGGAAGTGTATCAAAGGTTGGCTAGTTTCAAAGTACTTACCAGATCCTAGTTTGCTTTCATGTCTTTCTTAAGTGCCTTGTCAAAGGCTGGATAGTTTCAAAGTACTTACCAGATCCTGGGCTGCTCTTTGTTCTGCATCTGTTTATTCCCCCTTCTTAATGTATCACTCCATTCCATAAATCAAAACCTTAAAGAGATCCTTAGACATAGATGACTTGCCCCATGGACCACTCTTGCCTCTTGCTGTTCCAATTAAATCCTCTTATGACTCCATAGCCCAATGGACTGAAAACCTGCCATCATCTTTCTTCTTGATCAAAACTTACTCTTTTGCTTGCAACTTCTCACCTTTGAACCTCTTTACCTTTAGGCCTTTTCACCTCTAACAGCAATTATGTTCAACCATCCAAAAACAAAACAAACCCTTGGCCTTCATAACTAGCCTAACATCATTATCCCAAACTTCAAAGACATATTCATCTTTGCACTCATTGGAGAGATCCCTCTCCGGATTCAGGAGGGCTAGATCCTAGAATCCCAAAGTTGGTTGAAACGATGTTGTTTCTGTAATTGGACTCTGCCAATCTTGCTAATAAATTACAGATTCCTAACACCTAGCCCCATGTTTGCTTATAGCTCCAAGAAGCTATCCCCAAGCCCCCTGGAGCTCCCAGAGCTCATAGTCCAACTCAGGCAGGATCCTCAGAATAGGGTCTTTCCACGATTCCAAGCTTTCTCACGGAAGGTTAAGAATTTGACCTTCTCCAAGGGCTTCGTGAGAATATCCGCGACCTGCTCATCAGTCCCAATGTGATTGAGCATTCTGGCACCTTGCTATACCATATCCCGAATAAAGTAGTACCTTATATCAATATGCTTGGATCGATCGTGGAAGACAGGATTCCCAGAAAGACAAATCCCACTCTAGTTATCACAAAGGATAATGGTGGTATCTAGCACATGTCCAAATAGCTCACTAAAGAGCTTTCTCAAGAAAAAAGCTTCACAACAAGCCATACTCGCTGCAATGTATTCGGCCTCAGCAGTTCTCAAAGCCACCGACTTCTGCTTCCTGCTCATCCAAGATATCAAAGCAGAACCCAGGTGAAGCAACATCAGGACGTGCTCTTGCGATCCACTACTTTTCCAACCCAATGGCATCAGTATAAGTCTCAAACTCCCGACAGTGTATCTTAGCCCATGGTTGATTGTGCCCCGAAGATATCTCAATAGATTCTTGGCACCAATCTAGTGAATGTGGTGAGGATCAACCATATGTTGACTGAAAGTGTTCACTGCAAAACATACGTTTGGACAGGAGCTCACTAAGAACATTAGGGCCCCCACGAGTTGTCGATACTCAGTGGGATTTACGAGCTCGGTGTTGAGATTTTGTGTAGTTGGTGTAGCATCGGGTGTGCTCTAGCCTTGCCATTTTGTGGAGGGGCTAAGACAAACTTGAACTCCAAAACCCAGAAAGTGTTTGTTGAAATTTCAGCTGGTGTTCTAGTTATTCAAATAATTAATTTTTTTAATGCATTTCCTTAGTCTAAACTTAGGAAAATTAAATAATTATAGTGAATTAATTGACATATGTGCTGAAATGTTCTAAAAGACAGGGATCAAGCAGTCTTTTAATCTCAGTCGTTGATGAGTGTTTTAATCTCGATCATTGTGAGATCATCGAAGAAGTATAAGAGAAAGGCTTGAGGGTCAGTTTGAGACACACACACAAAGGCAGGGTTGAAAGACTAATATGGAATTCTAGGGTAGGGTTTGGTAAGAATTTTCGGAGGAGTTTTCTGCAGTGAGGGGTAGTATTGGCTGAGGGGATATGATAGCGGAGCCAAGAGTCAGAAAGAGGCAGAGGAGCAACAAACAAGCACAACGTAGAGGAGCAGAGAGGCTATGCAGCAACTACACAGTAGTTGCACGGTGCAGGGGTTTCAGCCGCTACGCAGGTGCTATGCAGGCCCAGGAGGGGCAATGCTGCAACTTCAGGGAGCTTCAAAATTTACGCAGAGGCCTCCAGAGGCAGCGTAAGGACTGCATCACCCACTCTGAGGTTACGCAGTCCCTCTCTAAGCAGCGCAGTGGCACGTAGAGCCTAGCAGGGCTGACGCTGGGGCTTCACGGGCAACATTGGGTTTTCTAGGGCCTGATCCAGGCTGAGTCTTGTAAATCTTGTTTGAGGGTGTGGATCAACCAGATTTTTGGTCTTAGAACAATAGGTTAGCTGCAAATTTCTTTTATTCTCTGTTGGGTTTTCCAGATCTGGAACCCAAATTTGTTGTACTCAGATTCTACTTAATAAAACAAACCCTCATATCTGCTGCACTGGTTTTCCCGCTTTGGGTTTTCCAGGGACTTATGTCCAAAAATCAGTGTGTCACTTTGTTTGAATGAGCATAATATTCAGTAAATGATCTGCATGTGTAGACCATTAGTTGTGTTTACTTAGGTATTTTTTGAATCTAATTTCTGAAGATAAATTGTATAATTTAATCAAGTAGGAGAAGTAAACCATGGTACTCCAGTAGAATTTTCACATGGTATCAGAGTGATAGTAGATCAAGCTGAATCTCCAACAAATCAGCTGAAGAATATTTTTTCTGTAGGATAGCAGCAGAAGCAGCAGAGATCCAGAAGGGGTAGCTTGGCAGTAGGAGGACACAGATCCGGGAAGGGGCAGCATTGTAGATTCAAAAGGCCATCAGGCTTACGCACAACCTTCCTAGGTTAGCGTAAGGACTGCGTCACCCAGTCTGGGGTTATGTAGTCCACTTTTGACCAACGCTAAGGTTGTGCAGGGCCAGTTAGTAAGATGCAGTCCAGTCATTTTTTTCTGTTGCAAAAAGCCTTGCCAAGATTCAGAAGTAGTGCTTTAGATCTTCAGCAGTGTTGGTGGTGGATTTGTCGATGCAGAATTGTGCCTAGCTAAGTCAACAAAGGTAGGAGGAAGAAAACTACTCAGCAGATCTGAGCCAAATAGATCCAAGATTCAATCAAGAGGGTGATTGTTGAGTTCTATCTGATTGTGTTTGGGTGGAAGATTTCCAGGAGGGAAATCAATTTTCAAGAAGAAGCAGTTACTAGAGGGTTTCTAGTCACCAAGAAACCCAGATCCAGAGTTTCTGTAGCCACAAAAAGAGGGAGAAGAGTATTATTTCTATCTGATCTAAGCTAGATGGCTTCTCATGGGTTGAGAGACTAGGACAGGTTGGACGGTGTGTCCAACATTGTCATCTGGAGGGCATAGATCCTATCCGTCCTAAATGAGTACGACATCAAGGACCATGCAACGAGTGTTCTAGCTGTGCCTACAGATCCTGATCCTCTGAAGAAATTTAAGGAGAATTAAGCGCAGACTAAGCATCTGACCATGGACAAAGTGAAGGATCACGTAGTACCACATATTGCCGATGAGAACACGACAAATGACATGTGGGTCTGTAATATTCCCAATTAGCGATAGCTAATTGGAAATATTAATTTTGACCAATTTTGCCTTATTATAGTTGGAGCATGAATAAAGCACTTTCCTAAAGTCCACATCGAAATTAAGGGAGTGGGGCCTAGTGGCCAAGTGGACAGCACAGGGAAAGGAGGACGCAGTCCACGTGGGCAGCGTGGGGCCTACCTCACGCAGATGAGAGGGACAACGTGGGTCAAGGAGCACGTAGGAGATGGTGGGGCCTAGGGTGAGAGAGGCCCATCATTATAAAAGGGAGGAGAGCCTCCTCATTTGAGAATTCATGTTTATGCATATTGAGCTATTCATTTCGACTTGGAGCACGCTGGCTGTTTAGCTTGTCTGCAGTATTGTTTAGTACATCGGGTATCTTCGTTCAGAGATCCCACCCTTAGCCCCGAGAGACTTCAAGTGCTTGCTCGGATGAGGTATTTCCATCAGCATTTTGCAGGAGGATCGGGGGTTGCATTCCTGGAGGAGCAGAGCATCTAGGGACTGCGCAGTCTTGAGAGGGAGGACGCAGTCCATCTTGGGGAAGCTCCTGGTTGGTGCCATTTCGGAGGATTCCGGCCGGAGGATTGAGCAAGAGGCCAGCCCTTGCCTATTGGAGACATTTGGAGGATAGCATTCAGCTCCAGCGTGGCCCTTAGGAGGATAGCGTAAATCCTCAAGGGAGGCATTTTCGGGGGTCGACCATTTCAGAAACTCTCTCTGGGCTTTTTTGGGTATTGTGAGTAGAGGTCGATTCCAGAGTATCAGATTTTTCCGAGTAGGGGAGTAACCCCGAATACTCATTTTGTTCCAGCAGTAGCAGCAACACAGCAGTATTCCAGCAGCTTGGACGCAGAGCAGAGAGCAGCCATTTCCATTGATATTCTGAGAGTATTCCTACACTTGCCTGGTGCAAGTCTAGGTGCCATCATTCCGATCACCTCTTGTACTCATTTCTATTTCTCAGTATAATAAAATGGCTTATCATTCTCTCTATTTCATGTGTATCTGCTTCATGATCTGTTTCTAGCATTTTGTATCTTGTTGTATGCTTTGTATTACTGTCTATTTCCCCTTCGAGATATTACAGTGGTATCAGAGCTCATAGACCTGGCTCAACCTGTGAAGCAAGTTGTCTATCACACCGGGAGAGAAGCCGTATATTTGCTACAGGGGTAGGAATTATCGTGACCGAGAAGGTAGGTTGCAAATCACCTACGGAGAGGGTGACTGCGTTCCAGTAGTGAACGCAGAGCAAGAGGAACCGATGGCAGATGATAGTGATGCAAATAAGTTTGGGGAAATGCTCCTCGAGTCAGTACAGGATCTGTCAAGGCAGATTGAGGTGATGGGATAGAGATTCACTGCTTTAGAGGCTAGACAGCGTGAAACCCCAAGGGGTTTCCAGATTGGTGAGGGATCAGGCACATCCCACCATTTGCAGGAGCACAATGCCACTCAGCACATGGCATCACATGCACCCACACGTTCCACTATGCCCACTTTTCTGGCTATAGACACAGGGGCAGGAGCACAGCAGGAGTAGGAACCTGGCCACATGGGTGATTACTTTGCTAAGTACCAGGCATACAGGCAGGAGTTCAGGGATGCCCTTTCATTTCGTGATTTTGTCCAGCTCCAGCGGGATAGCAGACCTTGCGATCATCACGGGGGACACCGGCATTATCACAACGGAGACACTCAGCGTACGATGAGCAGGTTCCATTTGCCCATGTTTGATGGTTCATCAAACAGTTCGGCAAAGGCTTGGGTGGAGAAGATGGACATATACTTCCAGCTCAACCAGATGTCGGAGACGGAGGCCATCAAGGTGGCAGCGCTGCATCTGGATGGCGAGGCCCAGGATTGGTGGTTCCACGGGATGGTTACACTCGGGCATTCGACAGTGACAACATATGCTGAGTTCACCCGGAGGCTGATAGAGAGGTTCGATCGGAGGGTTCCGGAGGAGCACTTTGTTGAGTTGACGAGGCTCAAACAGATCGGGAGTCCGGATACATATAACTCAGATTTCCTGAGACTTTCTGTGATGGTGCCAAATCTATCCGCGGCACGGATGATTTACATGTTCATTGATGGGCTAGTAGAGCCGCTTCGGGGATTGGTTAGATCCACTAGACCAACCACACTCCATGACGCAGTTGGCAGGACCCAGGACTTGCAAGATGCCTTACCCAGGACCAGGACGCCTTATCCCCAGAGACAGGCTTTCCAGCCTAAGGGGAAGGATGTGAGGATTCCGCCTCCTAAGGGGTAGAGGATAGTTGGATGATGATGGCAAGAGGGAGTTGAAGAAGAAGAGACTGTGTTTCACCTATCAGGAGCCGTGGGCACCAGGACACAGATATGCTGCTGGCAAAGCACATTTTATTGAGGTCTTCTCCGAGAGCAATGGGGAAGAAGATGAGTATGATGACGTGGAGGCAGGGGGCAGCCATGCAGCACAGGATCATTTGCCACCTCCACCACCAGGAGCAAGAGGTGCAGCCTTTGCACCTACCGGAGGGGCCCTTGCAGCATTGCGAGGAGTTCCGAAGTAACTGACGTTGCGTGTCTGAGGTACAGTCCGGGGGCAGTGAGTATCAGTACTGGTGGACAGTGGGGCAATCCACAACTTCATCGATGCACAGATGGTAGAGCGGAGAGGTATACAGACAAAGAGCTTTGATGAGTTTTCAGTGTTGGTCCTAGGAGATCAGACTATGCAGTGTGCCAGATATGTTCCAACGCTAGTAGTGACGATGGGCACCTACACAGTGACCGGCCACTTTTTCATGGTTAACATACCGAATACCAATGTGGTATTAGGGGTACAGTGGCTGATCACTCTAGGGAAGGTCACCACAGATTGGGAGGCCTTGGAGATGGAGTGGGATGACAAGAAGACCGAGAAGCACGAGAAGATACGGGGCATGCACACTTACCCATCCCAGACAATTTCAGCTCACCGGATAGAGGCAGACTTCCGGAAGGGAGACATAGAGTGGGCAGTAGAGCTGCGTGCATCAAAGGCAGGGACTACCGAGTAGAAAGTTCATCCTGAGATACAGACCATCCTTGACAGGTATGCCACGGTGTTTAGGGAGATACCACCAGGTCAGCCATCGGACCGGGGATTTGAGCATACGATTGAGCTAGAGCAGGGCATACAGGCCGTTATTACCACACCCTATAGGCACCCCAAGGCCTATCGGGACAAGATTGAGCGGGCTATCCGCGAGTTGTTAGCTCTTGGACACATTCGGCCTAGCACCAGTGCTTTTGCTTCTTCGGTAGTGTTGGTGAAGAAGAAGGATGGGACATTGAGGATGTGCATTGATTACAGGGCCCTAAACAAAAAGACCATGAATAACAGGTACCCTATACCACAGATTGACGAGCTAATGGATGGGTTGAGGGGGGCACAGTTCTTCTCAAAGATTGATTTGAGGTCCGGGTACCACCAGATTCGCGTGAGGGAACAGGACATTCCTAAGACCGCTTTCAGGTGCCATTATGGCCATTTTGAGTTCTTGGTGATGACCTTCGGGCTAACCAATGCACCAGCCACCTTCCAATCATGTATGAACCACATTTTCCGCAGTCCCTTGAGGAAGTTTGTGTTGGTCTTCTTTGATGACATATTGATATATAGCAGGACATGGGAGGAGCATCTCCAGCACATAGAGGCAGTGTTGCATATTTTGGAGGAGCAACAGTTTTATGCTAAGCTCTCCAAGTGCGAGTTCGGGTTGACGGAGATGCTATACTTGGGACACATCATAGGGGTGGACGGAGTGAGGGTCTACGAGGAGAAGATCAGGGCCATCAGGGATTGGCCAGAGCCGAGAAATGTGATGGAACTTCGGGGGTTTGTGGGTATTTTCACCTACTATAGGAAGTTTGTCAAGAGTTTCTCTCAGCTTGCTGCACCCCTTACAGATCTGATGAAGAAGGGGGAATTTAGTTGGACAGACATAGCGCAGCAAGCCTTTGACAGGCTCAAGGAGGTGATGAGCAGCTGTCCAGTGCTAGCATTGCCAGACTTCACCCAGCCATTCGCTCTGGAGTGTGATGCATCAAGAGAGGGGATCGGCGCAGTGTTGATGCAGGGACGCCACCCTATAGCTTTTGAGAGCCAGAAGCTCGTTCCACGAGCGGTTGTATGCTATATACGACAAGGAGATGCTGGCCTTCATGCATGCATTGGCCAAATTCCGGCAGTACCTGGTAGGTAACAGGTTCAGGGTGAGGACTGACCACAACAGCCTCAGGTTTTTCTTATAGCAGAAACAGCTACAAGAGAGGCAGCAGAAGTGGGTCAGCAAGATCCAAGCCTACGACTTTGACATCGAGTATGTCAAAGGGAATAACAACGTGGTGGCTGATGCACTCTCACGCAAACCAGCCACGTTGTCTCTGATGAGTTTGGACGCAGATTGGAGGGCTCGGCTATTGGTGGAGTACTCCAAGGACAGGTTTGCTTGTGAGATTCTGGATGGACAGGTGACAGATGAAAGATACCAATGTTTTGAAAATCGCGATCGGGATTAAATCGACGAGGGGAAAAAATCGTAAAAATCGGGAAAAAATCGGTATAAATCGGGAAAAAATCGGCACATACAAAAATGTTCATTTTTTTTTCAATTTTTTTAATATCTGAAGCATCGACAGCATAAAATAAATGCATTGACAGATAAATATGAAAAAAAATTAATATATAAGATGTGTAATATCATGTCTAGTGCTACATCACACATAAAACTTCCAAAGATAGGGAGACCTACAGTTGTAAACAATGGCACCAGTACTGGACAGTCTCAATTACAAATTGTTTCATCATCGAGGTTAGTCTTATTTGGTATATATATTTTTTATTATTTGGATGTCTTTTGTCCTTTGTTACAGGCAGAAGAGATCATCTGGAGATGCATCCGCAGGTTAGATTATAATTCTCATTTGCATTTTGGATTCGTATTTGGCATAAGTTTAGGTACATATAACATTAGGGCATAACTCTAGAAGTTTGGATTGTTGTCTAAACTTTGGAAGGTCTGTTCCTTTTAATTTTTTGTCTTCTTCACACAGGATTTGTTTCAGAGTTTTGTCATAGGCCCAATGGCATATAGTCAAGGGTTATTTTAGTGCTTTTGTCATAGGAATAATTGCATGCAGTGAAGGGTTATTTTCTTTTATTTTGGGAATTGGGATTCGCTTGGGAATACTTTTAATTGCAGGTTCAAAAATGGTTCAAGCTTCCTCATCTACAACAATATAACATCTCTGAGCATTTGAATCAGTGGCATGAACTTAAGGTCAACTAGTGGCATAAAATGAAGTGTTGAAGGCACAAGCAATGAAGGCTGAGAAAAAGCATCACAACCGTGACAACAACAATAACAACAATGAATCCTACAGCAGTGACAATAAGATCAAAAATATCAAAGTAGTAAGACTTTCTTCAGTTCAGTACAGCCTAATCATTAAGAACATAGTAGACATATTATTGAGGCAGAAGCATTATTGAAGGACAGATTGTTGTGGGACAGTGCAAAGATTGGCATCTCTCATTGTTGTAGTACATCAAATACATCAGTTTCATCACCAAGTTTAAAATCAGCAACAAGGAAGAAGAGACAGGTCATTAAACAAGTCATTGGATAAACATTGTAAGTCTTGTAAGTAGTTTGTCCAAGAGTCAGTGTTATTTGCCACAACCAAATGCAATCAAAAATGCACTTTAAAAGTCGTTGTTTCTAACTCACGATTTTTACTGTAAAAATCGCGATTTTTTGGCGATGACGATTTTTTCAAAAAATCTTTGAAAAAATCGCCAATTAAATTTTTTTGCTGAAAAAAGCACGAATTTTTCAAAACATCGCGTTTTTATCGCGATTTTCAAAACCATGACAGATACAGAGTGATGGATGAGATCATCTACTACAGGGACAGGATCTTCTTGATTGAGGGCTCTCAGCTCAAGAAGAAGATATTGTAGGCTTCTCACGATTCACCATTGTCTAGCCACCAGGGGTTTACCAAAACCTACAGGGCCATCAGGGATAGGTTCTCATGGAAGGGCCTCAAGGAGGACGTACTCCAGCATGTCAGGGAGTGCGAGGTTTGTTAGCACAACAAGGGGGAGATGAACCATCCGACAGGTTTGTTGCAGCCTCTTCCCATTCCAGAGGGGAAATGGGAGAGTATTTTGATGGATTTCATCATAGGGTTGCCCATGGTGCAGGGCAAGGACTGTATATTCGTCGTCGTTGATTGACTGACGAAATATGCACATTTTTTTGCCATATCCGCACATTATACAGCAGCACAGGTGGTGGAGCTGTTCTTCAGGGACATCTTCAGGTCACATGGTCTTCCCAAGACCATTGTCAGTGACAGGGACAGCCGCTTCATGGGCGGATTTTGGCAGGAGCTTTTCCGGTTGGTGGGGACAGAGTTGACACTGAGCACCAGCTACCACCCACAGACAGATGGGCAGACAGAGATAGTTAACAAGTGGCTGGAGGGCTACGTACGTAACTATGTCAGTGGGCAGTAGAGAGCATGGCTGAAGTGGCTGCACCTAGGAGAGTACTGTTACAACCATAGTTTTAAAAATCGGAATCGGGTGCCGATTCGGCCGAGGGTCGGCTCTGACTCCGACTTCGACTCGGTATCGACTCAGCTGATTCGGTTTCAATGACTCAGTTTTTGTAAAAAATACATTAAATATTATTTTTTTTGTAAAAAAACATAATTTTAAATATTTTTATTCATGTTTCCAAACACAAAGCATTATAATATAGACAAAAGACAACATATGATCAAAGTAGGCTCATGTGACATGAATATATCCGATATAGTAATATGACAATATCAAAATTGCACCCAGTGCACTGTCCAATACATGATGATGAGATAAGAGTCTAGAGATCAAAACAAAAAACATAAACAAGAAGGTTCTAAATGGCCTCCACAACAAAACATGAATAATCACTACTGCAGCCTGCTAGACATCTGACAAGCCAATGTCCTCTGGCTCTTCCTCAAACTCTGAGTCTGAACCAGAGGGGGAAACCGCTTGCTCGTCCTTTGAATCAACATCCTCAACTAGAACTTTACCCTTGCCCTTACCACTCTGAGATAGACGAGTTATGCGCCTCCGTCGTGGTTGACTAGAGGAAGTGCCTGTGCCTGCAACTGGAGGGCTTGGGACTGGGTTTGCTACTAGTGGATCTGCATTGAGCATAGCCTCTACTTGTGTATCGAAGTCAATCCCCACACCAATATCCTCATCAAAGTCAAACTCTGGTGGACAAGTCTCCACTACCCAATCTAATGTTGGATCAATATCCTCCAACACAATGGGATCTGAATCAGGTCTTTTGTTCAGCAATTGGTTGCATTTTAGTTGGAGGTTGTATTGGACATACATTAGATCATTTAACCGTTTTTGCTCCAAACAGTTTCTCTTCTTTGTGTGAATCCTCTCAAAGACAGACCAATTACGCTCACACCCAGAAGCACTTCAAGTTTGACTCAAAATGTGGATTGCAAACCTCTGCAATTCATGACAATGGCTACCAATTGCCTCCCACCATTGTGCTGCAAAAAATGAGTTTCAGGTAGCTCAACAATTTATATCCAACTTTGAAATTGAAATTATAAACAATTATACAAAATAATAAAATATGAATTTGAAAATTGAAATTCTTTTTTTACCTAGATCACCTGATTCCCTTGCAATCCTTTCAAGGTTCTTGCTAAAGGTACTTGTGGCTTGGCTGAACACAGTGATCTAATTGTGTATCTTCAACTGCTCACTCTCTGTGGGGATCATGCGATCAATGCAGTCAATCAATCCATCTCTAACCTCCCCATTCAAAGCTCTTGTTTCCCGAGCTTTATAATGATACCTTGGGTTCAGAAAATACCCAGCTGCATGTATAGGCGATGGAGTTGATTGTTCCATCTTTGATCAATGATTGCCCAAATGGGCCCATACTTACCCACTCTGTCCTTGTATGCTGCCCTTATTTGCTCCTTTGCTTGATCCATAGCCTCATAAATGAAGCCCATAGCCAGTCTTTCCCCATCCACCAAGCGCAACACCTTAACCAGTGGCTCAGCAAGTTTCACAATCTTTGCTACCTTTTTCCAAAATATTTCTTCATTGACTTTCCTTTTCACATCTTTGCCATCCTGTTTGTGAGCCCACTGACATTCATTCCATTCATCACTAGAAAACAACTTTTGCAAGTTTCTATGTTGGGCAAGCATAGATTGCAATGTCAAAAAATGTGTTGTAAATCTAGTGATGGCAAGCCTAATAATTTCCTTGCCCCCTGTATGTTTCCTCATCAGATTTAGAATCCATGAGTGATTGTAAATATATTTTGTGATGCATTTGGCATGCTCTATAGTGTTCTTGATCCAGTCTATTTTGCCAATATCCTCAAGCATGAGGTCTATGCAATGTGCAGCACATGGGGTCCAAAAGACGGTTCGGTGTTTTTCCTCTAACAATTTACCAGCAAGAACATAGTTAGAGGCATTGTCTGTGATGATTTGAACAACATTTGCCACCCCCACCTCTTCAACAACCTCGTCCAAAAGATGAAACAACAAATGTGCATCTTTCACCCTATCAGATGCATCAACTGATTTTAGAAACATGGTTCCCCGTGGGAAAAAGCCAAGAAAGTTTATGTGGTACGGTTCCTCTGATCAGTCCATCCATCTGACATGATGGTACATCTTGTATGTGCCCATGAGTTTTTGAACTCTTTCAAATAATCATCAATGTTCATAATCTGTCTTTGCAAAAGAGATCCTCTTAACTCATGCGTAGTAGGGCCTTTGAAGCCCTTTCCAACAGCATATATTGCATTAAAAATAGGTTCATAATATGGTGAACGAGTAGCATTGAAAGGAATATCAGAATCATACCACCATCTAGCAATGTAATCATAAGCAGTATCTCTCAATTCTTTTTTCCAATGAGCATCTAAAGTGGGCTGCACAGCTGGAGGACTAGGACCATGTGCAGTTGCACTATCAGAGGGAGAAGAGGGCACGAAAAAACTTTTGATAGTACCCCTATTTCTCATTGCACCCTTACCCTTTTTCAGAAATAGACTCCATAGAGGGAGGAACATAGCGAAAGGGGTTTGATGCATTATTGCAAGGGATAGATGAAGAACCCTCATAATAAAAACTTGGGTTGGCAGTGGCACTGGCAGCCATCATATGTTGTAGATTTCTCTTCCTCCCAATTTTAGCCTGTATTTCTTTTTGCCTAATTTTCTCTTCCTCGAAATTCTGAAATTGTTCATTCAACTCCTTCCTAATTTCCCCAATGTTTTGTGCTTCACATGGAGTAATTTGTCATCTAATACCAGCCAAATGTAGTTTCAGTCTATGAATGCCCCCTCCACCCCCCTTAATTTTTTTCTTACAAAATTTGCAATACATTTGATCATCAACCATTTCAGCATATGCCCAAGCAGCATCTTTTGCTCTAGGGGCCATTTTGGACTGAGTTTTTGACTTGGAAAGAAAAGGTTTAAATCTGAAAATGAAAACAAAAAAAGACTATTCATTCTATGTTCATTTCTTTCACCAAAAACTATGTTTACCATTTTCAGATTTGCAAAATAAATAAAACAAGCAAAGACAGATTTTAGAAGAGAAAAAATAAATACCTCTAGCCTCTAGCCTCCTCAATGCAGCTCCAACAAACCAACTTCTCAATGTTGCTCCAAAGCTTGCCCAATAAGCTCCTCATTGCTGCTCCAAAGCTTGCCCAAAAGACTCCTCAAAGCTGCTTCAAAACCAACTCCACAACTCTTCACAAAATCCTCACAAATGCTCAAGAAAATTCAATGAGATAAATGTGAGGTATTGAAAGGGGTTGGGTAGATTAAATAGGATGGGGAGGGATTAGATAAGGGAAACAAAACCTAACAGCAAAAAGTAAACAACATGAAGTCCGTTTTTAGGCGATTTTTGGGGCCCGCGGTTGGTTGGAGCTGACCGGCCGAGTTGAGTCGGGCTCGGCCGAGCCGGCCAGTTTGTAACCGAGCCGGTCGAGTCGGTGTATGGCTCGGCCGGCTCGGTCATAAACCGGCCGCCTGATCGGTTTAACCGTCGAGTCAGATCGGCCATCCCTTTGGCTCGGTCGACTCAGTCGATTCGGAGCCTAGACGGCCGGTTTTCAAAACACTGGTTACAAAAACACACATCACATGTCTATCGATATGTCTCTGTTTTATGCATTATATGGTTATCATGCTTTATCTTTTGTTGATGTGATGTTTGGTGCCAGCAAGGCTCCGAGAGCCAAGGATTGGATCCAAGAGAGTCAGGACATCCTCCGAGCTCTCAAGGATAACATGGCTACAGCGCAGAACCAGTAGAAGCTGTATGCCGACAAGGGTTGGGTGGAGAGACAGTTTGAGGTAGGGGACTTGGTCTACCTACATTTGCAACCATACCGACAGTCGACTCTGAAGCAGAAGGGAGCTGAGAAGCTCAAGCCCCGTTTTTATGGGCCTTACAGGGTGATACGCAGAGTTGGGTAGGTTGCTTATGAGTTGGAGCTGCCCCAGGACAGCAAGATTCATAACATCTTTTACGTATCGTGCCTGAAGAAGGCATTGGGACAGCAGGTGACAGTGACAAGGGAGCTTCCGCCTACAGATGATGAGGGGCACTTGGTGCTACAGCCGGAGGCCATTATTGATACCAGGGAGAGGCAGTTGCAGAGCAGGACAGTCTGAGAATTCTTAGTGAGGTGGAAGAATTTGTCGGATGAGGATGCCACTTGGGAGAGTGAGAAGATCTTGCAACATCCATCACTACAGTTGCTTGGGGTCAAGCAACATTTTGCTGGGGGAGACTCTAATATTTCCAATTAGCGATCGCTAATTGGAAATATTAATTTTGACCAATTTTGCCTTATTATAGTTGGAGCATGAATAAAGTGAGTAAAATATTAATTAACTCAGAATAAAGCACTTTCCTAAAGTCCACATCGAAATTAAGGGAGTGGGGCCTAGTGGCCAAGTGGACAAAGCAGGGAAAGGAGGACGCAGTCCACGTGGGCAGCGTGGGGCCTACCTGACGCAGATGAGAGGGACAGCGTGGGCCAAGGAGCACGTAGGAGATGGTGGGGCCTAGGGTGAGAGAGGCCCATCGTTATAAAAGGGAGGAGAGCCTCCTCATTTGAGCATTCATGTTTATGCATATTGAGCTAGTCATTTCGACTTGGAGCACACTGGCTGTTTAGCTTGTCTGCAATATTGTTCAGTACATCGGGTGTCTCCATTCGGAGATCCCACCCTCAGCCCCGGGAGACTTCGAGTGCTTGCTCGGGTGAGGTATTTGCATCAGCATTTTGCAGGAGGATCGGGGGTTGCATTCGTGGAGGAGCAGAGCATCTAGGGACTACGCAGTCTTGAGAGGGAGGACGCAGTCCATCTTGGGGAAGCTCCGGGTTGGTGCCATTTTGGAGGATTCCGGCTGGAGGATTGAGCAAGGGGCCAGCCCTTGCCTATTGGAGACATTTGACAGAGAGGGAGGTCACGTTTTGGAGGATAGCATTAAGCTCCAGCGTGGCCCTTGGGAGGATAGCGTAGATCCTCAAGGGAGGCATTTTCGGGGGTCGACCATTTCAGAAACGCTCTCTGGGCTTTTCTGGGTATTGTGAGTAGAGGCCGATTCCAGAGTATCAGATTTTTCCGAGTAGGAGAGCAGCCCCAAATGCTCATTTTGTTCCAGCAGTAGCAGTAGCACGGCAGTATTCTAGCAGCTTGGACGCAGAGCAGAGAGCAGCCATTTCCATTGATATTCTGAGATTATTCCTACACTTGCCTGGTGCAAGTCGAGGTGCCATCATTTCGATCACCTCTTGTACTCATTTCTATTTCTCAGTATAATAAAATGGCTTAGCATTCTCTCTATTTCATGTGTATCTGCTTCATGATCTGTTTCTAGCATTTTGTATCTTGTTGTATGCTTTGTATTACTGTCTATTTCCCCTTCGGGATATTATAGGGTCGCTCTAGAAGCGATGTATCAAGGAAGCTCTGTCCAATGAAAAATGCTCTTAGAGAATCATATGAGGCTTTTCTAGATGCAGAAGGGTGAGGAAATCGATCCTTTCCTTTTCCGTCTTCAGACCATGCGAGACCAACTGGTTGGCATGGGTGCAACTCGAGACAAAGGACTCTTAGTAAGGACTGCCCTGAATGCAGTCTCCGAGGAATGGGAGACATTTGTCCAGAGTATACTGGGCAGAGCAGCGTTACCATCCTAGGCAGACATGTGGGCTATCCTCCTCCAAGAGGAGATCAGGAGGATCACCAGGAAGCAAAATATCAATGGTGGGACAGTTAGAGTGAAGAAAGAAGAGGAAGATGATGCAACACTTACATCAAAGGAAAGAAAACAACAAGGGAAGAAGAAGAGGGACCTTTCCAAGGTCCAGTGCTTTAACTGTGGCGAACTTGGACACTTCACTAACACTTTTCCTAAGAAGAAGGACAAAGGAGCTTCTGATTCCAAGGCTGCAACAACAATGGATGATGGTTTTGATGATGATGCAGCCATGAGTGCTCATTTGCGTCGAGAGAAGAGGTGGGGTGACATGGATATGTAGAGTATCTACAGACAGTGGCGGGATCCTTGAGTCAGCCTTACTCTTGGATCACATACAAGCTACAGGAGCCTTAAGACGGTAGCAGGATGAGTCGAGAGATGGTCGCAGTGAAGCAAAGGGCAGTGATGGAGAGTTGGGGAGGGAGCAGCGTATTGCAAAGGCAGCAACATCGTGGAGGCAATAGTGCAGAGATTGATGGGACTTGTGCAGAGAGGCTGAGCTCACGCAGTGCTTTGTTGCAGCAGCGCATTGGCTTCGGGAGGACAGCTTAAATCAGCAGCCAAGGGAGCTTTAGTGATGGAAGGTAGCCTGACTTGTCTGTCAATGATTGGGCAAGAGTCTTTGTCAGTTGCTTACTTCTTGACAACTGAGTTGCAGTGCAATAGTTAGCAGTGGCAGTGCTATGGGCAGCATGATGCAACAAGTTGAGAGGGAGTTGCAGTACAGATGTGGCAGTGTTAGTGGCAGTGATATTGGCAGCAGTACAGAAAGCAACAGTGCAGTGAATGGAGGGTAGCAGGCCAAGCATCAACAACACAAAAAACAACATCAAGATCTTGCAATGCATGGGGTGGATGTATTGCTAGAACACACTTAGTGCTAAGAGGGAGTGTTGAGATTTTGTGTAGTTGGTGTAGCATCAGGTGTGCTCTAGCCTTGAAATTTTGTGGAGGGGCTAAGACACACTTGAACTCCAAAACCTAGAAAGTGTTCAGTGAAATTTCAGTTGGTGTTCTAGTTATACAAATAATTAATTATTTTAATGGATTTCCTAAGTCTAAACTTAGGAAAATTAAATAATTAAAGTGAATTAATTAACACATGTGCTGAAATGTTCTAAAGACACGGATCAAGCAGTCTTTTAATCTCAGTTGTTGACGAGTGTTCTAATCTTGGCCGTTGATAAGATCATCGAAAAAGTATAAGAGAAAGGCTTGAGGGTCAGTTGGAGACACACACACAGAGGCAGAGCTGAGAGACTGATATGGAATTCTAGGGCAGGGTTTGCTAAGAATTTCCGCAAGAGTTTTTTGCAACGAGGGGTAGTATTGGCTGAGGGGATGATATGATCCCAGAGCCAAGAGTCAGCAAGAGGCAGAGGAGCAGCAAACAAGGACAACACAGAGGAGCAGAGAAGCTACATAGCAGCTGCGCAGCGAAGGGGCTTTAGTCGTTACGCAGGTGCTACGCAAGCCCAGGGGGGCAGCGCTGCAGCTTCAGGGAGCTTCATAAGTTACGTAGAGGCCTCCAGAGGCAATGTAAGGACTTCATCACCCACTCTAGGGTTACGCAGTCCCTCCCTGGGCAACGCAGTGGCACGCAGAGCCTAGCAGGGCTGACACTGGGGCTTAAGGGGCAGCGCTGGGGTTTCTAGGGCTAGATCCAGGCTGAGTCTTGTAAATCTCGTTTGAGGGTGTGGATCAGTCAGATATTTGGTCTTGGAACAATAGGTTAGCTACAAATTTCTTTTATTCTCTGTTGGGTTTTTCAGATCTGGAACCTAGATTTGCTGTACTCAGATTCTACTTAATAAAATAAACCCTCATATCTGCTGCACCGGTTTTCCTGCTTTAGGTTTTTCCGGGGACTTATGTCCAAAAATCAGTGTGTCACTTTGTTTGAATGAACGTAATATTCAGTAAATGTTCTGCATGTGTAGACTGTTAGTTGTGTTTACTTTAGTATTTTCTAAATCTAATTTATGAAGATAACTTGTATAATTTAATCAAGTAGGAGAAGTAAACCATGATATTGCAGTAGAATTTTCACACTCGAGCCCAGCAACGTTTCCACACAACTTCTTAAAGTTGAGTTCCATCGGTGTCGACGCAAACCTACAGTCCACCATACGAAATCTCTCCAGTAGCTTCACAACATATTTTCCTTGAGAAAGAAAAATCTCGCCTGGCTTTTAACTAGAACTCCAAGCCTAGGAAGTAATGCATCAGTCTTAGGTCTTTCATCTCAAACTCGGAAGCTAGCTCCCTCTTACACTGATGAATGAGAGGGTCAGCACCTGTTAGAAAGAGATCGTCTACATAGAGAACTAGAATTAGAGACCTTTCTTTATCAACCTTAAAATAAAGGTTTGGATCAACATTACTTTGAGTAAAGCCTAGCTTCATCAAGTAGCTATCTATCCTCTCATACCAAGCCCTAGGGCTTACTTCAACGCATAGAGGGCTTTCTTCAACCTACATACATAAGTGTCTCTATCTTGGACATCAGTATTCCAAAGAACCCATAAACGGTTTGTGGAAATTCCACTTGGTTCATGTCCTGCTCTCCCTCCTGCAAGTCCTCGGGAGAAATGTCCCTTGGATCCCCATGCCTTGGAGAGGCAGCTGAATTATCCACCACCAGTTGTTGAAGTTGAACCAACAGATCCTCCTCAGACTACATAGCAGAAGGCAACTCGCTGGATCTTTTGAAGGTCCTCTCCTCCATGAATTTCACATCCCTCCGCACCACAACTTGCCTGCTCTCAGGAATATAGATGCGATATGTCTTTGCATTCTCACTGTATCCTACCAGATACCTTTTTTCTGCAGTCATATCCAACTTCTTCCTCTTCTCACTAGGTACTTGACAATAAGTTGTACTGCTGAAGATCCTAAAGTGACTCACTTTAGGCTTGCTAGTAGAAAAGGCACTTTCTGGCGTGATCTTTCCCAATGCAACGTGAGGGATCCTGTTCTGAACCTAGACAGTTGTATTACAAGCTTCAGCCCACAAAAATTTGGGCATGTCCTGCTCATACAACATCGCCCTTGCAACCTCGACAATAGTCTTGTTTTTCCTTTCTGCCACACCATTCTACTCCGGATTATATGGAGCGGTCCACTCTCTTCTGATACCTTCCCTTGCGCAGAACCCAGTGAATTCCTTGTTTGTGTATTCACCACCATCATCTGAACGCAACACCTTGATCCGCTTTGCTGTTAGATTTTCTACCAGAGCTTTAAACTCTTTAAACCCACTGAAGACTTTGTCATTGGTCTCCAAAAAGTAGATCCAGGTTTTCTTGGAATGGTCATCAATAAAGGTGACGAAATACTCGGCACCACTAAGAGCTCTAGTGGACATTGGTCCACAAATATCCGAGTATATCAAGTACAATACACTCTTGGCCCTATTGTTGCTTCTCTGATATGCTGCCTTGGCATGTTTACCCAATACGCACCCTCCACAGACATTGTCCCGCTTGGTGCTCAGTTTTGGAACTCTTGTGATAGTTTTCTTGAGAATTTTTAACGCCCCATGATGCAAATGTCCAGTTCTTTTGTGCCATAGTTCATTAAGGTTTGTTTCATCAATGTTGCCAATTAGTGCCATTGGGGATTCGAGCTGCAACTTATAAAGTTTGTTGCTCCTTACTCTGGTTCGTGCTTTCTTCTTCCAACTCAGATGTTTGACGTAAACCCTATTACCAATAAAGTAAACGTCATAACCTCAGTTTTGAAGTTGAGACACTGAGAGTAAGTCCATCCCCAGCCTGGGCACTTGCAGTACATTAGTGGCCCGAAGCTTATTTCCAACCTTGGTCTGAAATACTACGGCACCTCTTCCAATAGGGGTACATTCTGCTTTATTACCCATGGTTATTTTAAAACTCATTTGCTCCTCTCGGTAGTCGGAAAAACATTCCCGCACTCCTATTATATGAGCAGAAGCTCCACTGTCAATGTACTAGACCTTAGGAGAAGCAGTGCTTGACACAAGAAAATTCTTCTTCAAATTTGGAAGCCGAACAAAAACATCCTTATCCATTTGTTCTATCATGCTTCTTTCCCTCTCTGGAGAACTGCGTGAACCCCTTCGAGCTGCTGCTGCAATGTTAGATTTCTGTTCAGTTGTCGATTCTCTGTTCCTGTTACTCAGCTCTGGCTCTAGTACCATGTGAAATTTTCAATCTGAAAATCTACAGTTGCAGTGATAGATTTATTTCTCCTACTTATTACTTCAATAAGTTATTTAAAGAAATCTATCAGTAAACTTCGAAATGAATACTACTGCAACATTCACAATTGTATATGCAAAGAAGTAAACAATAAAGAATATAAGCATAAGAATCAATCATATGTACACAGTTATTTTAGGAAAAATGTCCCCAGAAAAATCCAATGCGAGAAAATCGATGCAACAGATGAGGGTTTTATTAATATTCTTCAGCAAATGAATCTTTACAAGGAATACACTGGTAGATAAAATTTGAAGACTCTCGAGACTGAATTCTCAGCTCCCCCTGACAATTTCCTGACACCTGGATTAGCCACTGCTTCCCTCTGTGCATGTCTACGTGTTTCTTTGCGCAGTTCCTGTGCTGGACTGTGTAAGTCTGTGTAGGCTCTGCGTGGGTTCACTACGCTGCCTCCTGTGGCCCATTGTGTCCCTTTGTCCTCGAGCTCTATCACTGCTGACTCCCTCCTTCTCCTTCTGCTTCTACAACTCTCCGACCTGCAACTCTGCCACTGAGATCAAATTATATTCCTTCAGAATTGATTTCTTTCGGGTATTGAGTGTTCCCCGACTTATTTTCCAAATGACCCTCAAGCCTTCTTTTATAATCTTCTCGTTGATGAATCAACGACCTAGATTAGGAGTCTAATCAATGGCTAAGATTAAAACTTGACTTGATCTTCATTTTCTAGAAGATTCACACTCTGTCCTATTAATACCCTTTAATTATTTAATTTCTCTAAGTTTAGACTTAGGGTCTCCATTAAAATAATTAATTATTTTAATAAGACATGAACCGAGTGGAATTTCCACAAACGATTTTTGGGTTCTTTGGAATACTGATGTCTAAGTCTCCTCTCAAAGTTTGAGACTTAGAACACTTTCTGATGCTACAAAAATCAACACGGAAGACCTTGGTCATACAGCATGGCACGGGCAACTTCCAAAATGGTCATGTTCTTTCTTTCAACAACACCATTTTGCTTAGGAGTATACATAGTTGTGGTCTTCCTCTTAATGCTAGCTTCTCTGCAAAAGTCATTGAACTCATTTGACTCATACTCGGTCCCATTGTTGGTCCTCAATCTTCTCGGTTTGATTTTCCACCAAGGCCTTGAAGGTACAAAACCATTTGAATACTTTGTCCTTCTTCTTCAAGAAATATATCCAGAACTTGTTGGAGAAGTCATCTGTAAAAGTCATGTAATAGGAACATCCTCCCAAGGATGTCATGGGCAGCATACCAGATAAATCAAAATGTATCAATTGCAAGATATCAGATGTCTTTGTGACACTTGAGGGGAATGGTCCCCTTGTATGCTTCCCTTTGGCACAATCCTGACATATACCTTCATGATCATCTTTAAATTCAGTCATCCCTGTGACCACCTTCCTTGCTTTAGGAAGGGCTTTGTAATGAAGGTGTGCAAACCTCCGGTGCCATAACTTTGTTTGAAGAGAGTTGTATCACATGACATAGCCCCTAATGGACTTCCTCCAACTTGGTAGAGTGTATCAACTCTAAAACCAATAGTAAGAGATTCTTTAAAGTTCTTCCTCCAGATACATACCTTTCCATCAACGAATGCCACCTTGAACCATTTGTTTTCCATAGCCAAAATAGGCACAAGGTTCTTCTTCAAATCAAGTATGTACAACACATCTTGTAAACGGAGGACTTGACCTTGAGACAAATAAAGGGTCACAGTCTCTATCCTTTTACGAGATAGGTGGCATTATCTCCAAGGATAATTTCTAGATTTGTATCCTTCTCAATCAAATCATAGAGGGCTTCTTTATAACCAGTGAGGTGCCTTGAAGCACCACTATCAATTAGCTAGACATCCAAGGTGTCGGGAGGAGATGCAGCAAAGAGGGAAGATACAAGAATAAATTCATTTCTCTTATTATCAACAACATTAGATTCATCGTACCTGGAATTTCTTGACCTCTTGAAAGGTTGCCCATTTCCACTACAATCAGGGAGAGCCTTCTTTTTTCCTTTGAACCTGTTGTTACTTTGATTGCCATTCCCCCTCAAGTTGTTTTTGTCATCATCCTTGGGAGAGTCCCTTCTATTAGGGCACTCTCTTGCATAGTGATCAAAATATATATGTTATGCTCATCCAAACAAGATGATCTTTAGATCAATCTTGCACCTCTCCAAAAGAGGAATCCAAAAAAAATATAATCATCATCATATGAGCAGTGCAACATGGAGTTTGGACCTAGTTGCCCAAAATTAATAGGGAGAGATGGAGTCAAGGTGATTTTGTGATTTGGAGTGACTTACCTGTTCACAGAGACCTTTAGGCAACTTCACATGGCAAATTAGGACATGAGAGCAGCTACCAAAGGATTTTATATTTCTATGTACAAGAATTGATGACTTATCAAGGTGTATTCAATGAATTTACACCTATAGAAACATTCATTCATCATACATGGCACATGTAATATGTGCAACACTTCCAAAAGTACAAAACTTCCACAACTTTGCATAAATTAGGGAAAATTTCAGATCTAGAGTGCAAATCCCATACATTATTCATGTGACAAAGTAAATGTAAAGAATAAACATGAAAAAGAGCACTTACATGTACAATCAATATATCCAATCATCAAATCAAGACAAATTTGAAGCTCCAAGACCAAGAGAATAGTATCCAAACATCAAAATTCATCCACGAAACCAAACTCGTCCTCCAAAAGGGAATGCGAGGTTCTCACAAGAGCAACTAACCCAATCCAAGTGATGATGAGAGAAACGAATCATCCTCTCATCTATTTATACAATCCAATAGGGGATTCAAATGGCATAATGTTATGAAACCAGCTCCAAAAATAAAATAAAAGAGAGATCAATAGCTTAGAAATAAGCCACTTCGAGGGGCAACCTCCTTTACATTACATAAATGAACAATTCTTGGATGATACAAATGACAAAACCTCCTTCGATATATAAGAGTCCATGGGGTCACATTATAATCCTAGCCGACATAACAATATTATTGTAAGGGCACAATAATAACAATATGGGGGTTACAAGGGTACAACAATAACAATAAGGGGGTTACACTAACAACAATAAGGGACTACACTAGTAATCTAGGGACCTAACATGCCCCTCTCCTTCAAAAAAGTGTTGTCCTCAACGCTTGAGTAGCTCTAGATGCTTCTGTATAAAATTTTCATCCTTCCATGTAGAATCTTCAGTGGGTAAGTTATTCCACTTGATGAGATATTTTGAAATTGATCGATTTCATAGCTGTCGAGTTCTTGTTTCCATGACTACTTCAGGTTCCAATATGATTTTTCCTTCCTCAAGTTTTGGCAATATTGATTGAACTGAAAGTTTGTCACCTATAACCTTCTTTAAGCATGAAACATGGAAAGTCGGATGCACTCGTGAAGAAGCAGGAAACTCCAATTTGTATGCCATAGTACCAATCTTTTGCAACACCTTGTAAGGACCATAGTATTTTGGCGATAATTTATTATCCTTTTTAGCTTGCTTGAGGGACATTTGTTTGTATGGTTGTAGCCATAAAAATACCTAGTCTCCTACATCAAACCTTCTCTCACTACGATGTTGATCTGCCTGTTGGTTCATTCGATTTTGTGCCAAATTTAGGTTATCCTTTCAGATTTGGAGAACTTGTTGTTGATGCTCGATGTGATCTTCCACTGCTTGAACCTTAGAATTTTCTCTTAAATATGATGTGATGGACGGTGGATGATATCCATAAAGTGCCTTAAATGGGGTCATTTTTGCTGCAGTATAGAACGAAGTGTTATACCACCATTCAACCAGAGGTAACCAGTTGACCTATTGTGTTTGTTTATCAGATACAAAACAATGAAGATATCCTTTCGAACATTTGTTCACTATCTCAGTTTGACCATTTGATTGAGGATGATAAGATGAGCTAGGAGCTAGTTGAGAACCCAAACAAGAAAATAATTCCGTCCAAAAATTTCAAGTAAAAATTGGATCTCTGTCGCTTACAATAATCTTTTGGTTTCCATGTAGCTTTTGAATTGTTTCCATAAATGCAATAGCAACTGTACTTGCTTTGAATGGATGAGATAACGTACAAAAGTGTGCATACTTGGTAAGTCTATCAATTACCACCATGATGACACTCTTTCCTTCGGACTTAGGCAAACTTGTGATAAAATCGATTGAAATCTCCTCGCAGGGTTGACTTGGAATGGATAAAATCTGTAGAAGACTCGAGGTCTTAATTGTCTCAACTTTATTTTGCTGGAAAACTAAACATTCCGCCACAAACTTTTGAATATCAGATTTAAGGCCATCCCAAAAAAAATCTTTCTTCACCCTGTGGTATGTTTTTCAAAATCCTGAGTGTCCTCCTAAAGGAGAAGTGTACAATTCCAAAAGAATCTTTTGTTTTATATGGGAATTCTTACAAATTTATAAGCGATCTTTGTACCATAAGGAATCATTTTTCCGACTAAATGTATCTACTAGGATCTTGCTGCAACTTTTGAATGAGTGTCCACACTTCTTCATCCTTCTTCCATTCATCCCTTGCTTCAGTTATCCAATCTGGTTGGATAATAGAAATAGCACAAAGCTATGCTTCCACCTCTTCATCTTTTCTTGAGAGCGCATCGGCAACAACATTTAGCTTCCCTTTTTTGTAGATGATTTCAAAGTCATAACCTAACATCTTTGTGACCCATTTTTGCTGCTCTTCTAAAAATAGTCTTTGTTCCAAAAAGTGTTTAAGACTATCATGATCAATTTTTACCTTGAAGTGTCTTCCCATTAGGTAAGGTCACCATTTGTTTAGTGCATGTAGTATTGCCAACATTTCCTTCTCATAAATAGCTTTCTGTAAATACTTTCCTTTGATTGGACCACTTTCAAAAGCAATGGGTCTTCCTTCTTCAATTAAAACAACACCAATTCCATTTCATGAGGCATCACATTCCACAATAAAGGTTTTTGTGAAGTCTGGCGTAGCTAAGACCAGTGCTAGGCACATTGCTTCTTTAAGCTATTCAAAGGCCTTAGTTGCTTCAGGAGTCCATGAAAATGCATCTTTATTCAATAATGTTGTTAGAGGTGCTGCTATTCTCCCATAATTCTTAACAAAATTGCGATAATACCCTGTTAACCTGAGAAATCCTCGCAAATGATTTATGGTTGTGGGGACTTTCCATTTCTTAATGGCTTTAATTTTGTTAGGGTCTACCTTAACAGCCTTGTGAGATACGATATGACTCAGATATTCCACCTCTTGTACTCCAAAGAAACATTTAGAGGTTTTGCATATTATTGTTTCTCCTCCAATAGTTTGAGCACCCTATCAACATGTTGAACATGATCCTTCCAAGACCTGCTGTAGATTAGTATATCATCAAAAAATACTAACACAAATTTTCGAGGGAAGGGTTTGAAAATGGAATTCATCAACCCTTGAAATGTAGAAGGTGCATTGGTAAGGCCAAAAGGCATGACCAAAAATTCATAATGACCCTCATGAGTTCGAAATGTTGTTTTCGTAATATCTTCAGTCTTCATTCTAATTTGATGATATCTTGAACAAAGATCCAACTTGGTAAAATAAATTTCTCCATGTAATTCATCCAATAATTCATCAATCACAGGAATGGGAAATTTATCTTTAATGGTGAGCTTATTGAGCTCCCTATAATCTAGACACATGTGCCATGATCCATCCTTCATGTGTACCAATACTACAGGAGCAGAGAAAGAACTTTGACTAGGTTGAATTATACCCGCCTCTAACATTTCTGCAATCATACGTTCAATTTCGCTCTTTTGGACGTAAGGATATCTATAAGGCCCGATGTTTGGAGGAACACTTCCTGGAATCAAATGAATAGCATGATCATGATCATGAATAGGTGGGAGTCCTTTGGGAGTTTCAAACACCTTGGAATGATTGTCCAAGACTTGTTGGAGATCTGCAGAAATAGATGATTTTGATATCGGAACTTCTAGTGAGCATAATTGTGCAATTACGCCTCGTTGTTCTTTCTTTAGAAGCTTTGTCATTACATTAGAGCTTATTATCCTTCCTGGCTTCCCTTCAATACCCCGTAATTCGACTTCCTTTCCTTCTGAAAAAAATTTCAAGAAAAGTTCTTGAAAATTAAAAGCTACCGTCCCCAAAGATTGTAACCATTGTACTCCTAGTACAACATCAGCACCTCCCATAGGTATGGAAAGCATTGGACTAGTCAATACATATTCCCCCATGGTTAGCTTGATATTATGGCATTTCCTAGAGCAATTTATAGTTCCTCCATTTGCAACCATCACTTGACATTCTGGTGCTGGGTATAGGAAACAATTTAATTCCTTGGCTACCTTACAATGAATAAAATTATGGGTGCTACCTGAATCAATCAACACTATTACCTTTTTCTTCTTGATTTGTCCTGCTATCTTGAGAGTTTGAAGAGTGGTAATTCCTGCCAGTGCATTACACGATATGGTCGGATTCATTTCTTCCTCTTCTAGGGCTGGTTCCTGGTGTATATCCTCTTCTTGTTCATTTTCTTCTTCCTCTTCACAATCTATGTAAAATACTTTCTTCTCAGCACACTTATGACCTTTAGTGTATTTGCTATCACAACTGTAGCAAAGCCCTTTTGCTCTTTTTTCTTCCAATTGTTGTGGTGTCAACCTTGTAGGTTGTGGAAGTCTAGGAGGAGCAACACTTCCATCTTTATAGATGTAAGTGGTAGGCTTCCTTGTCACCATAATTTGACATTCAATTTTTCTTGCCAACCTGAATGCCTTCTCCAATGAATCAGGTTTCCAAATGCGAATCTCATGTTGGATGTTATCCTTTAAAGTCCCTATGAAGACATCAATCTTGTGTTCCTCTGAAATATCAGTTACCCTTATATTCAATTTTTGGAAGTCCTCAATGTGCTCCACCACTGAACGCTTTTGTTTGAGATTTCTCAATTGGCTAAAAAAGGTGTTGCTCTTTGTATCCTCATAATGTGCTCTCATTTCCTCCGTAAAAATTGACCAAATGACAATTTTTTTACTGGAGCAAAGCTATCGATACCATTCAAATGTATTTTGTTCTAATTATAAAGTTGCAATGCGTACCTTTTGTGTTTTGCACATTATTGAGATCAAAATATTGCTCCATCTGTAGTATCCATGTTAAGTGATCCTTGCCATCAAACTTCCTCATATCGATCTTTGGAATATGGTGGGTCTTCCATCCAACATTCGAGTTTATGAAATCACGATTCACATTTATTTTGCTCTCATCATGAGTTTCCTCTACTATCTTTTCGCCATTAGAAATCATTTCTTGTATCAACTTTGTCAAAGCTTCCTTCAAACCTTCCATGTCTTCCTTCAAACCTTCCATTTTTTCTTCCATACCATCCATCTTAGCTTCCACGCCTTTCAAACCATCCATAATAGCTTCCACACCTTTCTTCAAACCATCCATCTTAGCTTCCATGCCTTTCTTCAAAACTTCCTTTTCATTTTTTGTTGCTCTTTGTGAGAGTGAAATTTGGTGCACTCTCTCTTGTAATTTTGATATATCATGTTGCACTTCTTCATCTTCATGAGTCATAATAGAGTATTCTGAGGGCTTGATGGGTGTTGAATTCTTTTTAAGGGCCATTTTAGAACCCAATACTGATATCTATGCTTCAATATGCCCTTGGAATCACTTCAAACTGATTTTTCAAACAAGACTCATGCAATTTGAAAAAAAAATACAAACTTTTTTCTTGTTTTTGAGGAGCTCGATATTGAAACTGAATTATCTCTATGATTTCAAATCTTCAATATCTGAAATTCGGTCTTGTAGTAGCCCTCTGAATATTTTTTCGAGTGCCACAGGTTTGACCTGATTTGGATGCTTCAAGACAAAGTTATGCCCAATCTCCCACAATGACCTAATTATGGACTAGTTCAGTAGAGAAAACTTGTATGGCGTGCCACGTGTCACTGTTTCCTCCTTCAGCTTTGAAATTGATACACAGGAAACTACAGTTTGTGTACTTTCTGACACTTTTTACATAATTCCAATCCAATGCTCAGAGAGAGAGTTATGACGATTTTCCCAAGGTCACCTCTTTTAGATGAAATTCGGGAGCCTGCAAAAACCCTAACTTCCACATATCATATCTCCAAAAATATTGTGAACCAAGATCTGAAATTTTTACACGAAGTTCCTCAGGATTTCGGCTTTGCGTGATAAAAATTTCAGCTTCTGAACCTTCGTCGAAAGAAAGTTATAGCGAAAATGCAACGATGACCTGTTTGGAGCAGCGAAACCATAGAATCCAAATCTCTGATACCAAATGTTATGAAACCAACTCCAAAATTAGAAGAAATGAGAGATAAACACCTTAGAAATAAGCCACTTCGAGTGGGAAACCTCTTTTACATTACATAAATGAAATATTCTTGGATGATACAAATGACAAAACCTCCTTCTATATATAGGAGTCCATAGGGTCACAATATAATCCTAGCCGACCTAACAATAAAAATGTAAGGGCACAATAATAACAATATGGGGGTTACAGGGGTACAACAATAACAATAAGGGGGTTACACTAACGACAATAAGGGACTGCACTAGTAATCTAGGGACCTAACACATAATTAGCCTAATAGTGCCCCAAATAATAAAATAATGTGCAATAATGATATAACTTGGTGACAAGCCCACCAAGATAGCTCCAAGATAGAAATATGAGCCTCTCAAAAGGGAAAAAATACTAAACATAATGAGTTTTTGGGCCATTGAGAAGGTCTAGTAGAGTCCAAAGTGTGCCAATGTGTGAGGATAGGCTCCAAACATAGTGAATGAGAGGTTGTCTCTTTGATATCCAAGCAAGTCACATGTGGTGTCCCCAAGTGGGTGTGGGGGAACAATGACATCCTCATGGATCTCCATGTGGATCGATAATGCTTGTAAACCATCTGCAAGGGCTAGGATGATGACATAATCCCTCCCTTTGTTTCTCGTGGTGAGACACATCCTCATCTAGACCCTGGAAAATCTGCCAAGTGTTTGGTGCAAGGGTGAAGTTGGTTGGGCATGGTGATCCAGGCGCATCATCCTCATCCGAAGGGTGGAACACAAGCAGTCAATAGATGGTGTTTGGGATCCATGAAGTGTTGTTTACTATGATGGAGGCCCATGGTTCTCAACACTCACCCTACAAGTGTCAATGTGACCCTTTGGAGGGCTTGGACCCCATATAGGGAGACCAAACCCTAAATGGAGACTCACCTGCAATCCTGCATAAGATCCAATGCATACCCTTTCCCTCTAGCACAATAAATCATTAGAATAATCAAGTAAAAGAGTTTACAAATCGTTGAATCAAATGGGCACTTCATGGTTGCATGCCCTTCCATAGTTGGCTTTGGCATGTACATGTGTCTCCAAGCTTAATAAGGGGGTTAACCAAGGACCCTATTAGGTGGTTTCAATCTTTAAAGGAGGTGACATGTCCATGGTACATCTATCAAGTGGTAGGTGGCATGTGATATAATGATGGAATGGAGTGGGGATCAGGGGAAGGCTCCAAGCCACATGCCATAGTACAAGGGTAGTTATAATGGGAAAACCCACACTTGGGTATATCAGTATAGGAGGGAGCAATCGTGGTACATGAGTTACCTAGACCCTTGTTTTTCCACCCTTCTTCATATGCCTTTTTCCTTTGATTGATTTTTCTTCTTAGTTGTTTGGGGCTTCAAGGGATGAGAGCATGATGTTAAGGATAGAGAAGAAGATTCCCCCTTTAAGATGGGGTAGTTCATTGCCCACCAGGGGTTGGGACGATCATGGGTTCTTTAATGTGGAGGGGGCTCATCTAGGGCCCATAGGAACCAGGGTGATGGCCATAGATAAGGGGTAGAGCTCATGTTTGGCTTTTTCCCACGTGCTAAATTTGTATGTTCTGACCATTTTTTGCATTTTGTGGTACATTTCTTGGTGAGAGTGGCCAAGGTGTGATTTTTTCTCTTCTTTTTAGCTGCATCAACCTCTGAGCTATAGTTCCAGGCCTGACCCAAGGTGTGGACAAGGAGAGAGGGAGACTAACCCCTTATGGACCTAGTAGACAAATGTGGACCCGAATGGGAAATGTGATAAATGGGGCTAGAATGAGCGGAGGGGAGTGATGTATATGGTGTCGAGAAGTGGGACCACGCAACCAAAATCGATATTTCCCATGTAGTGCCAGCCCTAAAGCTAATAGCCAGTAAAGGAGATTCCACAGGACTAGGATACAAGGCTAACCACCAACTTGGGTAGAGGAGACAAGAGTACAAACCTAGCCCACTCTTTTCGCTGAATCCCCCCACTAATCCATGTCCGAAAGTGTCCATGATAAATAAACAAAATTACTCAATTACACCAATGGAAGGCCATACCTTCGGGGTCAGGATGCCCACCTTCAAACACACGATCATGACGGATGGGTGAGGGACCACATATGTCCGAAAGTGTCCATGATAAGTAAACAAAATTACTCAATTACACCAATGGAAGGCCATACCTTCGGGGTCGGGATGCCCACCTTCAAACACACGATCATGACAGATGGGTGAGGGACCACATGGCTGGCTTTGCTAGGGGAGATAGTGGCACATCGTGCTATCTGGTGGCTACAAGGAGCTACTAACTGTCGGCTGAGGACCATTTAGGATAAAAAATTCTCCTATGGATACTGCCCACAGGTGGTGGGTAACAATACCCATGTCTATTCTATAAGGAACTATTACAACAAGCTAAGAAGAAAAAATATAGAAGAATCAACCCACAAATTATGCTTGTTTTCACTCGAATTGTACATTAATGCGACAACGCTCGGGACAGGGGCTATCACTCTGATCCTTCAAAGCAACTACTTGACAGAAGTAGTTCTCGCTGAATCCGTTTCTATTCCCTCAAGTTCCTACTTCCGGGTATCGAGATCAGAGGCAGTCGATGGAGCAGGAATCGAAGAGTCCATCCGTAGAAAGCCTGTGGATTCAAAGGTACAAGGAGAGGTACACCATTTGCTGCCCAGACTGCAGTAGAAAATGTTATTCGCACCCTCTTCGTTTAAGCTATATCGTAAGTGTTGTCGCCTGAAGTGTACACCTAAGGCGCAACACTCAAAGTGGGGGTTGTCACTCTGATCCCTACTTACTCCGTTTAGATTCTCCTAGCTAAGTTAGTCCTTTATCTTGGAAATGGCAAAAGATAAAGGACTGACTTAGCTAGGAGAGAGACTAAACTGAGTGAGTAGGGAGGTAGTCCCTATAGATGGAAAGATGAGAGACTCGTTGCAAACCAACAAGTTCCTGAGATACAACTGAATGGCCTAGCAACTTGGATTAGAATTATGTGACAAGTAAGATTATTAAGCACAAAGAGATTAGATTTCTTGAGATTATGAATGACAAAACAATGCTTTAGAATTAATCACTTGCACAATAAAATTAAGATATCAAGTTTCCGTATGAACAGTTGCTGCAAGATGCGAAATCTATCCTAAATGAAGTGCATGACCTAATCTAATGTGAGATGCAAGATCTTGGTCAATTTTAGTTAGATGCCTAATCTAAGTGAATCATTCCTCTCAATTATTTTGAAGCTAGTCTTGAACGCAAGTTGTAGAGAGAAGTCCAATGGAAGGAGGCTAAGGCTTCGTTAACATTACCTCCCATGGATTTCTAACCACCCAAGTGCCTTTGTTCCCACAAGAGAACTACAAGGTCACCTATGTTAATTGCGAATTAGGGTGTAGACTTCTCAAATTGGGTGAAGAAGGTGATCCTATCTCTCTTACAACCAAGCTTATGCTTGGAGGTAAATTTTGCACTTCTAACTTAAAATGAATATGCAAGTGTTGATAGATTGCTTCAACAAGATCACAAATATATTAAGTGATCCAATATAACAATGCTTAAAACATTTGTCACCAAGATGTCTCAAATTTCGCTTATCAATTCGAAATCATAAGATGGCAGTAGCAACAAATGAAGCAATTTAGAGAATACTTGAAAATTATCTCAATTTAAACAATATTAGTAATATCAATCATCCAAGGAGCTCATTAGAGTCTTATTAAAGTTCTCTTATGCTCATATTTCTTAGCAATTTTTTAATAAGAGGAACTTTGATGCACACAACAAGAATGCTAAAAGTGAAGAGCAGTGACAAGATGCAATGATGAATTATGCAACCATGCAATGCACAATGAAGAATGCAAATAGAGTTAGGAGTTAAGGGAGCAAGTCTATCCTCAAGACAATAAGAGAGACCAAAGAAGTTTGCCACCCAATGCCTTTAGCATTCAACAATCACTTTAGATAAATGCACCGAGCCTCAAAAGAGATACCAAATTATATCAATCTATTGTCAACAAAGAGATCAGTCATAAGTGAAAGAGCACGAGAGTTGGAACAAATTCCAAAGCTTGGAAACCAATTCTAGTGCTAGATGTAAGGCATAAATGCTAATGTAATGCCATTGAAGAGTGATGTCAAACATCTTAGAATTTTATATCAGATCTTTGAAATAACCCAAATCAATCCTAATAGAAAAACACTAATGATAAATCTTGCAATTATTTTGTCACATATTGGAAAGAGAAATTTATTGAGTCATAATGAAGTCAAAAGACCCTCCAAGACCTCGTCATGGCACAAAGTTCAAGTCGGCCTAGGGAAAATTCTAGTTGGCCTAAAGGAAACAATTCGACTCTATGTGAAGCCTATATAAAGAAGACCTCGACCTCATTTGGGGAACACACACTCTCACTCACACAAGTTTGATCTTAAGGATGAAAGGAAGTGCGAAGAAGAGGAAGACTAAAGAAGGATAAAAAATCGATGTTTTGGATTCACTTTTGGGCTACTTCCCTCCACACGTGCGAAGGAATTAGGGCACATATTGTTGCAATGAAGCCGAGTTGCAGAATTGAAATTAGGTCACCAAGAAGAGTTGTAATGGAAGCCGAATTCTCTAGCAGAGAGAATGTACCCAAGCGAAGAATAGAAGTTGCAGTTGCAGCTTTTGGTTGCCATTGCAATTGTAGTTTTTGGTTGCAATCGTAGTTGCAGTTTTTGGGAAAAATCGAAGTTATAGTTGCAATTGCAGTTGCTGAGTAGGTCAAAGTTGCTGGAAGGAGAAGCTATTCAAAGAGGAAGCATTGACTTGGTCTTGGAGGTGTTCTTGGTCAAAGGTCTAGGTCTTGGAATTCGTCAATTGAAGATTCTATAAGAAGAAGAATTCTTGTGGGTTTTCCTCTCAGGTTGGAGAGGCTTTGGCCCTAGTTGATCGCCTACATCTTGTGTCCTTTATCTCATTTCTCTTTATGGTTTGGTAGTTGTTTGATGAAGAAACATAATAATAATAAAGTACAAGAATGACCTAATTAAGAAAAGTAAAAAGTCCTCACAAGCAGTTATCATTATAAGCGAAATCATCTAATATCTCTGCCCTACATTACTCAACATCATGAACTAATAGACTTATGTGGAAGTGCCTTAAACCAGTTAAGAATTCTTCCCTAAAAGGTCAGAGGAAATAACCTGCACAATACACTATCATCCAATTCTCCAAAACTTCTACAATTAAATAGAAAATGGAAAAGATGTACAGGAGTTGTAAAGAACAATCCTCACCATCAAATTTAAGCTTAGGCAAGTATTTAACTATCTTACGAGATATATTCGGTAATCGAAAATCAAAGACATCCTCACATATAAAGGTTAGATCAGGAGCCATGAATTGAATAAAACAATACAATACGGACTCTTAGAGGTTAGCGTGCCTTCTAACCATAGCTTCAAGCACATATGAAATGACACAAGAAGTATTAATGATCTGGAATAATAAAGGCCACAGGTTTGATGATTTAACTAATTAATTTTCTATAGGCCCTCCTTCTAGTGCCATTTTGGTTGACGCGGGCATTGACACACCTATGTCAACAAAGGAGAAACGAATTAGACCAAGGCTCTTCAATAGCCCCAGCTATTTGGGATGGTCGTTCTCGATGGCCTTATGCCTCTTCCTCTCGCAAAAGGAAAGACAAGGGAATTCTACAATTATCCTAAATGCATACAATGACATATACACAATGAGAATGCAACGATATTTAATCTATACAATTGTATATATATACAAAAAGATAATGATGACCAAAAACTAATGTAAAACGAAAAATAATAATTTCACTCCCTTGAAAGCAAGCTTGTTTTATTGCTTAGTTCAGTGTTTAGAATGATTAAAATTTAAACACAAGAAAAAGCTAAACTAAAACTAATCTAAGCATAATCCAATAAATATAAACAAACAACTATTGAATCACAAGCAAACAAAAAATGAAACCCCCATCTAGTTGGAGTAAAATGATCTAAATTGGTTCAGCTTATGTGTGTATATGAATGATGAAAATATAGAATTAATCTATATTTAAAACCATTCAAACTCTTGCATATGAATCAGATGCAAATCATGATCACTGCAAAACACTTTTTAATCCTGTATAAACTGAATCAATTCAAAATAAATAAATCAGATTATAAATTAATGAAAATCTTAACAAAGCAATTGCACAAGACTCTCATCATAAAGTTTTAAAGAAAGATTGAAACAAAGTTATAATTTTCTATAAAACTTAAGGAGCAAATTTGAAAATGACTTTATTCTTTGTAGAGAAAACTCATACAAAGTTAAAACCAATGTTTAAAATTCATTCATTACAAATGTTGATCTATCAATTGTTGGCAGCATCCTTATTCCTATTCCTTTTGAAAAACCAAGTTTACAAAGAATAATAAAAATGTAGAGAGGAATCAAGGTCACTCTTTGCTTGACCATCAGTCTTCCCCTTGGTTTACATCTATATGGTTTTTTATAAACATGGAAAAAATTGTTGACTCTTATGGATTTGATTTGTTTCCACCCTCCTAGGATCTAAATCTTTCATTTTTGCATGCCATCCAAATCACAGGATAAAAAATCATTTAAAATATTTTTAAAAAAACTAAAATTCAAAACAAAATTAAATTTTAGAACTAATGTAAGTCTAATCTAAAACTTAAAATAAAATTAAATCCAAAATTAAATAAGTTATATATATATAAAACTAATTTTAAAACAAACCATGTTAAAATTAAAACAAATTTCAATCTAAAATTAATAATATGGTTTTAAACAAAACTATATTAATTTAAAATCTTAAATAAAATCATTTATTTAAAACCAAAAATAAAAACAAAATAGATTTTCCCATGATAGAGTGCGAAGTTTGAAAAAATGGCCATGGAAGAAACAAGGGGATCTCCAAAACGATGTACTGGATCGCAAAATTTCTACGTAAGTAACTAATTGGACTCGTTCTGAGAAAAACCCACATTCCAGATTTTGAAAATTCATCCCGGTTTGGTCAAAATATGAGTTAGAAATTCCTGTGCTTTCTCTGATTTCGCCTTTGGATTAGCCTCCGGTTCCTCTAACAAAATCGACGAAATTGTTGTTTAAAAATTGGGGAGTGACTAAAAAAATGAAATGAAAACAAAGGTGACCAATGTACAACTGCATCGACTGAAAAAAACAGTCTCTTTCATCCTTTTCTGGCGATGGGATAATCTGAAATGGCATTTGAAAACTCCGCATTATTAACTGAGAGGTATGGTGCTCCAATATCATGATCAGATCTGAAAAACAAATCGCGCATCAATCGGCAGAAATCACATGGGTGAGATAAATTGGGGTCATTATGAGAAAAACTCATGTGTTGGATTTTTCTCAAATTCGTCCGAATTCGACCGGAATCAGCGCTTGTAAATCCAATTTACCCTTTTTGAAATCGGTTTTGGTTCATCTTAAAATATGTGAAACGTTTAATTGTTATTTGACAGCATTATTATGACCCTTCCATGATTCAATGCTTGGTTTGTGATACGTATGGTTTTGTGTTTACAGAAGAAAATTATAAAAGGTTTTGGGTTTGAAAAAAAAAAAAAATTAAAACATTAAATATATTACAATATTTGAATTAAATATTTAATACAATATATAAACTATAAAATAGTTTTGGGTTTTAAAAAATACAATATAGAAACTATAAGATATACAAATTGCATATATTTGGTTTGTGATGCGTATGGTTTTGGGTTTACAAAAGAAAATTAAAAGGTTTTGGGCTTAAAAAAATATTATATTTAAAATATTAAATATAATACAATATAGATATATGAACTATAAGATATACAAATTGCATATATTCAATATATGTATAGATATACAAACATTTAAAAATAATAATTTATTTATTTATTTAATTTTTTTTCAAATACATACATGTTTATTAATAACAATATAAGTTAATAATTATATTTACAATTTTTATTTAAAAAAAAGAAGCATTGTCAAGACAAGCCAAGATTGAATTAATTAGAGAAGAATCATAATCAAGCAAGGCATCCAAAAGCAATAAAACTTGGAGAATACTAGAAAGAGTATTGAAGTTCTATTCATCAAGAAGGTCAACAAACCACCATGTGAAAAGTGCCCATAGCCCAAAAGTTTCAAAGATCAACCACTAACAATTGAAGCATGACAACAAGACATGATCAAAATTCGTAAAGAAGCAAGGCGTGATCATGAGGATGAGGGGGAAACCATCAACCACATTAGGGCTCATATAATTTGATCAAAACATATGAAAAAACAATGTTAATAAAGATATTACAATATGTGATATGCATAAAAGGGGACTGCTGCAGAATCAAGGATTTTGTAACAACCCTTTACACTATCAAATTCACATGTTATAAGTCATAGCCCATTCATAAATTGTTTGCAATAACCAAAAGAAACATGATTATAATGTTGCAATTAAATGAAAATGTGATCGATGAAAATAAGTAGCCAATAAAAGAAAATCCCTCATTTATCTTGAAGTCCATAATGCCATCAATAAAAACATGTCCATTAAGACCATTCCAATCAAGTCCAAAGAAGTGGGAGGAATAATAAAAATTTCAAGGAGGGGCCCTCTATCTTTTTATAAAAAAATAAGGGAGTAGGTTGGTGTGCCAAGAATGAGTCACTTTATCAAGTTTAAATTCTTCGAGCTTTCCACCTTGCTTGCCTGATTATAAGGATAGTCCACTTAAGTATGGAAATCATTACAATAAGGTCACCAAGGGATCCCTTCCCAAACAATCATGTTAGTAGGGGTGATAGTATTAGTTACACTTTGTTGAGGGTAAGCTTTACTACCACTTGGGACTAGGTTCCTTCTAGGAGGTTTGTCATTATTATAATGTGGCTTGGGAGGAAAATTTTGACACGAACCTCTCTCTTTATCCAAGAGAGTTTACTTTTCATCATTCTAATTTGACCCTGCATGAGCTCATTAGCTACTTTATCAAATTCTTGGGCAAAAGCTTGCAAAGCTAGGTTGACATGACACGAAGGCTTAGGCTTGGCTTCAACCTTGACTCTAGGATAGGAGAGCAAGTCTACTTTAGAGGTCAACAGATATTGTTCAATATTCAAAACATACCCTTTATCTTGGTCTAGACTTGTAGCTTCCTTGTCCTTAAGGGCATAGGAAAAGTGTCAATCAAATGTAGTGATATATTGTATTAGTATTGTATCTGCAACAAGAAAAATTTAGTTGATATTTATTTGACTGAAAGTTCAAACATCTAATTGAAATCCTGGACGTTGTCATTTTCTTTCTTTTTAGCCTCCTGAAATTGAGCCATCATCTATCTTCCATCTTTTAATGAAGACGTCATGGAATTGATCCTAGTTCTTGATTTATCCAGTAGGTATGTCTAGGCACCATGCTCTAGCATTTCCTTCAAAAGATAAGGTAAAGAGTTTCATGACTACATCTTCTCGTTCAATGCTTCTTCTGCCAACATGCCAGTAAAATAGATTGTGTTGCTCAGCTATGGCTACATCATTCCTTGAAAAATTTGGCAGCCATCCTTCAAACTCATTGGGATTTTTGTTGGGGAATCCTTGAATGGCACTCATGTCCAAGGGCTTGAAAGCATTGGTGAGCCATGGTTTTGACATTGTGGTTGAGGTTAAAGGACTCTTGAAGAGAGTTTTGGCTATAAGAGTATTTGGAGCTCTCTTCTTCCAGGGAAGTATAGTTGCTTTACTAAAACTTTGACTAAAAGCTCCTAAGCTGGAATAGCACTTTGGAGTCACTAGAAGAGAAATTTTAATCGTCGCTTTGGGATATTCTCATCAAATGAAATTGAAGCATAGACTTCAAATCACGAGGAGGACTCAACTCCTTCCTAATAACAGTGTCAAAATGTTACCACAAATTCTAGCAACCTAGTGCAAAACCTCACTAGACACTTTATATTTAAGGCAACAATGAGATCTGCCACCATTGTCACCTTAGTGGTTTTTCTCCTATTGTTTTGTGGATGGATATTATCCCCACAAGGGAGGATTCCCCGACATGTCCCAAAGATAAATCCAAAAATTCCTAGGTTAAATACCCTCTATGGAACCTCTTAATTTAGACACCCCAAAAATGTGTTCAATAAGGTAAGGCTCTAGGTGAAAATGAGATGTTGAGTTTAAAGAACCTATGGCTAAGTCTAGAAGGCTGAGATAAGTCCTGGAGATGCTCAAATAGATTTCAAATACATCCCACCATTAATTAAAGAATTGCTATTATAAATTAGGATTTGTAATTAAGACACTATACATCATGCCAAATTTATGATAACAATGATAAATAGGACACATAATAATTAATAATAAAATAGCGAAGGCTATGAGGTAGGTAAACAAGGAAAAGGATGAAGCGAAGTTTTCAATGTCTAAAAATGCACATAAATATTTGAGAAACCCTAGACTTCAACCCTAAAATTATGGTTGGAAATTCATAAAATGATCATTTTTTTATTTTATTTAGTAGATGTAAACCCTAGTTCTAGGACAATACAATATAAGGTGGTTTATGCTATTTAATACAAAAATTTCCAAACCCTAACCCTAGTTTATAATAAAAGAAAAAAATAAAAGCTTTTATGAGATTGACATTCAAATAATTTTATGAATAAAATATATATATAGTAATACAAATAATGTAAACATTTATAGTAAAAAATAATGATTAATTAACTAGTAATTAATGAAGAGATATGTCCCTAAGAACATGACCATTGGTGAAGAGGTATCTACCTAGGGTATATATGCAGACCCTCACATTCATTGTAATCATCTCATATCGATTCTTTTATATAATATTCAATATACAATTACTTGTCCTACAATGGATGTTCTTGTCTTCGAAGTATTCTAAAGATTAGTGTTGTGTATACGAACTTTGTTCATTAAATTGGTATTAGAGTTGTTTGATCCTCTGGCCACAATTGTTATACAGAGCCAACCTGATCCGACCTTTGGCCATTGATATTCGTCAACCTTGTTAAGCCAACCTGATCCGACCTTTGGCCATTGGCCATTGATATTCGTCAACCTTGTTAAGCGTTTCACTACAAGAATTTCGAAGATTCTCCATTTCGCCATCAAGCCTTTGGCCATATATATATATATATATATAATTTTAAAAAATAATAAAAATAGGAGAAAAAAAATTCAAACTAAATATATATATATTGAAATTATAAAAATAAAAAATAAAAAAAATAAAAAAGAATATTAAATAAAATAAAAAAGGAAAAATAACAAACTTACCTACTTTCGCAGCACATCGCACACAACAACTGTCGGAGCTACCAAACTCACCGTTCATAGCCACGTCCCGCACACCACCGCCATTGGACGATTGTGTGCAGACCGTACGCAGCCACTAACCACGGTGCCGACGACAAGTTGTTCACCCCGAGCCGCCGCCTGCTCTTTGACGTCGCCGACGACTGCACAACCATCATTTGGGCATTATCCTTGAGGCCGACTACCACCACCAAATAGTTGTTGCTCGTTTTGTTTGCCCCACCGCACTGCTCCCCCCGACAGACACAGTTCCTTCACTATCGTGTTGCATTGTTGACACAGTACGACTGCCTTCTTTATTCTCAACCACAATCATGTCCGTTGTTGTCTCTGCATCATTCCTATTCAATGGCCACTACCCTCCATTCTATTTCTTGTTCCCCAACTACCAATTTAATGAACACACAATATTATTTTGGAAGAAACTAAATATTAATTTCCAGAAGTTCGTTTCCGAGCGTTGCAATCTTCCACAAATTCATTGGGCAATTAATTAATCAAGCCATTTCAGTTATTTAATTTTAAGAAAAAAAAAAAGCCCTCGAGCAAAAAAAGGATGTTACATAAAAAAAATCTAAGTTTACAAGGAGATTTAAGGGATAAAATTTGAGAGATATTTAAAAAATAAAAAAATAATTAAAAAAATTCATTATTTAGTTTTAAAAAAAGAAATATATATATATTTTGAAATATCGAAAGTAGAAAAGTTTTCAATTGCAGATTGTAGACCACTTATATTAAAAGGGAATAACCAAGAGAAGGAGATTAATATCATTCTTAGCACAAGTGACGAGAAAAATTACATCAATGTTTCGTAAATCAACTATTAATCTCAAAGTCAAGCATAGGAGAAAGAAAAAATATTTTGGGTGACAAGGAGTATGAAATTACTAATTTACAAGTGAAAATTGATCATTAGGAGTACATATCTCATTTTCAAGTTGTAACTATGTTTACCAGAGAAGTTGACATAATTCTAGGTTAACCTTCGTTAAAAGAATTGGGTACATTCTTTTTAAACATGGAGAAAAAAATGTTGATGTTTCCTTATAAGGAAAAGATGATCACATTCCAAGACATGACCATGAAGTCAAAATCGATAACACGATCATCACAAGACCTTAAGGGGATTTTGAATTTGATGTTACAAGAGATTCAATCAAAGAAACAGAAGGAGCTTAAAGTACTCATATCTAATAAAACCGAAGAAAATTCTTGTTTAAATAATCACAATAAAAAAATCCTTCAACAAAACAGAAAGTGTAAAGCTAAAAAGCACAAATTAGAACAAGAAAATGAAAGTTTTTAGAATAAACTCAATGACAGTCTATCAGAAAAGGAAGAAGAAAATTTGTGTTTAAAGACCATTAATCAAAGGTCAATGGAACAAAACAAAAGTTTAAAAGATGAGGAGGATACTAAGAATAAAATCAACAATCCAAAAAGCGAAGATTTTTTACATCTAAAAAATCATAACCAAAACCTTCTTATGTAAATACAAAAGCTTAAAAGTGAGAAGAAGTCACTAAATAACAAGTTAGAACTACTTACTCAAGAAGAAGTATTGAAGTCTCTAGTCGTAAAAGTCAAGGTTGAAGATAAAGGAAAAAATATTGATCCAATCAATATCACAACTCAAGAAGAGGATAAATCAGTTAAAGTGAAGACGTACTCAGAAGTTGCAGTCCAAACAACAAAATTTTCAAGTGGAAATCTCGCAATTAATCAATCAATTTTTGAACCTGAAAGAAATTAGATACCCCCAATAAACCAAGTAATCACCAAAAACATATTAGGGCAAGATCAAACTGCAAGAACTCCTTATCGACATCTGAATCACAAGAGCAGACAACTAAGTCAGTGTATACTTTTGAACCAATCAGAACGGAAACAACAAATTTATGTTCCAAGGAATGCTGAAGTTTGCAGAATCCAGTCCTATGATAACAATTCATTACAAATTTTCAGTGATCTAAAAATTCCACAGAGAGAGCTTTGATGGGTTTTCAGTACTGGTTCTAGGGGACTAGACCATGCAATGTGCTAGGTATGTGCCAGCCTTGGCAGTGACTATGGGGACGTACACCCTGACAGATCACTTCTTCGTGGTGGACTTTTCGGACACCAACGTGATACTAGGGGTACAGTGGTAGATCAAGCTGGAAAAGGTCACCATTGATTGGGAGACCTTGGAGATGGAGTGGATGGATAAGAAGACTGGGAGGCATGAGAAGATTCGGGGTATGCACACCTACCCACCACAAACAGTCTCAGCACACCGGATGGAGGCAGATTTCCGGAAGGGGGACATAGAGTGGGCAGTGGAGTTGTGTGTGTCAGAGGCAGGATCTACAAGGCAGGCCGTACACCCATATGTATAGTCCATTCTAGACAGGTATGCTACGATTTTTGGGGAGATACTACCAGTGTAGCCGCCAGATCGGGGGTTTGAGCACACGATTGAGCTGGAGCAGGGCATACAGACTGTCATCACTACACCATATAGGCATCCTAAGGCCTATTGGGATGATATTGAGAGGGCCATCCATGAGCTCTTAGCTCTTGGACACATCCGCCCCAGCACTAGCCCTTTTGCTTCTTCCGTAGTATTGGTGAAGAAGAAGGACGACACATTGAGGATGTGCATTGACTACCGAGCCCTAAACAAGAAGATCATGAAGAACCAGTACCCCATCCCACGGATCGATGAGTTGATGGATGAGCTGAGAGGATCTAAGTTCTTCTCAAAGATTGATTTAAGATTCGAGTACCATTAGATTTGCATGAGGGAGCAGGACATTCCCAAGACCGCTTTCAGGTGTCATTACGGCCATTTTGAGTTCTTGGTGATGCCCTTTGGGTTGACCAATGCTCTGGCCACATTTCAGTCATGCATGAATCACATCTTCCGCAGTCACTTGAGGAAGTGTGTATTAGTGTTTTTTGATGACATCTTGATTTACAACAGGAGATGGGAGGAGCACCTCCAACATATAGAGGTTGTACTGCCCATCTTGGAGGAGCAACAATTTTATGCTAAGCTCTCCAAATGCGAGTTTGGGTTGACAGAGATGCTCTATCTAGGGCACATCATCGGGGTGGACGGAGTGAGGGTCCACGAGGAGAAGATCAGGGCCATCAGGGATTGGCCAGAGCCGAAGAATGTGACGGAGCTTCGGGGATTTGTGGGTATCTACACCTACTACCGAAAGCTTGTCAAGGGATTTTACCAACTTGCAGCACCCCTTATGGATCTCACCAAAAAGGGGGCATTCAGTTGGATTGATACAGTGCATAGGGCTTTCGATAGGCTCAAGGAGGTGATGAGTAGCTGTCTGGTTTTGGCATTGCCAGATTTTACACAGCCTTTTGTCCTAGAGTGTGATGCATCAGGGGAGGGGATAGGCGCAGTTTTGATGCAAGGAGGCCATCCCATAGCTTTCGAGCGCCGGAAGCTGCTGCCGCATGAGAGATTGTATGCTATATACGACAAGTAGATGTTGGCCATCATGCATGCATTGGCCAAGTTTCGGCAGCACCTGGTAGGGAACAAGTTCAGAGTGAGGACATACCACAACAACCTCCGATTTTTCCTAGAGCATAAACAGTTGCAGGAGAGGCAGCAAAAGTGGGTCAGCAAAATCTAGGCATACGATTTTGACATCGAGTATGTCAAGGGGAAGAACAATGTGGTGGTCGATGCACTTTCACGCAGACCGGCAGCGTTGTCCTTGATGAGTTTGGACACGAACTGGAGGGCTCAACTTTTGGTGGAGTACTCCAAGGACCGTTTTGCCTCTAAGATTTTGGACGAACAGGTGAAAGATGATAGGTACAGGGTGATGGACGAGGTGATCTACTACAGGGACATGATCTTCTTGACTGAGAGCTCCCAGCTAAAGAAGAAGATATTGCACACCTCACATGACTCGCCATTATCAGGCCACCAGGGGTTCACCAAGACCTATAGGGCCATTAGAGAGAGGTTCTCTTGGAAGGGCCTCAAGGAGGATGTACTCCAACATGTCACGGAGTGCGAAGTTTGCCAGCGTAACAAGGGGGAGATGAACCATCCGATAGGGTTATTGCAGCCTCTTTCCATACCTGAGGGGAAATGGGAGAGTATTTCGATGGATTTCATTACGGGGTTGCACACTGTGCAGGGCAAGGATTGCATATTTGTAGTCGTTGATCGGCTGAATAAATATGCTCACTTCTTCGCCATATCAGCACGTTACACTGCAGCATAGGTAGCAGAGTTATTCTTCAGGGACGTTTTCAGATTGCATGGTCTCCCAAAGACCATTGTCAGTGACAGGGATAGCCGCTTCATGGGCGGGTTTTGGCAGGAGCTTTTCTGTTTGGTGGGCACTGAGTTGACACGGAGTACTAGTAGTAGTTACCACCCCCAAACGGATGGGCAGACAGAGATAGTGAACAAGTGGCTGGAGGGCTACTTACGTAATTATGTCAGCGGACAACAAAAGACATGGTTGAGATGGTTGCACTTGGGGGAGTACTACTACAACAACACTCATCATATGTCCATCAGTATGTCTCCATTTTATGCATTGTATGGGTATCATGCTTTATCTTTTGCTGACATGATGTTTGGTGCTAGCAAGGCTCCTAGAGCCAAGGATTGGATCCAAGAGAGTCAGGATATACTCCGAGCTCTCAAGGATAACATGGCTACAACACAGAATCAGCAGAAGCATACGCTGACAGGGGACGTGTTGAGAGGCAGTTTGAGGTAGGGGGATTTGGTCTACCTACGCTTGCAGCCATATCGGCAGTCCACGCTGAAGAAGAAGGGGGTTGAAAAGCTCAAGCCTCGCTTTTTTGGACCATACAGGGTGACACGCAGAGTTGGAGAGGTTGCATATGAGTTGGAGCTACCCACTGGTAGCAAGATTCATAACATTTTTCATGTGTCGTGCCTGAAGAAGGCACTAGGACAATAGGTGACTGCAATAGAGAAGCTTCCGCCCACCGATGATGAGGGGCATCTGGTGCTATAGCCAGAGGCCATTATTGACACTAGGGAGAGGCAGTTGCGGCACAGGACAGTCAGAGAGTACTTAGTGAGATGGAGGAATTTACTGGATGAGGATGCCACCTGGGAGAGTGAGAAGATTTTGCAGCATCCATCATTACAATTGCTTGAGGACAAGCAACGTTTTGTCAGGAAGGACTGTAATATTCCCAATTAGCAATAGCTAATTGGAAATATTAATTTTGACTATTTTACCTCTATAAAGTTAAGTTATAAATAAAGTGGGTGAAGAGGGACACTTAACTCACACTTAGGATAAAAAGTATTTCCGAAAGTCACTTGAGAGACATGACTATTTGGCAACGTGGGGCCTAGTGGTCAAGTGGCAGCATGGGAAAAGGGGCAGTGTAGGCAGCGTGGGACCAAGCTAGGGCAGAGAGAGATGGACATCGTGGCTCAAGGAGACAGAGTAGTTGATGGTGGGGCCTAGGTGAGAGCAAGGCTCACCAAGCATAAAAAGAGGGAGGGTCTCCTCATTTTGGATGCATTTTTATTATGCATCTATGTTATTTGTCTTCTGACATTGAGCACACTTGCTGTTTAGCAAAGTTTGCACATATTGTTCGGTACACCGGGTGTCTCCGAGCGGAGATCCCAACCTCAGCCCCGAGGGACTTCGAGTGCCTGCTCGGGTGAGGAGTTCCATCTTTGTTTTTCCGGAGAGAGTTGCAACAACCACAGTTGGGAGCATTCACTCAGAGAGACAGCGTAGTCAGTGAGAGGGAGGACGCAGTCTTGGGAGGAGGTGATTCCGGATTGAGGGTTTGTCGTGGATTCGGGCCGAGAGAGTTGGAAAGGGGTCAACCCTTCCCTATTCCAGCATTTTGGAGGAGTCGAGGGCCATTATTTGGAGCAGATCATTTAGGGCTAGCGTTTCTCATTGGGGAATAGCGTAGTGCCTCAAGGGAGCCATTTTCGGAGGTCAGCCATTTCCGAAAAGCTTTCTGGGCTTTTCTAGGTATTGGGAGGAGAGGCCATTCCCAAAGTTTCAGAATTTTATGAGGTGGGGAGCAGCCCCAAAGAGTCAGTTCATTCCAGTAGTAGCAGCAGCACAGTAGCAATACCAGCAGCACTGGAGATAACGCAGTCTTGAGGGAGTAGCCATTCTGAGTCATCTTCTGAGAGTCTTTCTACGCTTGCCTTGTGGAAGCCAAGGTGCCATCATTCTAATCACCTTTTGTACTCATTCCATTTCTCAGTATTAATAAAATGGTTTAGCGTTCTCCATATTGTCTGTTTTTCTTATGATCTCTTTCTAGTTGCTGTATGTCTTTGTTTATGTGCTTTATATCGTTGTTTATTTCCATTCGGGATATTACAATTTCACTAATAGATTCTATGATATCTGCCCAGATTATTTCTTTTACTTGGCCCAAAATGTTTCCAATCGCTGATTCCCTTTGTTTTTTTTGCAATCTTTCAATTAGCTTTTTAGCTCTCTGTGCTTCAGCTGCATGTGAACTTTCATCTCTGGACTTCTGAGATTGTAACAATTGTATTTGGTCTTATAGTTTCTTTATCTCTTCTTCTTGAATTGACATGTTCTGCACTACTTTAGTGATCTGCTCAGCTACATTTGCAGTACTTGCTATAGAAGGTTTGGCTATAGGAATAACTGCAAGAGGCACTGCTTCTAAAGGAACTTTAGATGTTTTTGCTGTTTGTTCTTTCTCCTTTGTCATTTTCTCCATTGCTGATTCCATCTATTTTATTTGAGCATTCTATTCCATAATCAGCTTCATCATTTCTGCTTTCTGGGATTCAGTCTCTTCAATGTCTTTTGCCATAGGATCTTCTGTGGCTGGAATCTTCAATTGCTTCCTTTATGCTGCTATGTTAACATTTTTCTTTTTGATGATTTCTTCTACTACACTAACATTGGAAGGATCATATCCGACTGTGATCACTAGGTCTTCCAGAGTTTTGATTCTTGTGTCTTTAGCAAATGAAGAAACTTTCTCCATTTTCAGCTGTGATTGGACATTAGCTAAAGAAACCCGCAATTTTGACAAACTCATAGTAGTATTAGTGAGAGTGGATGAAATCATCTCACTAGTTTGTTTATGTAACTCCATTTGATCTATTGGATGTATGTCCTTATTATCAAATTCAAATGCAGTCTTTTTGTAATCTGCTGTTGACTTTGGTTGTGGAATTTGTGCTTGAAGAAAAGCAAATTGCATTTTTCCCTTATCTGAATCAAAAGTTGAGAGCAACCTGCTCTGAGAGTTGGGAGTTTGCTTCCAAAACTGATTGTATGTGTTGGTCTTCAACATTTCATTCTTCAACTTTTTCTCCCTAAAGGTATCAAAGATAGTCTTCTCCTTTTCCCCTGTAACAATTGTACTAGGTTGAATGATTTGATGCTGATCTTGAGAAATTGCTATAGTAGTAGGAGTAGAAGTATTTTGGCCAACTGCCTGTGTGGAAGGAGGTGTCTCTTTGGTAATAATAACAACCTCTTGCTCTGAATCCTTGCTAGGATTGACTTTTGGATTGAGCTTTGTCTTCTTTCTGTAATGGATTTTGAATTCTTTGCTGGATGAGTCAGTCATTGGAGATGACTGATCTTCTCTGATCCTTTTTCCTGCTCTCTCCTGTGCAACAGGAGTATGTAATGCTGATGTAGACACTGTTTGTTCTTCAGCTTCCTGTAAAGTACCCTCAGTCCATTCAAGATGATTCATATATTTATCAATTTCTGGTTGTGTGTATGAAAATAAGGTGTAGATTTGTTCTCTACCCTTAGTTTAGAAATGACACCAATTGGATCATATGACCATGTGAAACTGACGCTGAATTGCATCTCTTTCAACAATTTGTCTACTTTCTCCCCTGCTGTCCTGCTATTACAGATAAAAGGTCGTATCTGTGTTTTGATTTTGAATTGTGATTTATTTTTAGCAAATACAAAATGTACTTCATCAACATTAAGCATTTGTCTGATGTATTCTAATGAAAAAATCCTCATGGAGGAATTTTGGCAATTTTTAAGGGGGAAGCTCAGAGCCATAGACTCTGAGTTCTGTGTAATTCTGATAGAGATACCAATCTCCTGTTCTGGCTTGATCTGATAGTTGCAACACTTTTTTGATTTCTTCACTGATCGTGGGCTCTGTAGTGCTGTTTAGTAATCTGAGTGCTGGATGTAGAAACAATTCTATAAACTGCTTATATGAATATTCCTTTTGTTCCTTCATCACTAATGAAGTCCAGAAAATAACTGATTTTTTATTTCCTTCCTCATCCAATTTCTGTAATGAAAATTTGAATTTGTCTCCCTGAAAATATAAAAACAGATAAACTAACATAGAGGCATATTTGAATACCTCTTCAGTTGGGAATTTAACAAACTGCTCATGAATGGAATCTACAATGAATTGACTGAAATTGAATATGATGGAGGGTTTGGAATCTATGGAGAAAATGGACATGAATACTTTGGTGGCTTCATCTACCCATTGGTTTGAATAATAACCAAGAAGGTAAGAGACAACTGTGATGATTTGTTTGGCTACTTCAGGGAAAATAGATGATGGAAATGGAGGATTCTTCTTGGGTAATGGAGCATTTTTAGTGATAAACAGCGCAAGGGTTTTAGCCCTTGTTGCAAAATCTAATTTTTGATATATTTCAATTAGTGCTTCTTGAGAAAATGGAGTGGCTTTCTCTGTGATGGGGGCTTGCATCATTTGTTCTATAGTTTGGGCAATTATGGTTACTAAAATCTTTCCTGTAGGAGCGATAATAGCTCTTTGGTTGGGTACATACTAGGCTTGGCATTTTCTGACAAATTCCAGGGCACTGTGGGTGTGAGGAAAAATGTAATGAGGCAAGTTGGAATCCCACAGTCCTATATCATCAGATTTATCAGGAAATTTATCCTCTAACCAACAATACATTTCAAACAATTCAAGCTCACTGAGGGTTTCATGAATCTTATGGTCTCTGTTTGCTAATGGTATATGATGGAGGTAAATTTGAGGATGAAGTAGCAGACTTACTGGTTCTTCTAGTCCTTTGTTCTTTGGAGGCATGACTGGTTCTGTTTGAATGGCGGAGACAGATTTTCTGATGGAAAAACGGAGGCCGAGACTGAGAGAAAGCTCTGCAAATTAGAAGAAATATCGACAGCTGCAAGGGATGATTTAAACAATGGTCAAATTGTTGTTCTGGATTTCTGGCAACTTCTGTTAATTTGTAATTGTCCTGTACAGAGCAGAGTGAATAGCAAAATGAAGATCTAAACAGGCTTTTGGGATGGATGTATAAACATTTTGGTTTAATTCCCGTTGAAAGAGGCACGAGTACGTTAGCCTTAACGGTTAGCATTGAATTTAATTGGCTAACGGTTGTATGAGCGCGGGAATTGATTTGATTGGACAGTGGCACAGTCCATGTGGCATGACACGATTGGCGGACAGAGCAGGTGGTTTCATCAAGCGGATAAGTGGTATTTTGGAGGGGTACAACGACGGTAAGTAGTTTTATGAGGGGGGCGGTGCGAAATCTTGTGCGGTTGCCACGTAGCGGTGGGGTCGGGTTATGAAACCACCCATTTCGGATCCCCCCCGTTAAGTTTCAGATGATTAGGGGGGGCTGAAGTCATGTGCGGACCGTTGGATTAGATCGTGGTGCAGTGGATGTGGATGTGCAGTGAGGTGAGCGGTAGTTAATGTACAACGATGATTAATGAATTGTGGGGTAGGAAAGATGATAAATGCGATGTGACTTGGAAAGTGATGGGTAATGGTATGTAACGTGTCATATGGGTAGTCGAAGATGACGCGTAGGATAAATCCTATGGTCTTGAGAATGATATTTCAGATTGTTGAAGAATAATCAGTTACAAAGCATGCAGTCTGAAATAGCTTTCTCAACAATGCTTTTCCTTTGTTCATGAATACAGCAAGAGATTATGAGTTTTCTGTGACATGCAGAGTTTTATTTGGATTGTAAACAATCTTTCTCCTTCAACTAGATTTTGTGAATAGGACGGAAGACAAACTACTTTATTCGATAATGGAAATGTAAAGATTTTCCATAGGAAGTTAAAAACCTAAGAATTGACCTATATGAGATGAAAAACCTGACTTTAGACCTCTACATGGTGATGAAATGATGTGAAGGAGCAACATACCAAGATAAAATTTCTTTAGTGACCAAAATTATTGCTGAAAACTAACTGAAAAAGCAAAAAATTTGACTAATGACCTAATGAAAAACTCTCAAAAGAGTTATTTTTGATCATTGATAAACTGACTCTAACATTGGCCCCAACTGGTGATGGTAGCTCCTTTGGGAGGTGTCAAGAGCACTGTAGATCAGGTAGCCTTACCATTTGGGCTATGGAGTCAACTGGACTATGAAAAACTTTAAATAGACTGAAAAATACAGAATTAGAAAAGACTGACTTGACTGTGACTCAATAACTGACTAAAAACTATGAACTTTAAAAGAAAACAAGAGCTATTGTAGGAGTCTTATGGCCTTCTCCTCGGGCTTCAAACTTCAGCAGCAATTCTTGTGTTTGCTTGGATATCAAATGTAAACTGGTATATACAATGACAGTGAATTTCTTTTTTAAGATTTCAAGAAATATAAAGCTTTAGAAACCTACCATGGTAGGTCCTCTTAGCACTTCCTGCCCTTCATGATCTTCTAGCAAAAATGCCTTGTTTCCTCTAAATGCTACGATCTTGTAAGGTCATTTCCATAGATTGTTAAATTTGCCATGCTTGCCCTTATCTTCATTTCTAGCATCCCATATTAGAACAATATCTCCAAGCTTGAAGGAATCAACCTTTGTTTTTCTGTCAAAAATATTTTTAATTTTTTCATGCAGCTTTGAAGTATTGCAAAAAACTTCATCTCTTGATTATTGTAAATGTATCATCTGACAGATCCTTCTCTGAATGTCATTAGGTTCGCTGTCAACCTCCTGCAAAATCTTCATTATCGGAACAGCCGAAGAAGAAGGGAAAACAGTGTCAACTCCATAAACAAGCTGAAATGGAGACATGTTAATTGATCCTTTTGTGCTCACTCTATCAGTCCACAGAGCATTTGTAAGCTTCTTGTGCCAATTCATTTTGTTTTCCTATAACATCTTCTTGACAATATTCACCAAAGACTTATTTGATGATTCTGCAAGTCTATTTCCCTGTGGATAATATGCAGTAGAATGACCAAGTCTAATGTGATATTTATCACAAAAATCAATCATCTTCTTAGATTTGAAAGTAGCTGCCATATCAGTGATAATCTTGTATGGACAGCCAAATCGAGAATAATATTATTTTCAAGAAACTGAATGATAACAAAATTAGTTGCTTGCCTAGTGGGGATAGCTTCAATCCATTTGGTAAAATATTTTGTAGCAGTGAGAATCCATTTGTGTTGAGATGAGGATGGAGGATGAATTTCACCAATAAAGTCAAGTCCCCATTTCTGGAACGATGCTTGAACTTCAATTGGTTTAAGAGGCAAAGGTAAAAGTTTCCCCTTTCCTTGAAATATTTGACACTCATGACAGCTATTGGCTATTTTGTAGACATAAAAAAAAGGTGGGCCAATAAAAACCTGCTCTCAAAATTTTGTTTGCTGTGGTTTTCCAATAAAGATGACCTCCATAGTCACCCTTATGGAAATATGTCATGAATTTCTCGACTTCACCTTCAACTAAACAATTTAGCAATATTTCACGAGGATCTTTCTAGTATAGGACACCATTCAGAATGCAGTATTTCAGTGCTTTAACTTCAATAATTTTGCTATACTACTTGGCATGCCAGGAGGAGAATTCAGATGTTGCAGAATGTATACAATATCATCATACCATGGAGATAAAGAAAATATTTCAGCTATCTCAGGTAATGTTTCAGCGGTTTGTTCATCAGACAGTGCATCAATGACGTTTATGTCTAAGGCATGAAGATTAGAATCTACCATCAACTTTGCTAGGCCTTGTCCTTTGATTAATATTGTGGGCTTAATCTCCAAATTATACTCTAGCAAGACAACAATCCATTTACCTCTATGACCTTCTGGATCATTTTGTGTGAGTACTTCTTTAACAACAACATTTGGCACATAAGAAGTGACATGGGAATATAAAATGTACACTCTGAAATCCTTCAATGCTTTGACCAATGCTAAAGCTTGTTTCTCAATGATATTTTACTTTAAGGCAACATCTCTTATTGTTCTGCTAAAGAAAGCAATGGGTTGTTCTGTATTTTGGTTTTTCTTTTGCATTAAAACAACAACAAGTGTATGCTCTGAAGCAAATGAAAAAATTATAAAATCAAGTGTATAGTCTGGGCTAATGAGAATGGGAGCATGAGATAGAGCTAAATTGACTTGATTAAATGACTTCTTCGCTTCCTCAAACCATTTTACTTCAGTATCTTTCTTCAACATGTCAGTAATCTGCCTCAAATTTTCAGCAAGATTAGGAACAAATCCTCTTAGAAAATTAATTTTACCATTGAAAGATTGAATCTCCTTTTTGCTCCTAGGATAATCTAAGTTTTGAATTGCTTCAATCCTTGAAGGATCTACTCTTATGCCATCTTTAGATATAATATGCCCCAACAATTTACCTTCTTCCATAGCAAAAAGGTTCTTCTTTGGATTTAATGAAATACCAAATTTTCTGCATCTTTGAAAAACCGTCTTTAAACACTGCAAATGATACTCATCTTTCTTTGAGAAAACAATGATATCATCAAGGTAAATGACCAAAAACAAATTTTTTTCATTGGCAAAAGCAATATCCATTGCTATTTTAAAAGTTACCCCTGCATTCTTCAAACCAAAAGGCATTTTGGTATACATGAAAGTATCCCAAGGTGTGGTGAAAGCTGTCTTTTCTTGATCAGCTGGGTGAACAAGAATCTGATTGTATCCTGAGTATCCATCTAACAAATAAAGTCTAGATGATCCAACTACCCTTTGCAGAATGTGCTCAGTTTTTGGTAGTGGATAATTATCTTTTAATGATACTTTTTTAGATTTCGAAAATCGATGCACAATCGAATTTCTCATTTTCTTTCTCACATGCATTAGATTACACATCCAGTTTGAGAAACGGATAGGAACAATTATTCCAGCAGTGAATAATCTGTTTACTTCCTTCTGAATAGAAGGAAACAATTTAGGATTCATCCTTCTAAGCTTCTGGCGAAATGGTTTTGATCTGGCTTGAAAGGAATAGTGTGCTGAATAATGCTTTTATCATGGACCTTCAAATCTGAATATTCCCCAGCAAATACATCTGAAAATTGAGACATAAGTAGTGCATACTTAGATTTCATTTCTGGACTCAAGGATTTTGAAATCTGCACCATCTTTGGCTTTTCTGAAGTTCCAAGATTTAGATCTTCCACTCCCACTTCTGTTGGTGACATAGTAGGCTTTCTTGCAACATCATCCGGGTCAAAAAGTTCTTCCATAGGTACCAAACCTCTTGGAACAGAATTTTCCTTAAGTTGTAGTACTTGCTTCTCTATAGCGTGAATTTCTTGGTTATCTATTTGGGCACTGATGAATTCTTCTTTTGTTTGCAAGAATTTATTTATTTGCTCATCATTTTGAAACACTTGCCAATATTGAACATTGTCAAGGACAACAGGGCGATGTTTGACATTTATTTCATATTTTTTGTTTGGGTATAGTGGGATTTTGAACATACTAGCAGAAGTGGCAAGAGAATCAGCAATAACGTTGCTATTTCTAGGAATTAATGACAAAGTATATTCAGGAAATGTTTTAAGAATATCTAGGACTGCATTTCGATAAGCTCTCATTCTGGGATGTTTGGCCTGATACTCTCCTTTGACTTGCTTGATAAGTAACTCGGAGTTGCCATATATAGAAATTTTCTTTGCACCAAGCTTTTTTAAAATTTTTAGGCCAGCAATCAGGGCTTCATATTCGGCTTCATTATTTGTGCAGTCAAAAGTTTGTAGGAATACATTCTAACATTTGGAGGGATGTCCAATGATTGATTAATTGGGCTGTGAATCGATATTTCAATGCAAACACCTTCTTTGCCCATGGCTCCATCAAAATCCATAGTCCAGAGACTATTTTCTTCATTTTGAAGGTGCAAATCAGATGTCTGATTTTTGTTTTTTGTTTGAAATACCTCTGTTGTATCCAAAATTTCTATTTTTTCTACTGGTTCTTATTTTCTTCTTGAGGAGGTGTTTTCAATTCTAAACTGTTTGGAAATATTTTACAAAATTCAGTCTCTGCCAATTCTAAAATAGAATTTGAATTTTCTGGATTTTGTGATTTTTCTTCAATTAAAAACTCTGAAGATGTTGAGCATTCTTTATTGAATAAAATAAAAGATTCTAAATCTGTATGTACAACATGAATGGGATGATTGTTAGGTTTTTCACTGCTACTGATCATATACTTCATCTTGTTTTCTCTATAAAGTTTCCTGAATTGTCCAAAGATAGGAATTGTTGCATATGAAAAGTCAAGCTGCAACAACATCCATGAAGACATTCTTGGCTGGAATTTGTTCTAATGAGACCACTAAATCCTTAATAAGACCAAGATATTTCACCCTTCCTGAAACAAATGAATAGAGATCATGGTAAGGTCTTGTGATGTCTAG